>WBNH01009718.1:600338-701898 GCA_013401255.1 Urocolius indicus
CCCGCCGCGCCGTGCGGCCCGCCCCCGCCGCGCCATTGGCCACGCCGAGCGCTCTCCGCAGCCCATTGGCTGTCGGCCCGCGTCAATCACCTGCGGGCGAAAGGGGCGATCCTCGCGCAGCGGAGAGAGGGAGGTAGTGAGAGAAGACGAAGCTCTCGGGCCCTCTTGTCCCGCCCCCAACTCCATCTTTTTCGTGATTGGTCCCAGCGACCCAGAAGGCAGGGTTTCACCACAGGAGGAGCTACTCGATAGGTTAGCGCGGCCGCCACTCAGCACGAAGACGCCCTGCGATTGGCTGCGGCGCTTCCTAAGCCGCGGAGTGGGCGTGGCGAGAGGAGCGGGCTGTCAGGGGAGGGGCGTGGCCCTGCGGCTGTCCTCGAGCCCCGCCGCCGCCCGCGCCCCCGGGAAGAGCCGGTCCCGGGCCGGGGGGTGCGGCGGGAGCCCGGGCGAGGGACGGGACGGGACGGGACGGGACGGGACAGGGACCAGGGGGAGGCAGCCGAGGCGGGAGCCCCCGACGCCGCCTGTCAGGTGGGCGTGGGGCGGCAGGAGGGCAGGCAAACCCAGCGCGAGGGATGGCCCCGAGGAGGTGCCGGACCCAAACCCCGCAGCACAGTCCCTGGTCCTGGCCGTGCTCTGGAGTTCTCGTCGGGGTGGGAAGTTGATGGGAACGAAGTACGAAATAAGGCGGGCAGGGTGATCCTTCATTGCCGATTGAATCTGAGGAGATGCTCTGCGAACTTCGCCCAGACCTCGGGGTTTGGATGTTCTGTGCTGCAGGGGCAAAAGAAGCAACGAAGAGGGTGGGGAATATCCAAAGCCACGCTGGCCCAACACCCTGCGAAGAGGGTGTCATGAGCCAGAACTGAGTCCTTGCTTCCAGCATGAATCTAAAATAAACTGGTGGTTGGTCCTGGTTTAGAGAGAAAAACGCCACATGGCTTTTTTTCCCACTTGCCTCCTGAAGCCTGTCCTTCCACCTGTACAGGGGTGTTAAGTCTCAGATCTCAAAGTGCTGTTTGCAACAAGTGGGTTCCAGAGTCAGGGTAATGCTGCACAAGATACTGTGGGAGCTAATCTGAAACTTGTCAGCCAGGCAAATAACAAACTAAGCCAGCTCTCGAGGGGAAGCACAGGGAAATAAGAGAGAATGCAGCAAACAGCAGAAATTGCAGCCTCAGGGATTTGCATCCCTGTGCTCTTTCCCATGAGAAACAATCTCTGTGTGGTGGCATATGGCAGAGGCTGGCAGCATTCTGTGGCTGAAGCGAAGGGAGAGAAGGAATGACTGCGTGGATGGCCACAGGCCTAAGCTTGAACTAAGTTACTTTGGAGAGCGTGAATATTTGGGCTATGAAAAGGTCAGCCCTTTGCTTATAATGTGTTGGTCTTCATTCCTTTGCCTTCTCTCAAGACAGATTTACTTATCCGAGCTGCCAGAGGGCATACATTTCCTACCTATGTGGAGCTGTCCTGGAAGAGGCAGCAATTTTCCTTCTTAAAACGTTACACTGGAATGTGAAAGACAGTTGTACTACTCATGCAGATTTTCTTGGAAATGTTGTGGGGTTTTTTTTTTCTCCTGAATATTTTTGAAGTTCCCATTTGAAGGTTTTGCACATTTGTGTAAGATTTCTGTCCCAGTTTCGCAGCTGGTCTGCACACACAGAGTAATTCCAACACACTTGAGGGAGACATTATTGGGGTTTTTTTTTGGTTTTTTTTAAGTGCAGATCACCTGCTTATGATTTGGGAAATGAGGCCAGGATTTCCAGAACACATCAGACTGAGAATGCGCAGTCTGGAGCACACGTATGCTTGGGCCTGACTTGGAAAATACCAGATGGAAATCTGGCAGCTGTAAAGTGGATCAAACAAGGTAATTTAACATTCCAGTGGCCCTGAGGAGATCCTTGGTTCCTCATACCAGGGAAATGTCAAGTAGTCTGGCTGTACTGATTTTATTTCAAAAGTTGCCTTTATTCTGTATATATTACCCAGAGTTAATCTGTAAGCGTCTCTGATTTATCTTCTGAATACCATGCAGCATCCAGGCTTATTCCTGAGACATATCTTTGGCCAAGGTTTTATTTTCCTCAAACTGAGACATTTTCTGTCCTGTGGAATAAACGCAGAAGGTCTGGTGGTTTGTTCAGTGACTTGTGTTTCAAACATCATTATTTATTAACATTTTCCATTTCCTTCATAGCTTTCGGATTCAAGTTACACCAGGCCTAAGAAGTACACAGCATAAGGCTGCTTTTTCCTTTGTTGGGTGAGAAGAACTCTAACACAGGCAATTGTCCTACAGATCAGGATAATTTTTTAAAGAGTAGCAATCCTCAGCTCTTGCAATTCTGGGGGAAGCTTCAGGAAATTTCAAGGGGTGTGAGCAACTATTCTGGAAAAAAAAAAAAAGGGCAAGATCTCCAGCTGCAGATTGGGAGCTAGAGGCCACCACAGCAGTCTCAGGTTACTGAACTGAGTCCTAAAGCAGCCCAACTCAAAAGCTCTTGTGACTTCTGTTGGCAGCTTGTAGCCAATAACTGGCAAAAAAGGATTAGCAAGGGTGTGGGTGAAGAACCCCATACCCCCTTTTCTCCTGGTCAGAGCACTCTGAGGGTCAGTGAGGAACCCTTGTGTTGACTTCATTGCCATGTCGAAAAGATCTCCTAGAATCATAGAACAGAGCACGATGTAAGAGACCTCAAAAGATCATCTGGTCCAACCTTTAGAAAAGGTGGAAAGCCTGATTCGTGCCAGCTGAGCAGAAATCATAGCTCAGCTGTAGAGCACAGCTCAGGATCCTAGCCAAAATCTAGGGAAATAGTCACATTTTTACTTAATCCGGTATTGCAAGCTTGATGGTGAATCACAGAATCTTAAGGGCTGGAAGGGACCTCAAGAGATCATCTAGTCCAACTCTCCTGCCAGAGCAGGACCACCTAGAGTAGGTCACACAGGAGTTACACCAAAAGGCCCAATACTTCCTTCTAAGTTCAAAAGCTGAATGAACAACTCTCACCATGACTCTCAGAAGAATCATCCTGATTGTACATAAAATGATGCGTCATTTTTTTCATAGTGTCAAAGACCTCTCCTTCTGCAAGCAGGAAATGATAGTCACGTGGTGAATAGGCAGATGCTGTTTTATTAAGGATATATAATATGTATGATACGATCTATTTAAACCATGTTCCTGTAAAAAATGCTGCCTTCTTTGCCTAAGGAAGGACAGCCAAGAAGTGTATTTCTGTATGTTTGAGCATGGCCTCATCTGTGTCGTTCTGTCAATGGCATGGAGCTGGATGCTGAGAGCTGCTTGAATCAGGAAGCTGTCGGGGCCAAGCAGGGAGTCCCCAGAGCAACCTGACCCGGTTCTTTATAAGCAGCTGCTTCCACCGAGGACACCCTTGCTATCCAAAAATACTGCTCATACTCTGTGGCTGCCCGTTTCTCTTGCTGTGGTGACACTGAAATATCCATCCTCCCTCACAATCTCCACAGAAATCCCAATATTTATTGTCCTCTGGATTTTGACTCCTGCTCCCTGGCTTTGGCCCGATGGTGGTAGACTGCAAGCCTCCTGGTCCAAGTAGAAAGATGATCTTTGCCCTATTTATGTTATTCCCTGTTAAGCTTTAAAGCTATACAGCCTCTCCCTTATCCTTCAACGCCTCGTCATCAGCATGACTAAGGACAAGTTGTTCACCAATAAAGAAATGACCTTTGCTAGAAATAGCTATCATTATAAATCTCAGTTTCTCTGTCCTTCTGTATATGAGCCTGCAGAAATGTCACTGATAACTAATCAGATTATGTCAAACTTGCAAGAGTATTTAGCTTTTTGAGGCAGTGGGCTATGCATGTGAGGTTATCCTCACCTGCTCTGTTTAAACTTGTATTTCTAGATTTCATCAAAAGTTTGATCCCGTGCTACCGAAGGTGGTGGAGAATTTGCACTGACCTCAGTTCATCTGCATAAAACACCATCCTCCTTGTCTCCCAATGCATGTCACTAACTGATGTGACACCATACAGTTCAGGTCTGTAAGAAGTAACATTGACCAAATTCTATGGCAGCATGCTTGTCTGCTCTTCTTGCTTTCTTCACATCCTAACAATAAAAAACCATATATATGTAACAAATCATTAAAAATGTATGTAGCAACAAAATCTTTTGGTTTTTTAATCCTCCCTTCTTTTGTCTCTTGTCTGTTGCTGGAAAAATTCCTCTCAGCTGTCTTTTCACATGATCTGATGACACCCAACAGCCATTCTGTATTGCAGGAAAAAAATGTTTTGAATGCTCCCTCTGCTAGATATTGGCAACAATTGTGGGGAAGGAGGATGGTGGAATATCTCATTTTATTTGTGCAATGAAAGCTTGACTTTGAGACTGTCAGCCGAGAAAAGGCAACTCCCACATTACAGAATTAGATAGCTGAGTTACTATCATGTAGCATATAATTTCAGCAATACTCCCAGCTGCACTGAAAGCCTAAAACAAAATAATCACAATTTGATCTTGCCTTATCAGCAAAAGAAGCAGATATTAAGATACACTCTGGTGGGCTCATGTTTTGTTTATACCCTGGCATGGGCTGAAGCAAGCAGGCCAGCCTGGTACTTCCCTCCTGAGCAGCTTACTTCCACACTGTTCCTAGCCTGGGTCAGGTCTCAGCCCAAGGTGCTGAGCAGGGTACAGGCACCTGCCCTGATAAATTTGGAAACCCTCACCAGAGAGCAGGCGTGCATGAGCTCTGCTGCCAAGGGTAATCTGCAGACAGGAGCTGGGTTAACTCATAATCACCTCTTTTTTTGACGGGTTCTTTATTCTCCTGTTCTTCTGCTGGACCTGGAGCTCACGATTGTATGTGATGAGATCCTGCTGTGCTCCAGCCACACAATGGGTGCCTCCCCTCTGGGCTCTGTGCCAGGAGGGACACCCAAAACACCCATTCCCCCAGTGGCAGCCTCTTGTAACACCCCCTTTACTCTTCCAGGTATCCCTGTGCTGCCTCACTTAACCCCACTGCGCAAAGACTTGCAGGCAAAGTCTAGCCAGCTGGTTCAAAAAGAGCAGATGAAAAACATCCTCACCTGTCTTTCCTTTATCTCCCCTTCACTTGTCTGGCTGAAATTCTTCCCAAACCACTCAGCAGCAAGAGGCACGTTGTGTTTATCTGCAGACGAGGTCAAGGACAGGAGCCACATTCCTGAAATGCAGAAGCAGCACTGGAGTTGAGCCTGTGGAGGAGACACAAAAGATGGGGTATTGACTGTGGAGACCCAAATGCCACAGACAGCATTTACCTAGCCTGTATCATAAAACTCCAGATTAGCAGTGCTTTCTCCAAGTTTATTATCGACTCTTCTGTAAGTCAGCTTGCCATAGTTTGAATGAGTTTTGTCATTAACCTTTTGATATCCTTGAGAATTGTGTACATCTCTCAGTGGCCCTAATTCCTCTCTTTTAAAAAAAAAAAAAAGCAGCCTGTACTTTGTCCATAAATAACAACTTTCGATCCTTTATCACACTTAGTGTCTCCTGTACCTTTTCTAGTTCTTCAATACCCTTCCTGTGTGGTCTCCCTGGGCTTTTTGCAAAGTATAATTATGCTTGTATAGGACATCCTGCAGCACTAATGAGGCAAAGAATGCTTTTGTCCCTCTCTTTTTAAAATAAACAGCACTTAGTGCGCCCAGCAGGACTAGGGAAGTAATTGTCCCCCTGTACTCATCACTGGTGAGGCTGCACCTCGAGTGCTGTGTTCAGTTTTGGGCCTTTCACTACAAGGACATTGAGGTACTACAGCGTGTCCAAAGAAGGACAACAAAGCTGGTGAAGGGTCTGGAACACAAGTCTGAAGAGGAGCAGCTGAGGGAAACTGGGGGTGTTTAGTCTGGAGAAGAAGATGCTGAGGAGAGATGGGATCACTCTGCAACTATCTGACAGGAGCTTGTGGTGAAGTGGGATCTCTTCTCTCAATAAACAGGTGTTAGGATAAGAGGAAAAGGGCTCAGGTTCTGCCAGGTGAGGTTTAGATTAGAGTTTAGGAAAAATTTCTTCACCAGAAGGGTTGTCAGTCATTGAAACAGGCTGTCCAAGGAAGAGGAGGAGTCATCATCTCTTAGAGTTTTTTTTTAAAAGTGCTGTAGATGTAGCACTTAGAGACATGGTTTAGTGGTGGACTTGACAGTGTTAACAGTTGGACTTGCTGATAATGCAGGTCTTTTCCAACCTAAATTATCCTATGATTCTATATGTCTTACCAAATAATATAGCTGTTCATTTAATTTAAGATGCCCCTCGTAAAAGGACTTTCTTCGATTCTCTGGAACTGTTCACTTTTTTTCATTGTAATTTTATTCTTTTCCTACAGTCTTTTCAACTTCAAACATGGCCTTTTTTAATACATACCTTTTTCATAACCTACCTGCTTGTTACACAGGCTAACACCAACACGCTGTGGAGACAGCGGAAAGTGAAAGGGCCAAACTTCAGGCAAAAGAAAGACAGAGAGCAACATATGTCTAGGATTTAGAAAGAGCATCTCAGATAGGTATGGCAGCATAAGTGAGAAAGCAAGACTCATTCTCCATAGAGACAGAGTAAGAATAGAAAGACCTCTCTTAGAAGAGAGCTATGGAAGAAAATAAGAGATGTATCAAGTTCAGGGGAAGACTTGCTTCCTTGCTGCCATACACAGACCTGCATTGAACATGATAAGGGTATGTCAAATCTCTGGTTAATCAGTTGTAGATGCTTCGTGGATGCATTTAAGGAAACTGCAAATTGAAAAGGTGGGAAGGTCAGGGAGTGAAAGTTGTACAGCCCATACATCTTTTTTCTGCTGAGATCCCGTTTAGTAGAAAACGAGTAGCTGGACATGCAGTTAGAACCCTGAACTGGAAAAATTTAAAGCCTTTTAACTGTATTTCTGTTGCTCTGCATAAATGCCAGAGGAATCATAAAATGTAATACAGCTGTCTCTAAAGATTATGCAGGAAATTCCTCTTTGCCCAAATATAATATCATATGTCGCCTTTAAAGAGAACGCTTAGTTAGCTTTGGATCTACATCATCAGTCATCCATGCAGTACATCAGTCACAGAGGTACACTTCCTTGGAGAACAGACATTAGCAATACACAGACCATCATAGATCAAATCTGAAGCCTTCTTGGAAGCCTGTCTAGAAGCAATTACCTTGTAGATGTGATACGACAATCTATTATGCAAACTGGTGCTCTGACCAGACTACAAGGAAATTTGTATCTAACAACTTGTCCAACCAGAATCCCAAACATCACACAATAGGACGTTAGTGCTTGATGAAAAGAATCTCAAAGTGCAGAAGAGGAATATGTATATGTGGTATGGCCTTCATCCTGCAGAACATTTATAGTTAGCAAAGTTATGGCTAATGAAAACAAGCCCCTCACATATGCAAGACATACAAGTGGACAAGTGTTTGCAGTCTTTGGTCATGGTGTTGGGCAGGTGTGAGATGGTGTGGAGACATTCGGTTTGGAAAGGTTGCAAAGTTTTCAGCTCTTGCTCTTAAAATCTCAGCAGCCAGTCAGTTTAGATAAATATCTCCCGTTAATCTGGAAATGAAACAAAATAATTATAGCCAAGTCAGATAATTCCAGACTCAGAAACTGCTCCTCAGTATGTCCAGATTAACCCACATGGATTTAAATGTTGTTGCAAGTTATTTTTAACTGAGTGCATTACCTTAAGTTATCCCTAATCTCCCTGTAATGGTTTTGAACTGTACATATTAAAGTCACACTGTCAGAGAACATGGGAACTGTTAGCTCTCAAAATTCTGCATGGAGCAACACTGTGTTCAACTTCACTCATATAAAATGGTGCAAGTTTTCTTACTGGGTCCTCCACAGAACATGCATCATGCAGAAAAAGTACCTCTTGCAGGTGGTCCTGGTATGATGACAGAGAGAGCATTTTTGTGCATATGCAAGGAGTGTGGACTGAAATCCTGCTGCTGCTCAGTCATTAAATGCTTCTAACAAATAAAGCATCAGTCCTTACAGCTCAAAGCTGAGCCTACTGTATACTGTTGGCAGCCCTACACTAGGAGGAGAAAAAAATATAGCAAATGCTGACTAATTCATGTGGTGCTTTCACTTACACATAGAGCAAATCTTCCCAAGCTATAGAATGGGACCACCATTCCAGATCTGTACATACTCACTGGCTGCCCTGAGGACTCCAAACCCACTTTTCCCAAGGGAAAAAAAGGGTATATTAAACACCAAAGGTAATAACCTAAATTCTGCAGTGGTATTGATATCCAAGATAACTTAAGGAGTTGATGTCTGAAGCACAGTTAGGAAAAAAAAAACCCCACATTAGACCTCACTACAGATGGTATGAGAGACTTGTTTTGCCAGATCATCATGGTGTTTGGGCTTCTCCAGTTTGCCTTACTTCAGAACCTCATTTTTTTGCTAAATTGCCCTGCAAGATCTTGTGGAGGACATGCAGCCTTACTGACTATGTGTCCCTGTGGCAGACTCCTCAGCAAGTTCCCAGCTAAGGAGAGGGTTCCTCAATGGAGCTATCTTTCATCCATGAGCTTGGGAACGGCCATTCAGAGGGTTAGGTCTTATTTTTCCCCCTCTGAATAGTTTTAGGAATCTGAATAGTTTTAGGAATCTTACTGACTGTTCACACATGCCCAGAAGGAGTGAATGCTTTGCCAGCTCTGTAGAGGGATCATCAAAAAAAAAAAAGGAAATCTCTACTTTGGGCTACTTTGTAACTGCAGCCAGGTGACACAGTGGTGCTGGGGGCCATCTTGAATCACTAGTTTTGAAATTAAAGATCTGGGAGCATAAATATGTATCTCCAGAAAAAGCGAGATCCCAAAACCCCAGTAAATGTGCTCCCAGCCCAAAGCAAGAGCTGGGACTGATTCCATGGCTGCACTCAGAGATGCAACTTAATCAGTCACCAAGATATTTTCTCTAACCAGATCTCTGGATATCAGCAAAGGACCTAAACAACAACAGCAAGAGGCTGGTAAAGGAGTCTCAGCCTCCCTCTGCCTGGCAAAAATTCCTGTATCATCCAAGCTAGCAAAATCCATCTGTTTTGGGAAACAACAGATATATCAAACATTTTGGCAAAGCCTAGGAGAAATGACAGTTCAATGATGTTGAAAAGAAAACTACCAGAGGGAGATTAGTTTGTCTGACAGTCTTTCTTTATGCTCACTGCTGAAGAAGAACAAGAGTCCTTTCATGCATATTGAATTTACTTCTAGTGTGAATCAAACTCTGTCAGCAGGGCTGTTAGTGTTGTGGTTTAGAAAAATGGGTGATTGCTGCTCTCTGGCACCTGCCCTCTGCACACCTCACAGCATCAAAGTTTTCTAGTCAGTTACTTTGCTGCAAGCAATGCTCATTTTACACCAAAGCATCACATTTTTGGCTATAGCATTCAGAACACTTCCTGACCTGTCTATTGAAACACTTGCCCGAGTAGGCAGACAGTGCAATCAAATGGGGATCCACAAGCCATAGAAACCTCACAGTCTGGTTATGGAGATGAAAAGTGGTAAGGGAGGAAATGTTGCCTCTTTACAGGAGTGGCAGTCCCAACTCATTTCTCACAACACTTTGCAGGTGAAATAGACTGGGCTGCCAGCTGTCTGGTGCTATCTCTCTCTACGTGACACAATAAAACTTGATCACTGTTTTGCCACAGCTATCCTTGAATGCTTTGTTGTTGCAGCTTGTGCAGAAACAATAATCCCTGAACAGATGCAGAATTGCACCACAACTGCTCTCCTGAGAGTCTCTGCAGGTAACAAATGTGTATCACACACCATCCATTCTTCTCCCAAACCCAAGACATCTATGAGCTCAAAGTAAGGCCTAGAAGTTTTGAGTCCTTTTTCTCATACCAATAAGATGCTCAACACAGTGGTTTGGATTTTGTCTCTGGCTCCTGCTGTTCTGCACATCATTCTGGCAGCCCAAAGGTGGCAGCAATCCAACTGAACTCATGGGTTGTGTCTTTCCTGGGAGTAGGCAAAACCCATGAAGCAGTAAGAATGGTGTGTCATTTCCCAGCTGTGACACAGATGGGGAAAAGGACAGCATAGATGTGGAGCTGCTGTGGTACAGTATGGCTTGGCAGCCAGAGTGCCTCCTTTGAGGCTGCAGCAGCTGGTACCCCACAGAGCAATCCTGCTGCTTCTCTGAGCTGTGGCTCAGAAGCTCCACTCTGCAGTGCCTGAGGGCCTGCAGATGTGGGTGCCCAATGCAGCAGCAACAGATCCCCAAGAGCTGGCCTAGGACAGCTGAGGGAAGATAGAGCTGCAGGAAGAGGCTTCCTATATCCTTCTGGTCTGTGGGAAGAGCAGTGGAGTCCCAGCCAAGCATACTACTGATACATGTGGAGAACCAGTCTGATTAAAGGTCTGAAAGTGGCATTTGTTCCCAGCTCTGCCAACGGTTACCCTATGCAGCCTCTTAGCTCTCTCTGTAACAAGAGGATAACAACGCTTTATCCACCTTTTAAAGCAGGACAAAAATACTCAGGCACTTTGTGATGGACCAAGGTACAGTACCAGTCTATAGGAAATAAAAGACTTGCAACATATGTTTTGTGATTTCTAGTGCAGTTCCCTTTCCAGAAGGTAAAATCCTTTTGCTGGGGAAGGAACAGTCACAAAAAAATTCTGCCATGCATTTGCATATGACAATTTTCTGCAAATAGGCAGAATATGAGTGGATTTTCCCAAGACAATGTGATCACTTCTTCCATCACATTTTCTTTTACCAGCCTTCTAGTCGAGAAGGCAAACTGCCAAGTTGGTAAAGCTGCTCAACTTACAGTTATGGCTTCTATTGCCTATTTAAAGCATTGCCCAAACTACTTATTTTCCCTAGCATGAATCTTAGAATAGCTGAACCAAGTTTAGCAAATCTTCCAACCCTAAAGATGAACCTGAAACAGTCACAAAAGTAGGCCTGAGAAGTTTAGCTAAATTATAAGGAACCAAACAAAGAGGCTCTGGCACCTGACAACTTTAATAACTGTAGATGCACTTCAGCTTGCTTGACCCACTACATCAGACAATGTTGACCTCATTGCTTTCTGCAAAATCATGATGCATCCCTCAATCTGTGGCAGCATCACCTCAGTAAGACTAAAATAAAACCGACTGAAAGGTTTTACATAATGCCAAGGCTTTTCTTACTGGAGCAAGAGCCAAGTACAGCTTAAATTCATTAGCTAATGTCCTGCAACAATGAAGGACAGTGACAATAACTATGCAAATCTCCCAGACAATTGGTTCTGTGTGAAGAAAATGCAACAAATTATTGTTCTCCTGTATTAACATACCATAAAGGATTACTATCATATCTATTTCAAAAATAAAACCCCCATCTCTTCCAAAATGCAGACTAATGCTAGACAAATTTGATTTTTATAGATGAAAGCTTGGTGGAAAACATCAAGATTTTATTAGAGCCATGGACAATCATATTACATTTTATATGATATGAGGACATCACTACTGAATCAGGAAATGGATCTCAGGGTATTTTTTTTTTTTCTCCTGGAGACTTAACAATTCCCCTAGCATCTCTCATGTACCTCAAACATTTATGCTTGGATATAATAGCCAGAGGCATTCTTAACAGCTGTTTTTTATTTATAGAGAAGTCATAAAAGATATACAATATGGAGTCTTAAAGATATGTGAAGGCTTCCTACCTCTCTCAGCACCAGTTGTTGGTACATTTCTCGCACTTGGAACATGGAACATAAAAGAAGTCCAAGTAGCCATGCACTTGGAATGGTAAAAATCATTATTTCACCCTCATTTTGTTAACAAAATTTCACTTTTCCAGTTCAAGGAAATCATAATTCTGCAAGGCTTTGAGACTCATAGCAAGCATAAACGCTCACAGAAAACAATAAACCAGATTTATGGTTAAATAGCCTGAAGACTGGCTCTGTTTCTGAAATGAAGAAAATTATATCCTACTATGGAGAGGGGAAATCATCTCACCACTTTCAGCAAAATGTAAGGTAGATCACACTCCTTGGAATTTTCTAATGCTAACAGGTGAAGTATGACAGGATGTGTCACCTGAGTCTGCCAAGAGCTGTAACTTTACACTAAGCAGGACCCAGCCAGGTCCACCACAGCTTCAGGTCCACATCCTGTACTCGTGTGCAGGATTTGAGCAGGCTGGAAGTTCTGATATGCTGCCAGGTCTCCAGGAGGCTGCTAACACCAGCTCCATATCAGCCAAGGCTGCTTCATCACCACTTGCCCAGAAAGGTGTTGGATAATTATGTTGATAGATACTCCTGCCAGCATTCATGCACATGACCCATGACTTTTCTAACACCAATCAAGCTTGCAAAGGAGCACGAAAGGCTTGATTTTATGCACAATATCTTATGAAATCACATATTCTGGTAAGTATCCACCCATTGTTCTCAGGGACCATGTGGGATAACTCAAATGCTCAGTCGCTGCAGCATCCCATCCTCCTTCATCTCTGTACTCACTCTCAGTTTGTCACTCATACACTCAAGGCCTCCTGTCTACTTTCAAGCTAATGGGTCATTTCCACAGGGCTCACCAAAAACCCGAATTTATCCTCTTGTGGCAAGCACTGGCCAGAAATCCTCTGTCAGCAAGGGCTGTGTAACCCATCTTCAAATGAAAACAGCTTAGGGTGAATTCTGGTGTCCCAGCATGGCCCAGCTGAACAAATTACAGCTTGTCCAAGGGCACTGATATGTGCACTGTAAGGTTTTACCATGTTGTCCCCCACATCTCAGAAACCAGCCTTTGTACATTTTCTCTTTGCAGCTGACACTTGTAATTATAACCCACTGAGGCTGTAATACAATGTGCAACATGGACTATGTGTATGGAATATTGCAGATCATGAAGTTCAATGTCATTTTCTAGAAGTCACAAAAATATTATTGAATTCCCGTAGCATGCTCCCCCCAAGAGACTCAGGAATATGTTTATATACAAAAATGTCACAATTATAAAATGCCTGATTTTGCACTATTTACGTTGTGTTGTGGTGAGGCAGTTATTACATGACACGTCATAAATATTGCGACTCAGAAATGATTAGTGTGTTGAATAACAAGCTTTCCACTACAATGCAGCACTATACATTTTAAACCCCTGATTTTCATGAAGCACTTGCACAGTCTAGCTTAAACACTACAAATGAAAGGGAGCTCAGGGGGGGAAAAAATGCTGCTGTTGGGGTTTGTTCTGTTTTCTTTTCCTTTAAAGGGAGATATATGGATAGTAACATGCCCAGGGCTGCAGTGACAAGCAGCACAGACAGTGCAGTAGCTGTGCGTTTCCCAAAGGGCAGGGACAAAAGAGGCAGCACGTCTTGCTGTTACGACATGAGGGAGAGGTTCCAAGAGAGTATCACGTTTGTGAGATTAAAATTAACACAAACACTGAACAAAATCCTTCTTTGAAGGAAAGAGATGATTTATAATTAAGGGAGAAACAGCACTGCACACAGCTCTGCTCTAGCCAAGGAGTCTTCCAGATTTTCACTGCTCAGCTTATAATACTCCTACTTACTTTTTTTTTTTTTTTCTTTTAAACACACAGTAGATTTTATTGCCTTTTTTGGATATTAATATGCAACCAATTATAAATTGTGAATTGCAGCTCTGGATAATTTCCCTTCAAGAATGCTAAGCAGGTCCTGCGCTGTATCAGCTCATGTGACAGCACAGCAACGACCATCTTCTCTGACATTTTTTAGCAGCAATTCGTAAACAGTTGCTCAGGAGGAAAAAGCTGAAGCACACCCCATCTTAGACTTCCTTGTGCTGCTGAGTTTTAACATGATGGATGTTCTGCTTTAAGAAACCAAAAACTTAGGATTTAGCTCAAATTATCAGGAGTGAAGATTCAGATGAAAAATAGAAAACAACTGTATCACTTATTAGTTGTATTAGAGGTACTTGCCTCAGTTTGCTGTTGTGCTGGCATCACATTCAAAGCTGCTTCTTGTCAGAGGAGACAGGACAAATTTTGAGTGCAAGGTTACAACCGCCCCCTCACAAAGTGAAGGCAGTGTTAACTTTCATTTCATGTAGATACTATGAATATCACACAGCAAGCAGCACTGCTCTCTGTTGCACTAGTCAGCAACATACCTGTAAGAGCACTCAGTTGCTGGAGGGTTTTGACAGCACAAAAAAAAAAAAGCCCTCTTCCCTTTTCTATCTCCTGGGATAAAGTATTTGCAAAAGAATTACTCTCACACTGAGTAAAAGTATACTTATTGATAATTACTGTCATTGATCTATGTAAGCATGAATGACACTGAGCCAAAATGAACCTTGACATAGGTGGCTACATCTCCACCAAGCCCAAACAGTGAGTGCTATACCTGAATTTCAACATGAGTATTGAACCAGTAAAAACATTACCCAGAGAAGCAACTATGGATGAGGATGCATGTTAATTATCAATGTTTATGCAAGCTTTACACCTCTTTTCTGTTAAAAAGACCCTTCACATTGTGGGAATATACTTTTCTGAACTGAAATGGAAAAAATGCTGAGACTGGGCTGTACATTTTCCCCTTAATCACAGCACTCAGCTTTGGTGAGTGTCATAACTTGGTTTTGTCTGAGGTAATTTAATGCATCAGAATCTACACAGTAACACCAGCTCAAACATAAGACACTGAGCTGAGGCTATAGCTGTGATATGTAATTGCCTTTGCCTAGAAACTGCAGTCAGCATTTGTAATCCTTAATAGAGAGTTCCAAAACAGCCTCCAACATTTGCAAAGCCTATAGCCTAATTTGTGTGCTGCAATGTCAAGAGAGTTTAGGACAATCCAGGAATCTTGCTGCTGCACTGCTTGTGCTTTTCAGCAAGATGTTGGCATGTTCTTTCCACACAGGCCTGTTCAACTCCAGAGATCCTTTTCCTCTCAACACTTACACATCACCTTTCAATTAACAACTATTTACAAAGAACTTCCAGAAACTTCTGCAATTTGTCACTGTCTATGTTTGATGATAAATTCACAGTAAGAAAAAAGTCTACTCAAAGATCAAATATCCAAGTTAATTCCTAGTCATTGGTTTTCCCTTGTTTTATCCTGTTCTCGCTCTCTCTGTCATTCATCAGAGGTCCAAATTGGTGCAAATGCATTTCTGAATGTGAGACAACTCGATCCAACCAAGAAAGCTAATTCAGAAGCAATGATGTTTCTTCTGTGTTTTGGGTTGGTTATTTTTTTCTCTTTTTCAGGGCCCAAGAATACTCATGGGAGCTTGCTAAGGAACCATTTTGATTTGCCTGTTTGTGTAAAAATAATCCATGTTTCCTTGACATTTTGAGAATACAACATGCCAGAAATAACTTGCATACTTTTGGAGGTCTTTCTCCTTATAAAAGTCCAGCACACTACTGGCTTTATCAAGGGTCTTGTGGAACTTGTAAAAGGGCTTTCTGATTACTGATGCAGTTAATTTGTAAGGCTAACTCATTAAATTAGCAGAAATGCTAAGTCTTACAAGAAGCAATTGCTGTCTTAGGCAAAGCATGAAATGTGCTTATCTGAAAGAGGATACTTCACATCTCCTGGCTAATAATGAAATAACAGACCATCACAAACTCCCTCCAGACTCTTCTTATTTGGACATGCTCTACATCCTTTTCCAAGCCAGCATAAGCCTCTGGGAGATCCTATTCCCACTCACATCTCTGCAGTTCCAGCCCCAGCCAAGCCCAGACAGCTCAACAGAAGCCAGCAGAAGGTAACAGAGTTACCTTCACAGCTACTGGAGAAGAGTTCTGGAGTCCTAGTTTGAAGGACTGCTAGGACCATAGGGCTGAAAACATTTTATGTGACCCTTCTTGGCTTGTAGCTTCTCTAGGTCACAGTGTTGTAACTGTTAAGGTTACACATATGGAAAGGTCTCTGAAGACTTAAAACGTTTCCCTTGCTGCTAGCTATTTAAAGAGTTTACTTATTGCTGCAGGAAAAGGCTAGGAAAGTTGGGGATATTGGAACATTTTTTAATAGGCAATCTATCTTGTAGAGAACCTTCTGTAATGTGGTTAATCTCCAAATGCGTGCCAGAAAATCCAATATATTGGAGAAACACATCAAAGTCTTGGGATCACGTGCTACCTGGTCACTTCTACTTACACATGTCCATTGCAGTAAAGAAATGACAGCACTTGTTAAAAGAATTTGTTGATGGAGCAAGTGTAAGCAACAGTACCCAAAAGATAAAAACCCCAGCTTGATTCCCACAGGGAATGCTTTCTGCTCCATACCCTTTCTGAAAGCACACATACAGTATTGGCTTCATGACCTGCAGCTGATTGAGAAGCATGTGTCACTGGGGCCATTAGGAAGGGGGTTTTAATTTTTTGCCAGTGCACAAGGTCTGCAGTTAGTTGATAAGAGCAATTAATTTGTGTTGCTGAGGGGAACTGTTTTCAGGCTCCTTCACAGACAGGACAGAGTCTGTCAAAGCAGGATACATGTTCCTCAAGCAGTTCTACTTCTGGCCTCCAAAGGAGAAACATCCCGTTCAGTCCTTCTGGGCTATCAAAGAGGTTAATAATAAGGGATCACATCCTCAGCTGGCATCAACCAGACTAGCTTTCTTTACTTGAAGGTGTTTTCCTTCTCCAAACTCCACCTCCGAATTGATGAAAAACAAACCGATCCACTGCTTTGATAGACAGTGATTTAATTCTTCATTCTCACAGCCAGCTACCACCCAGCAATTGTAACCAAACACCTGCCTAGGGCTAGAGCAGGGTTCTTAAAGTTCACCCAGGCATAGCAATTGTTCTCCAAGAGGAGCCCGTGCACTGAGGGGCAGGCTTTCACACATCACTGCTAGAAACTTTAGGCCATGGATGAGAAAGCAGGGTTGGCACTCTGAGACTAAACTTGGAACTGGGCCTGGGGTCTTTTTAGAGAAGGACAGGGCCAGAGCGCCATGGAAATCCTTTGCTCCTAAAAATCTCAGAGTTAGCAGAAAGCATCAAAGAATGATCTTGTCACACACATATTCTGTTTTCAAACTGTTCTCTTAAGTGGCTGCTGCTGACCTCTGTCAGGGATGAGGTACAAGCCTAGATGGACTTGGACAGAAATTCCAGTCCCTGGATTTCCAGGTTTCTACAGCAGGATACAGAGCAGCTTCTGGCTGCTATGATTTGCAGCTCAAGCCCGACCTGTGCCTCAGAGGCTATGAAACACCTCAGGATAAGCTAAGCTCCATTGCATGGGAAAAAGAGTGAGAGCCAGACACATCCTGAGTGTTTGAAGACCTCCGTGTGGAAGCTCTAGTACTTACTGCTATGTGTTGCCTCTGTTACCCAGACTGACTCTCTGGCTACCTGCAACATCTTCTGAACCATGTATAAGCTCATAAAAAAACAAAAACACAAGGTCTGTGCTAATCCTCCCTCATTAATCTGCTGCAGCTTCTGTGGCTCTTTCATCTCTACTGTGTGGAAAGCTGAATATCAGAGCATCTGCACAGCAGCAAATTCTACAGCCATCTCTTGCCTCTGCTATTCCCTGCGCTCTGCCATGAGCTGCATAGGTCCCAGATGGTCAGCCCCACACCTGACCCTTCTCAACACAGCAGAAGTCTGCACTGGCATTGCTGCACAGACACTTCTGCAAGCACAGAGGGAGAGATGGTATTTGCAGTTACACCCACTTACATCTTTGTACTGTGTGAAAAACTAGCACTCCTTGCTCATCTAGTTTTTGGCTAAAAAGACCTTGAATTTGATTACATCCTCAGGCACATCTGGTTTTAGCAGTGCAAACTGGATACTTGAGGAAAAAAAGCCACAAAGCAAAGGTGTTTGGGTTAAGAATGCTCTTGTGATTAAAATAATATTGAAAGTCTTCAAGTGTTTGTTTAAAGAAAATTTTCATTTAAATGCTGGCACAACTTCAACAATTTGATTTTAATTTTGAAGTGTTGAAAATGCCCTCAGATAATTTCTGTAGCATTCCAAAACCCAAAAGTGATCACAGAAAGCAAATCATTTAAGGAATCAAGTTAACTGCAGAGCTGAAATTCATTTCCTGTTTTCTAACAAAACAAACAAACAAAAAGGCTCAGTGCTCTTAAGTGTTTCTGAAAAAGTTATTCTCATGAGCATTTTGCATCCCAAAACAAAACAGAGCCTGCCCTTTAGAAAGCTTCTAAGAACCTCCATAAGCCATCCTAACACAAATTATTTGTTGGACTCTGGTACCAAGTAAACTGCTTTAGGCATTGTTTGGTTGAACCTGCAGAGAATCTAAAATCCTTTGATTAATATGATTATAAAGATGCTCAGTGATACATATTTTACAGTATTTGTCCAACAAGCTTCGTTAAGGCAGTGATGAAATCTTTTATATTAGGATTTGATCTTGCCCTTAGGATTTCAATGAGACTTATGGGCCAGCACTGAGCTTCTAGGTCATCACTGTCTCCCCTGACTTCATGGCTCAACGGAATTCTCGAAAGATTTTCAAAATCAGAAAGATTTGCTGGTTCAGGGTCAAAGACTGAATTAGTTTTCATTGAAACCAACCTTTTGGCTCAAATTCAGGTCTAGGTTTATTGAGGCTTCAGTTCATTGAACTTGGCTCGAGTATGTACTGCTCATTCTTCAAAGAAACCAAGTGAAATTGGGCCTCTAGCTCACCTCAGATGAGTTAACAACCCCCAGCTAAACAGGTCTCAGTAGGTTTCCTTTGCAGAGGTTTTGCTAGCAGCACCACTTGTAACATGATGTGCTTCCATCTAGCAAGATGAGATGTTGCAACTAGCTGCAAACACTGCTGTTGCCTCATACTGGTTTCAAGGGAGTAAATTCTGAAAAACGTTATGCTAGGAAAGCTGGTTTCCATTTAAAAAGGAGGGGGGGAGTGGGAAAAGACAAATATGCCTCTGAGCAGGCTTTTGAATGTTCTCTTTTGTTAACTAACACACTTAAAAGGCCTGAATATAGCGAGCTTCAATAGCCTGCCTCACAGGGAAAACACAAGTAAAGGAAATCAGCTTGTGATACATCAGCTCAAAGATGTGAATATACCCAACAGAGCATGAGCCACCGTCCAGGTGATTTGCAGAAAGGAAGAAAGTATTAAGAAGGTGAGTATTAAGTGTGTTGCCCTCTGTAAGGACATCCTTTCCCTTGTGATTGCTTCATTTTATTTGACCTTTATGTTCACAGAGCATTGAGACACAATGTGTTTCACCACTTTGCTCTTTCTAAAGCCCCTGGTGATCTCTGAGGAAAGTGTATCCCAGCTTACCCTACTAGCACTGTCACTGAGAGTACAGCCTGTCTACTAACAGAGGCTTTATCCTAATGTCTTTGAACTCAATGGCCATCATCACCTCACAAATTCCCCCAAATCTGGGCAATGCTAGTAGCAACCACTTCGACATGGCTCATGGGTACTGCCTGAAGCAGTCAGCAGCTCTGCTCTTGGCAGGCAAGCATAGCTAAACACAGCTGGGGAGGATTCTGCACAAAGTATACCTTGGAAAACCCTAGAGATAATACAGCAGGTCATGGCTTCCACTATGGTCCTAAAGGTGACAGAGAGACCTTCTCCTGTCAAACACATGGCCAAGACACTAGACAGTTGATATGTGTTCAATGAACTGTAAACTCCAATATGATCAGGTACATTTTTGCAAAACCAGTGATGGGTATGGACTCAGGCATTTCCCAGGTGTGTCTGAGGGTACAGGAGCTGAGTGCCACAGATACTCCATAGTACCAAGTCAGTTTTTCTCTGATGAGGTCCATCTGACCCATGTCCACAGCTCAACTTCTGCACTATTGCTTCACGTTTGAGGAGGAAAACATGTAGCTATCTTTAATATAAACACCATTTAAATGATTTAGCCTTCTGCTATCGCCAAGGCAGAACAATCTCCAAGAATGCAAACTTTGATAGAATTTGACTATCTCAAAGAGCTCCACAAACCTCACAGTAATATCCAATTTCTGAAACTTTTTTGTTCTCCCCAAGGGATCAGCAATTGCATACTTCAGCCGCTTACCTTGAGATACCAAAAAAGCACCCTTTATCTCGTGGAAGAGATTTCAACCTTTGACAAATAAGGTCATTATAGGTATTGACACAAGGCACATAAAAATTGAAACCCACTGAATCCTTACTCGGAAAACACAGTCAACAATTTCTATTTTTTCATCTCCCTATCATTCTCCAGCTTTAGTGACTATCCTGATATTCCCAGTATCCCAATATTCAGTTCCCCCCAGCAGCTTTCACTGGGTTTACCATAATCTTTACATAATTAACCTACACTCACTCCTCATCAGCATATCTACTTGGAGGCAGCTAAGAAATTAGAGGTAAGTTAATTCATTGTTGATTCTGTTCATCTAACATTTCATGTGTTAATCCTGATGTATGTGGTTTGAGGAGGGGGTAGAGAAGGCTGTTTTGTTGGTTTTGGTAGTTTTTCTCCTCTGTGCCTAGCACATGTGGTAAAGCAACAGCAATAAATCAGAACAAAGGAAATAAAGTATTAAGGCTTTAGGGAACATGTGTTTTAGAAAAAAAAACTTGGCTTGCCACTAAAAGCAGTATTGCCTTATAATGGATGTTTAAAATTGAGATGTAGAAAGAGACAGAGAAACTTAGATAAATAAAAGTGGCTTTCAGGTCTCTGCAGCTTTCCAACAGTACTGCAAGCCAGTCCATTTTCTCAGCTCTTTCTGGACCTGGCCAGACAGACCTCCATGCTCCAAACCAGCAAGAGTAAAGCAACAGTGGCAGTGATACAATCTCATCTCTAAGCAATGCTGCAACACATTAGGTTGAAGACAAAGGATTTGAGAATTAAAACCAGCTCAGGCAACTGACATTATTTTCCATGATGAGGACTCTCCAGCTGCTGTTGACAGCCCTATTGCAAATCAGTGTCAACTAGGAAAAGGCTGCTGGAGGAGTAACTTGCCTTCCCTGGGATCTGTACATCCCTCACACCATAGTGGTATGGGAGAAGTTTCACACAGCAAGAAGGAACTCTGCTGAGACTGTTCCCAGCCTTGGGTGGTCAGAAACTGCACAACAGAAGTAATGACTACTCTGCAGTACATTTTCCAAGACATTTAAGAGCCTCAGCACAGGGAGAGGTGCCTGGTTGGGTTTTCCAAGGCTTCAAGGCTCTTCAGCCTCAGTCCCTGAGATAAGAATTTTCCTCCTCTCTCCCTCCAGTCTCCTGAGAAACTTTTGAAAGGCCACTAAGTGCCTTTCCATACCTTCAGGCAACTAAATTAAGTCTGTGGAGACTTAGATTTGATGTAACTTTCCCTCCTCCTGTGCCTATGGCGATCCCTGACAGGCTGATGGCCAAGGATCAGCACTGGATTGACTGGTGCTAAGGGCAGGAAAGCTATCTCAGCTGCTGGAAGAACATAGGAAATCCCAGGAGGATGAAAAGGCTCCTACTTGTCTGTCCTGTACCTTCTAACTTTCTAGGGTAATTTGTCTCTATTTCATTTAATGCAATAGCTTTTCTGCCAGCCTTCTGCTCACACATTTTAGGCCAAGTAGTCTAACATTAAAGGTACCCCACATACACTTTGCTTGTGAATGTTGGTCTTTCTGAATTTTCCTCTTTTCTCATGCTTTATCAATTCCAAGCTTAAACAAAGCCCAGATGTCAAGAAGGGTGTAGTGACTAAGGTGGGGGCTGTGAAAAGGAAAATATAGTCGAGACACTATAAATGGAACAAAGGCAGTGTGGCTGGAGGCTGATTAATGAGCTTACACCTGTAATGCCCTTACTATAAACAGGTAGAGAAGCAGAGCCAGCAGAATCACAGAATGGTAAGGGTTGGAAGGGACCTCTAAAGGTAATCTAGTCCAACCCCCCTGCTCAAGCAGGTCTGCCTAAATCAGGGTTGCTCCCTTTGGATAAGTCAGGTGGGCAATCAGGCAGCAGCACCAAGCATGAACTGCCAAGAAGTCTGCCAGCAAGGCAAGGAGGTTCACCACCACCAGCAGTCCTCAAAGCAGGATAGTATTTTATCAAATGTGGACATCCATTTCCCAGTTTTGGAAGGGTACATCAAGAAAACCTGTTCATATCCTGCAGCAATCAGGTCCTGGAGAAGACAAGATGGACACCTGTCTTGGAAGAAAATATCTGTCAAAGTCATTAGGTGCCCATCCTGCAAGCTCCTCCCGGTCAAACAAGCACAAGTAACACAAGCAGACTCAAAGGAAGCTTCCCCACACAGTTGAGTTCTCCAGGTTTCAGCCAATTAAATCAAAGAGAAAGTGAATTGGAGTAGAAGTACCTTGTGTAGGTTGAGGGACTAATGATGATGGAAAACACAGAGCAACTTTGGAGCAGTTGTCCTGTAGTATTCAACAGGATCCTAGCATTGCCCATTGCTAAGGATAAATGTGCAAATGAGGCCTCTGGAGTCCTATTGCTGGTTTAAAAACATAAAAATCCAAGCAAACAAAATATCTCAAGGAATTGTGTGTTCTTTATTCATTGTATCCTGGTTCCTGAGACTGGGGAGTATATTCAGCTCTCATTTTCAATCTTTTCTCCATCATTACAGAGGAAAAAGTATGCTTTTCAATATTACACTGTAATGAAAACTGAAATTTCCTTCTTTTTCTGTTTTAGAACCCATGCCACTGAGGAAATCTCAGAGTATTGTTGATTTGTGAGAAAATGGAGAATAGGGGAAATTGGAATTGCAGAGGTGGATAATCATGAGTAAACTCAATGCAGACTCTTTTTTCTTAAATAACCTAGCCAAGAATGAGTTATTATTAAAACAAGATACAAATTTTAAACAGTGAAAAAAGCTGTATAAATCAATCTATTCAGAGTCTTTGAAGAAAAAGACTGGGTTATTCAAACACAGCATGCTCTATGAATAGCTCCAGCCCATTCCACTTTGATTTTCTCCATTGACACACAGAAGAAGTTTCCATTGCTTGTAGCCACCAGCACTTAGACATCAGGGTGGCCCTCCAATACAGCAAATGCCCATGCTTTCTGCTGAAAAGAAAACACACTCCAGGAAACATTTACAGGAGATGGCTTCATGACAGAAATGCATGTGGTTGTACCCAGGATTGGTCACTGGGATGACTACAGCAGGAATACCCCAGCTGCTGTGCTTGCTCTAGATCACTATCAAGTAATGAAACACTCTCTGAAGTCTGCAGTAAGAAACATACACATGAGAAAACTGTAAAAGCTGTGTTTCATGTAACACATTTCTCATATGGCAATGACACATATGCCCAGAAAACAGTCACAGGCACAGCTTTGGCTGCTGCCAAGCACCAGAGCCCTGCAGAGAGTAGTTAAGGATCACCTCATCCTTGAGCTGATAACAGGGAGATATCTACAATCCCACTCAACATATCCCCAAATAGACAAATATCACAAGAAATTCTGTTCTTTCTGCTGTACTTTGGCCACAGCACCCAGTCTCTTGCATCACAGCTGACAAACTGGGTCAGGGTAATCTCCAGCAATCCAGCTAAGCTACCTTTCTGCCTGCTCTGCATTTTTTGCAGAAGTGCAGAGCAGATGCAATGAGGGTCAGGATCTGGGCTCCCACATGCATATTTTTAAAGATTATTATGCAGCATAAGCTATTATGAAGAAGAAAAAAATGCTAAGCCCAGAACCTAAGTTATTTCTCTAACCCTGAATACTTTAAAACAATATTTTATTTGGCCAGTTATAGAAAACATGTGGCAAAGCTTTCATTTTTGGGGGAGGTTTGTCCTGCTCCACAAAAAGAAAAGAAAAATAACTAAACTTTTATTCTGCCTGTCTCTGCTATACACATCCTTGCACCCACACAAGCTGTTCTCACACGAATTTTAAGTTTTGAATATATCTGATAACTTTATTTACTCTGTAGAAATACCAACAAGGTCTTAATCATGATCTATAGGGTGGGGGAAAACAGGGAAGCACCTCCATGAAAAGTTTCTACTCCAAGCAAAATAGGAAGCTTCAAGATGATCAGTTATTAACAAAGACATGAAGAGTAGCAAGTTCATGACAAACTTGAATGACAAAAAAACCCATTGACTTGAGTCCTATTGTGTTTAGCAGCAAAAGAAATAAAATTGTTTAGTGCTAAAGAATCTTAGACCTCTTACCTGAGTGCAAGGGTGAGGGAGTAGCTTAAAGCATCATTTCTGGGTGAAAAATCTTTGTTTCCAAAGTTCCAGTTTCAATTCTGATCTAACATCAGGCCCCAGATATGATCTTTTCCCTGATAGGAAAAAAAACCAATTATTTATTTAAGGTCTAGAAACCCTGCACAAGCTAATGAGCTCATGCAGCATTTGCACAGGAGTTCAAGGGTGAAAGACACTATCACAGCAAGAGCAAGAGCTTGCAAACCTGTTTCTGTTTTCCCCATCCTACCAGCTGTTATTTCTGTAGTCAACCCACTCTTAAACTTTTCTTATGGACATAATACAAAATGAAGAGTTCACTTCCAAGCACAGCTAGAAGAGCTTTAAGCCCCTACAGCCAGCCGAGAGAATGCAAGCCTGCAGCAGCAACATGAGGCGAGGCTCAGACTCAGGCCTTTCCCTGCAAGAAGACTGATGTTGTGCCAGTGCAGACAAAGGGTGCACACACATTTTCAACCCACTGGCTCATCTCCAGGGATGGTTATTTCCAGCTGAGGGACAGCATCAAGCAGCAGCAGGAGGTACCTTCCTATCTTTTTCATCTGTTCTAAATATCTTGAAGTGAGCAGAGGGTTATGATGGTTAAGAAAGTGGTAACTAACGCCCCATTGCCTTCATTAGGGCTAAATCCTTTAGCTATTCTCTCTCCTCAACTGAGCTACCACATGAACTATAACTCTTCCTTTTCCCTGTTAACTGACCAGCAGGCCCAAACTCTCTTTGCCTATAAGGGTATAAGCCCACTGTTTTAAGACACCTGTGCTCTGCAGTCAGCAAAGCAATTGCCATTCTTAGTGGTTTTACTAATCAGGCACTCAGTAATGCCCCCTGAGCTCAGTGCCTGTGCCCCAGCTGTGGGCCCGTTGCCGTTTGCAGCTGGCACTTGGCACAGTGGCTGTGTGTGACTCAGGCAAGCAGGAGCCTTTGGAGATGCCTTCCCCTGATTTATATCTGCAAGCCGTTCTTTGTGTTCAGACCCTATTGTTGGTGTGCCAAATACACTGTAAAAATCTGGAGTTAATAAACTCCACTTTTAGATCATGGCAGCTCTTTCTAGGGCACAGTCTTGTAGCACTGGCAATGCTTGCTCCTGTCCCATCAGCAAGCACGGCTGCTGATGCATTTCACTTGGGAAAAAAATCCTGTGATCTTGTACGTAAACAACCCTGGGGAAAGCCCAGGCTCACAGTATCTAATAGCATGTTTCTCTCTTGCTCCACTTCCTTCTCCCTTTTGGTAGGGAGTTTAGAGCCTGTAGTCCTGCAGCCCTACCTCTAATTGTGAGAAAATCCTCATGGGATCTGCAAGTTGGGCTTCTTCTGAGAAAAGAGGGAATTAAACAAGAAAGACAAAAGATTGATATGACCAGATGTCACAAACCCTGGAATCCAGGGGAATCTGAAAAATGTTACCTTGGCTCTAGTAAGAAATATTACTGTCCTGGACAGCATCTTCCTGCAGTAAAGCAAGTCCCTCTGGGAAAGCTGGTCAGCCAATGCTGGATCTGGGCCCTGTAAGGAAACTCATCCTAGAGCATCTCATTTTGTGCTGGCCTAAATCTGTTTCAGATCTGGCCTTTAACCTCTATGGCTAACCTCCTCTGGCCTCACTTCTGCAACTGCAAGGTGGAACCATGCACAGCCATGCAACTTGTGGCCCCACTGGTGACACCATGCTGTCTTTTTTGCAGGGCTTGCTCCTATAGCCCTCAGAGCTGTTAGGACTTTCCTTGCAACATCATTGGGCTCATCATAGCCCAGTCCTGCTTTGGTCCTGAACCAGTTGTGTTGGAAACTGCTCAAGGAAAGGCTGTTATTTTGGAAATCAGTGCATTCATTTATGGAGCTGTGTAAGTAACAAGACCATCTCTGTCACCTGGGCTACACTCTGCTAAACAGCTGCTGCATCTCTCTCCAGAACTGGTGACATTTTATAGTGGATAAAGTGACTCATGTGTTACACTGCAGACTTTTTTCCATGCCAGATTTGTGGCTCATTTGTGGATTATTAGCCAAAAAGGGTGGAAGCAACTTTCATTTCTCAACATCCCCAAGGGACAGGTATGCTTCAGAGCTGGCTACATTTCAGCAGAATGATTCATTTACTCTAAGTCATATTGTCGGCTTGTATAAGCTGGATCAACATCAATGGAGCTGTACCAGTTTACATCAGCCCAAGAACAGGGCTCCATATTTTCACGGCTTGGAGCTCAGTCCTGGAAGGTTTTGAACAGCCTCTTAATGGTGCAGACTGGATGTCCCTGTAGGCATTGAGCCTCACCAGGGAGGAGTGGAATCTGGGGAGGCTGGTTTGCTTTGCGTTACTCTGGAAAACAAATGGGACACTACTAGACACAGTGAACGACAACACAAGTACCAGAGGAAACATTTAGCAGACAGAATAAAACACTTCAGGGTTGAAACTGGGAGCTGGGACTGGAGGAGAGGCCCAACAAGCCCCCCCTGCTGCAGGCAGGAAGGGGAGCAGGATTGGACCATGATGCTCATCACCTCCATGGGACAAGCACAGGTTATCAACAGTATTTCATAGAATCATAGAATGGTAGAAGTTGGAAGGGACCTTTAGAGATCATCTAGTCCAACCTCCCTGCAGGTCAGCCTAGATCAGGTCACATAGGAACGTGTCCAGGCGGATCTTGAAGACCTTCAAGGAAGGAGCCTCCAACATCCTCCCTGGGCATACCAAGAAATGAAAAGATCAAAGCACTTCCATTCAGATGCCCAAGACAAAATGAGCAAATGTTGGCTGGCCATGTGTGACTGTAATACTTCAGCACTGGTTCTGCACACAGTGCTAACCAGTGTTCTGCATACAGTGTTGGATGCTCGAGGTGAAGGGATGTCTGCAGCCCCCACCCTGCTCATGTCATACTAATTAAGGTTAATGATGGCTTACAACCATTCTCTTTCCCCAGCCCTTTGTGGAAGATTTACTCCTGCGCAAATCCCTCTTCCAAAGACTCGCTGACAAACATCTCAGACCCAAGGTACAGGCATTAAGAAGCTTGGAAACTGATGTGAGAATTAGGCAGAGCAACAGAGCAAGATGCTGTATGTTAAATATTGTGGTTTTCTACAGAACATTCACCCAGAGATAGCAGCACTCTTTGCAAAACAGGGTTGAGCGTCAGTAATCTCATTTTACACAAGGAGATCATAAGCCACAGAGATTAAAGGATGCCACCATTAAAATGAAAACAAAACCTGCAAATACCATAGGCACCTTAAGCAAGGTCTTGGCAGAATTTGTGTACCTTGGTTGAAAACTGCAATCTGGTAGCTCTGTACTCCTGTTCAGTTGCAGCCTAGCCATGGAGGTGTCTGAACTTGCCTGCTGCCTTCTGGTTCGGCTCTCAGCCTCTTCAGGCAGCTCCCAAACGTGTCCAGAGCTGCTCCAGTTTAAACATCTTCACTCCAGCTCACACTTAGAGTGCTGCCAGGGTCTGTCATGGCTGCTTGAGGCCTGGGAACTGCAGTAGGAGCACACTGTGACACAGCTTGCATGTAAAATATGGTGCAAACTGCTATCACCCCCCAAGAAATGCCTTTTGCTGCAGCAGCACAAAAGGTCAAGCTCTCCCTGGGAGCACTTGACTTCACACGCTGCCCCAGGCAGCTCCCATCCTTCATGCTACCTACCCTATGAGGCACTAGTAGTTCCTCAACAGCCCTCCCAGTCACCTCAAGGGAGAAAGACAGAGCAAGCCCCAAGATATGGCAAGAGGGAGAAGGAGCAGGAGCCTGCATGGTAGTGGGGAAGGCACCCAGTGAGGAATTGTCTGTCCCCAAGCAGTTCCCCTGCAGCGAGCCAGGCCTTGCCCTTTGCCCCAGGCACACAGCAGCAGCTTTGGCACCTAGTGGGGAGTGCCTGGCCTTCAGCAGCTATGAGGCCTTTCTTGGATTGAGGCTGAAGCCTTCTCCAGCAGACCACACAGCACAGCAGAGCCTTCAGACACCTTAAAACCCTCCACAGCAGAAAGTATATAAAACAATAACCACATTGTCCTCCTTCCCAGATGCTTTATGGTGTTGCAGTGTCTTGGATGATGGCAGTAGCTGTTGTCCAGACACCTTCATACCTCATGAGGATGCCAGAGCAACACAGGCTGGGATTGGCTGTGCCTTTTGCCATTTTTTTTTAGTGTAACTGAGGCTTGAGGCAGAGCTTTGTTTCAGAATCACATGGCCATTTCCCTTCCTCTCATCCCATTCTGGGAACAAGGTGGTTTCAGACAAATAACAAAACACAAAAAGTGACTGTGGTAAACAAGTCCTGGACCACAGTTTCCTCCACACTGTAATCCTCTGCAGTTTTCTCAAACACAATCAACAGCCTGAACTACAGCTTATTTACCCACTTCCAAAATTCTTAGTCTGACAACTAACTATGCATTAATCACTGTCAGACCGTGATCTTTTGTTTCTGCTCCTCTGCAGGCATCTGTCAGAATCACAAAAGATTAATTATGGCACCAGCCTGGATGTAGAAATACAGACCCTCTACAAACACACTCTTCATCAGATGCTTTGTGGCCCTTTCAGCAAACTGCAGCCGACATCTGCAGAAAAATTCAGCCGTTCATCCACTCTTTTATTCATCCCTCATATTTCTAGCTCTAGGGGTGAATCTCTGCTGCCTATTGACCAAGTGTCAGTCCTTTTTCAGCCTCACAAGCAACACAAAAATAGAGGACCACCAAAACCCTTCCCTGCAGCACTGGGTCATTTCAGGCACCCTGGTTCTCTGTTATCCATGTTGAGAAGGAGGCTCCTCTCCCCTTCATATACACTTTTGTACAGTTCAGTTCTAACCTTCCAGTCACACGGCACTCTAGAGCATGCAGTACTGAGAAGCACAAAACATCACGGACAAAACTAAGCCATCCTCCATCCAAAGCCTGTGGGATGTTGAACAAACTCAGGGCAGTCTCTGGGAGGCATCCAAGCTCCACCACGGCAGATGATGGATGCAGCTGCATCACTTCTTCGAAAGAGCCCTGACAGACTGAAATATGCTTTTCGTTTGCATCCTGGAGTCTGGAACCAGCTGGCTGCAAAAAACTGACACTGCCAAAAGACAGAGAGACACTGAGGTCTGTCTGCACGTGGTAGCTGTGTTTATGTATACTGGTGCAGCATGAAATGGTTCTGGAGCAGACGCAGTTTGAGTCACAGTAAAGCTGTTTCCCCACAACACAGGCACAGCTGTTTCCAAAGGTGACAGGAAATAAGCTGTATCCATCTAAAGGCTCTAAAGTGAGAACAGATTAAAATTTAAAAGTCTTTACTTAAGTGCAACTACTTCCATCAACAGAACTGCCAGACTTGCATGCCCAAAGCCTTCTCCACAGCAGCAGCCAAGTCTGTTCAACTACCCTTTACTGCTGAGCACTATCTGAGGAAGCCTCTTTTCTCCCTCTCATTAGTGTTTCCGTGCGTGATTCAGCAGCCCTCCACAAAAAGCAATTGCGAAGATGAATGAGTTCACTGGGATAGAGGGAGGAATCAGGAGAGAGCATCTTTCTCACTGACTGGGGCCATTTCTGTAGATGCTGGGGTCATACAAGCTTTCTCTCCATTGAACATGCCTCAGGTGCCATAGTTCCTTCAGTTCTTTTTCCTCTCTCTATAGTAAAGGTTGGAGAAGCAGGAACAGATAAAACTAAGCAGTAAACAAAATCAAGTATTTGTATATGGCATAGTACTTCAATACCCTTTGAGCATGAAGGCTTATTTACAGAAGCAAAATGCTTGGCAAAGCCAAAGCAATATAATCATATTGCCACTGCTATAAGATATGTTGAAAATGTAACCCGATATAAGAGTATCTTTTCCTAGTGGGAGATTTAGCTTATGCCTCCTCTCCAGAAACAAATCCAAAGGAGGAGGAGTTCATGATCCCAAAACTGGAATTGTCTGAGTGTTACACTGCTCAAGATTGAAATGTTCCATTTATACTAAGAAATTGCCTCCTGCAAAGAAACTCCAGAAGTTCCTATAATCCCAGCATTGTGGTGGATTCCCACATGTGCTGGCCTTCAAACATTGCTCCAGCCCAAGCTTCCCAGCCTGCTGTGCTGCCCATAAACCTCTAAGAAAGCGGCTGAGTCTTCTTTGAGCTTTAACTTCTCATATATTTATGAATTTGAATTGACTTGACTGGTTCCAGCTGCCAGCTGACACTGCGGTAAGGACAGAGCTAAACCAACCCACACTTCTCCCTCCCCACTGGCAAGTCTATTTGCAGCCCTGTGCAGTGCTGGAAATAAACTGCTTTTCTTGGAGAGAACCACTGGCATGCTCTGGGCTCTCTACAGGAGGGCACAGCAGCCTCAAAGAGAGGCATTTTAACTCAGATTTCAAAGTCCTCACCAAGAGCTTTTAGAGGACTGGACATGCTCGTGAGAGTGATGGTGAGGGGGAAGGAGGAGGGAGGTAAAAAATAAGATGTCTCCCCTTCCTGTGCTTGGAAAGGAGTTCTTCAGGGTCTGCCTGCTCCCTTCCATTACATTTCTGCTTGTAGCTGGAAGATTCCAGCCTCACAAGTGCAGTTGCTGAGTATACTTTAAATGACTCATTAATGTTTGCATACATAAGCCAGATGCTTTCTTTTTAAATAAACAAACAAACAGAAACCTCAAACACCCTCTGAGAGAGGAAGCATTTTTCCTACAGTGAAGGCCAGAGTGGTTGCTTGTGCAGAACAGTAGAAAAAGATTCCATCTACTCCCAAAAATCCCACTTTGTGAATATTTTTCCTCCCTTCCTCCATCCTCTCCCTGCCACACAGGTCATCCAGGCTTTGGAGTGGAGTGGAGGTACTGAGAAACATCATAGCTGCTTATTTCCTCCTGCAGCACATAGTGGAAGGGAATTTCAGAGGGCAACAGCTGAACACAGCTGATGGGACCTTGCATTAATACAGCTCTTTGACAGGTGTTCATCAGAGCATCTGCCCATGCCAAAACACCCAGCTGAAAGAGGCAGTACCTAGAGTCACTACAGAGGTTTTTGTCAGTAATTTATGGCTGAGGCTTCCTGAGGTACTCAGCTGCTTTTCTAATTTTTGTGCCAAATCTTTTTTCTTTCAATATTTCACTTAGCTCACTGGGAAATTAATCACTGTGATTTCCCAGTCCTGTCAGTCTTCAACTTTTCTATGCTGTTCCCATGTTATTTACATCAAAAAAATGGCAGTGCTACACAGGGGATACCTGAGATAAACAGGAGGTGAACAGAAACAGGCCATAACAGAGCTTGGAGTCAAAAAGTTGCAGGGAAGGTGCTACCAGCGGGAAGTGGTCTCTCTGTGTTTGCTCCACAAGCTTTAGTCTCATACATCATTTCCCACATGCAAAAGAAAAGCCCACTGCTCTACGTACACACAGTATCGTTCCTGTTGGGAACTGTTCCTACACGCTGAATTGATTCTACATCAGCAATCACCATAAAATTTTAAATACAAAATGTGAAGTGTATATTCCTTTTATGTCTTGTGCAAAGGCATCAGCTATTGAAAGCGAGAGGGATTCAAGCGAGTGCTCCATGAGATGTGACTAGAATATGTTTCTTCTGAAGTCCTCTAATCAGAAGTAGTAATGTATTCCCTCTTTTCCCTTAAGACTTGGAAATCACATTTTACTGCCTGCCACAGGACTGTCAGGATCAGCATTTCAAGTGGCAATTCAGCCTTTATCAACATTTAACAGCATTGTAAGTCAGGAATAATTAATGTAATATTAACACAGAGTTATCAAGAAAGGTAAGACTGTAAGTGTTTAACATCAGATTCATTTAGTATTTACCGCCATAATGTGATCAGCAGGAAGTCACTTAACATAGATTTCAGCTTCAGTGGGGTGTCTCAGGGCAGTAAAGAGCAGGTCAGAGGTGTGCCCCTCTCTGCAGCTACCATCCTCTTTAGTGCACTCCTCGGAGGGGCATCTTGGAAAGTTGCTTCATGTAGCTTCGTCAAAACAAAACCCAAGGAAAAATTTCTGTAAAAGCCACAAAAACTTTGCCAGGCTATATATCAGACTTATGTAGGACTACACTGGGCAGATAGACAGATCATCGATACATACAATACATACAGATCATCATACATACAATAGATATAGAAATGACAGATGAAAATATGTAGGAATGATGGGTAAGAGCCTATAGAGATGTGTTTTTGTATTTATACACACATACATATGTGAAAGGATAAATAAATTCAAATTTGTGCATCCATTCAGCAGAACAGGGCAGCACTTTGTGACTTTTGCAGAACCTTGACTATCACTGGGCACATCTGAGTGCAATGTGTACTGTGCTATAGCAATATACATATAGCTATATATAAAAATAGGTAAACTGATATAAACTCGGTCCAAGGTTTTGCCTTATAATAGAGTAAGACAGCTAAACAACTTTGTTAATATCTGGAAAGGATCTACTGTCTTTCAGAACAACTAGGTATCAGTTCAAAAGTTTTGAGGCTTATTCCTGCATCTCTGTTCCCTTTGTTACCAGTACAGCCAAAAGGAAAAGGATCCTGGCTGCGAGGTTTGGTTGAGCAGAGTTGCAGTAAATGTCTAGTGGGATTTTCAAACATACCAAGGCTGCTATATTACGTTGACACTAGTAGGAGTGAGGTTCCCAGGCATGCTGGAAAATCCCCGTAGCTACTTAAGTCTCACTTGTGACAACATGACACATATGACAGAGCACTTGGAGCCAGGATCCCACTGAATTTCTGTGGAACTGGGACACCTGGATCCAGTAAGCTTCAGCAAAACCCTGCACCAGCAAGCACTCACAGTGCTGCAGGACTAAAGCACAAGCCCTGGGTTATATTGCTGTAGCCTGGTTGCACCCATTGAGCTCGCTCTTCCCTTAGCTGCCACGTTTGCTCTGAAACCAGGGTGCAAAGAACAGGGAACAATGAATGTGCATATAGAAGCAGCAAACCTTTGCTCAGTAAGATAAGCCCCAAAGGCTAGATTCTGCACCATCAAAGTAGCCGATGTAAGCAGCATGCAGGGGAGTAGGTGAAGGATCAAGACTGACTCAGGACAGAAGACCTCTCTCAGTTGAATATCTCTTAGATGATAGTGTAACAGCCTGAAGCACTGAACGAGCATCTACTATACTGTGCATATATATCACTATACACACACAATGCACTAGAGGGCATCTAACTATAATCTCCTGGCTACATATGGGACTTCAACGGTCAAACACATCTTGAATGAACACCACATCTGTCTTCAAAAGAGCAGCTTCTCCTACAAGTAAAACAATGTTAACAGTCTGCTGCTTTGATTTAGATGGATACGCAGTTCCAACACATTGCCTCTTCGTGGAGCACCTGCAAAGCAGCTCTTAATTCCATGGCACTCTCCTGTGGAATCCAAGTCCCACCACTTCTCAGTGAGTGCCATGCTTGTTTGACTGTGTGCACATCAAGTGCTATAGAAGAACGTAAATATTTTTATGGCCTGACTTTCTTAAAAGCCTAGGAGGCTGGCTGGCTAAGTGAAAAGGAATGTTGTGCACACACAGCAGAACAAATTGAATGAAAGACAGAATCCAGAGGTACTCTTTAACTCACAGACAGAATGCTTTGCATTGTTAAACAGCAGTTGTTTAGTACACCACAAAGAGAGCATTTAAAGTCCAGATAACAAAACTAATAATTACCTCTCCAACACAAAGTACCATCAGCATCACCTCACTCTCCCCATGCACAGAGCACAGGCTGGCTCTACAGAGCCATTCACTTGTCTCATCTTGCTTTTGAGAAACCAGCCAAGTGGCAAGTGCCCAGTTCAATCACACTGGCCAGGCTCCTCTTGGAGGTGCACAGAGGAAGGAGAAGGGGCAAATGTGCACATGATGGAAGATGGAAAAATCCATGTAGATATTAGGAAAAATATTTTCAACATGAGGGCGGTCAAACATTGGGATGAGGTGCAGAGAAGTTTTGGGATCCTTGTTCTGGGAGATATTCAAACCAATTAGATATGTCTCTGAGCAACTTGATCCAGTTGGACCAGTGTTGAGCAGGGGTTGAAGCAGGGACATGCAGAGACTCCTACCAGACTCTTTTATTCTGTCATTCTTTGGTTAATACAAAGGGGCACTCTGGAAAAGGTGTTTGTCACCATTTCTTTTTTTGCCTGCATCCTGTACCAGCATCTCCACATCAACTGGCTGTCACAGATACCAGATCCTTTGTACTTGCACACCCAGCTTCCAGCCAAGTTGACACCTAGGAAGTATGTGACCGGACCTAGGAATTGGCTTGAACTGAGGAACAAGTTACTGTAATGACCAGTTTCATTTTGTCAAACCTAGACATCTAGAGAATAGACCAACAGTTGGTGCTCACAACACAAAGACCAGAAGACAGTGACAGTTCCCTGTCACAGAAGTTACAAGAGTGGGCTACAAGAAAGGAGGCTCCTCTGTGGCCACTGTTAGGGTCACTTTTGCCAGCATTGAGGCAAGGGAGTCACATCAACTCGGATGGACTGTTTCTGTTTGCTTTGCACATCCTTTCCGGACAAGATCTGCCTCTTGCATGCACTCCAGCCTCTAACAGCTGAGTCCCAAAGGGGATGTGGGAGGAAATATGGTGGGCTTAGCTCTAAGAAGTCAGCTTTCTGACTAACCTCCCAGCCCCAGGCAAACACTTGAGAGCAAGCAGTTTGATGTCAGAGCGTAAAACAGCGCAGCAGTGCTGCCTAGAAATCACTCCTCACAGTCCAGTGTGCCCAGCATGGTCATGCAGGATGCTCCTGCTGACCTCTATCCATCTGGGGAACAGGAAAGCTTAAATACCCCTCGAACAATCAAAAAATACACCCTTCAAAAAACAAAGTTGACAAAAGAATTCTGAGCTGAGATCCCCAAGCTGTCACTACTGCGAGTCTCCAAAAACTGCAGATTACACCTCTCAAACGTCTCTCTCAGCACAACTCTTAGTAAAGACTGGAGAGAAGTGCAGCCCTCAGCTGTTAGCTACCAGAATAGCAGAAGAATCATGGCTTGCCAACAGCATGCTTCAGCAGCAAGATCACAGGCAGTCAGCACCACCACCAGCTGACCCAAAAAAAAGAAAAAGAAAAAGCAAAGGCAGCCCAGATCTCCCTTACCCTGCTCTGCCCTTCAGCATGACATTCAAATGAGCTCTGAAAATCGTAATTTACATCTATGTTATACCTCCTCGTCTTTTCAGATGCTATTGCCCGAGCTAGGTGCAGCTTCTGGCATGGGGATCACTCATTCAACTCTCATGGCTACGTCTGAGAGCACTGTATGCTGGGATGCAGCTTTAGTGAGGTCAAGAAAGCTACATGAGGTGTAAAACGTTTTGGAAGAGAGACTAGATGCAACATGGAAGAGAGGTAAGCCCTGCACAAAGCTTGGCAGCATTCTAATGCCTTTAATTCCTTTAGATACATTTATTTAATTGTATCTTTTGGTATCATCAGTGCTTATGAAGTTCAAGTTTAACCTGAGGGAAAAAAGAAAGACTCATGTGAATGGATAAAAGCCCATCTGAAATATTAAAGTCGTTTTTACAGCTAAACATTACAACTATTTCAAGTTGTTTCTTCAAATATAAATACTATAATTATGTTAAATATAAGGTTATTTCTCCCCATTTAACAAGTCTCTAGTCTTGTCTGCATGCTTGGGGAAAAAAAAAAAAGCAAGTAGACAAAGTTTATCTGGGCCAGGATGAAAGCACAAATATCTGGAGGCCCAGGATGGGTCAGATTGCAGGTTGTGAGGTCTCTGGTCGTAGGGGGACCGCAGCCCAGATGCCACTGACAGAGCCAGCCCCAGGCTTAAAGTCCTAAACTGTACTGCTGGAGTGAGTCTTCAGGACATTTTCTCCTTGGCTTTAGGGCTCACACTGATTTGTTGCTCCCTGACAAACAGCCCATGTTATCCCTCCAAGTGCCCTGCTGCCTTTTCCCCTTGCCCCTTCAGAAAGAAGCCTCTGCTCCTCTCTGCCTGGACCCTTCCCTGCCCCAAGGCACCAGGGGAAGATCATCCTTTCCCCTTCACTACTAGCAGCAGCCTATTTGCTCAGGAACTAGAGATTTGAATTTGTCTGGCTTCTCAGTGCTTTTAGGGCATTTTTACATGTGTTTCAATTAAGAAAAGCTTCTGAGAGGTGAATGCAGCTGCAGCAGCCAGCCAGTGACCTGTGAAGGGGCCTGTGGTCATGTAGTTGCCCAACAGGGATTGTTTCCCTTGGGTTTTTTACATGTCCTCACTCCCCTTTTCCTGCTGTTTCTGGCTTCAGTTACAGCCCATACATGAACAATGCACCCTGTGTGCCTGTTTCCCATTTAGTGCATGGGCTTGTAAAACATTTTTAATATGTGATTTACAAGGGTTCTGGCTTGGCCAGAAACTGTTTCCCTCACAAACTGAGCAGGGGTGGACTGGCTGAAGGTGTTTATGGAGGCAAGGTAGGGGCTGACAGGCACAGTTGAAGGCTCTCAGGTCACTGGCAGACCCATCATCCACCACTGAAGCCTACGAGAAGCGATAAGGAAACGACACCACTCTTCTCTCAGCTGGCCTTAGCCCCAGAAAAGCATCCCTGCTTCCAGAAGTGACATCTTTTGGTAATATGCAAGGTTTAGATTTGGTCAAAAGCAGAAGCAACCGAAAGCCCTTGTAGCATTTGAGACAAATCTGTTTGTGATCTTTTCTTTCCCCAGAAAACTGCCAAAAATACAGAAGGAATGGAGAAAACAATGGCATTTTGGTTAAACTGTACAATAAAAAAGCCCCAACACCTGATTATTTGTGTAATAGAAATATACCTTAAAAGAGAACACTTGTGAAAAGCAACATTTAATTTAGAAGCATTGGGCAACCCAGTTTGTTGTCATTTGAAGTCTCTAAGTGAGCTTTTAAAATGCTCAAGTGACTACATTAGACACGATATCCAAATACCAGTTCCTTACTCAACCTCAATAAAGTTTCAATTAGAAAAAAACCATAAACTTCCTGTCCTAAAAAACTGCTACCACATGCAATTAAAGCAGTAGGGGAACAAGGCAGCCTTGCACTGTGCATGTGATCAGTAGATGCAGTGTTCAAGTCTCTCTCGTGGTGATACACATTATGAAATGGAGGACTGCTATGACCCGATTACATATACATTTACTATAAGATGATGTAATCTCCACTTCGAGTTCTGACAAAACACACTTAATCACATCTTTGAGGATTCTTTACAAAGTTGTTGCTACAGAGAAGTATTTCAGAGCTCTCTAGAAAGCCTAGCTGAGATGATTCCTTCACAGGTTGAAGCACACAAAATGCAGAAATCTGAAAGGCTCCCCAACTCCTCCCCTCCCTCAGATCCATTTTAGTCATCAGAGGAACAGATGTCTTAATAACAAACACAGTTGTTTTTCTTCCTTCAGAAAAACATTGTTGCTGCTAACAGCAGCTCAAGGATCCCATGTTTGATCCCTGCTTTGAACTGCTTTATCCCACAATTCCATCAGCTGCTAGAGCAAGTCAGCAGTAAGTGATGCTTAATGCCATTTAGGCAGCACCTGACAGCACAGGTCTCGTGGAATGCACCTGCCGGGCTCTCCCCCAGGAGACACCCATGATCATGGTCATGAGATCACAGCTCCCACCTGCTTTCCTGTTCCCAGCCACGCTAGGATCAGAGGAGGACTTGCACTGACTCTACCAGCCTAACGGAGAGAAGGGGTTGTTCTGCACAAGCAGCAGCAAAGCTGAGGCCAAATCCTGCCCTGCTCCCAGGAGCAGGGGAAGTCCCCAGGCAGGAGATAAGCTGCTGAGTCCATCTGATTTCTGTGTGAAGTTTCAAGTCACCTCTTATGCTGTTTCTTTCATTAGTACAGTTTAGTGACTATAATCAGACATGAAGTCTACATATCTCTGTATTACCTGGAAATGTTGCATTTCTCAGCTGCAACTCTCTGCAGTGACTGTTGGAAGGCTCCTCAAGATGCTTAGGAAAGAAAAAAAGTCATCCAGCTGTTACCGAAATCCTTTGAGCTCAGAAAGCAGAAAGGACTTGGGACAGAAGCTGTGGGACTGCAAGATTCTGAGCTTGAATTTGCATCAGACAGGACACTCAGCACTGCAAATGTGCTTTGGCACACCGAAGTTGTACAGAGAGATGCCAGAAGCAGCTTGAAGGACACACTTTGCTTTTTTGCTCAAATGTTTTCCTTTAGTTCAGCTAATTTCATCTGTCTCTCATGTTAATTTGCTGAAGCATCATATTTTTTTTATTTCCCAATACCAATTCCTGGAAACCACAAAAGGCAAGGCAGCCCACAGCTTTCAAAAGAATGACATTTCTCTTAGCATATTGATTACCAATACTGCCACTGCACTCCACATGTAAAACCTCGGTTTCTGAGAATGCCAAGCCTCTTAAAATAAAACACTATGGCTCAGTAGACTTACATTTTCTAGCTATATTTGAAACAAAATGTCCATGCAGAAGTTCCTCCTTATTCCCCTCCAACTTCTCTCCAGATCCAAAATGTCAACTTTAGAATTTAAATCCTCCATAAAACATGTTCGCATGTGTTTTGCTGCTCTCTTAAATGAGCTTTTCAACCACACACTGGCTGTAGCCTAAATATTCACTGATGGCTACACAAAAGGATAGGGAAGAAACCTTTCTCTCATCTCAACACAAATATTTTTGCCAACCAGCCAACAGCTCAAGAGATGATGGCACATCAAATGATGTAAGTATAGCTCATATCAATGAACTGTAGGAGTAGAGGAGGAAATGAGAGAGCGTGTGTGTATGTACACAGGCAATGAATAATGCAGTAAACTATTTCATTGCAGAAGCAAAATCTAGTAACCTAGCACCCACAGGTGCCCAGATTGAGGTCACCTGTGCAAACATTATTTGCTCTCCCTGAACATTTAGCTTATGCGAGAGCCTCACTTTTCATAATCATATGCCAGTTTTTTCCATCCCAGATAACTCAATGCTTAGCAGAGGGGGTACTAAGTGAATAAAAAGTTGTTCAACATTTGATTCCCATCAGTTCGCTGTCTCATGCCTTACACACTGTGCATGGTTCCAGCATTTCTTGAACAGAGCCACTATTTTCCACATAGCCCTCAGTGAGATGCCTATTCTATAGATTCTGACTGCTTGCAAGCTTTAATGATTAACTGTGCAAGTCCTTGGTGAAATAAAGGAATAGTGGTACCTATTTAGATGTGGAAGAGGCCATAGAGATGGTCAGAAGTACCCTTTTCTTTCAGTGCCTAATTTGAGATTTTCAGAGACTGTTAGAGGCAATTGCATCCAGTAGTGCTTCCTATTGCTTCCATCCTGCCTTGTCAGTGAGGGAAGGATAAGTGCTGCCTTTGCCTGGTGATGAGATGGCTATTTCCTCTTAGGAGCTGACACTATCAGTGCCCAGGCAAGGTAATATCAGCCTGGGCTGCACCCAGCTCTATCTCCTCGGCATCTTCCTGCCCCTCTTACCACAGCATACAGACAGGCTAGGGGGAGTGCAGACTGCAATTACATCCAGGCTCTGCCTTGGCTGCCAGTTCATTAATGGGTGAAATTCAAAATGCTAATCTCAATCCATAAAGCCACTAGTGCACTGGGGTCAATTAGCTCTGCAGCTGCCTTGCCCTGGATGTCCCACTGTGACACACTTGGAAAATATCTGCCAGCCCTTGCCACAGATTTCCCAGGAGTAGAATAGCTCCTTTGCCTTCAGACTTGAGTTCAGCTGGACTGAATTGCCTTTAGAGAGCCCTGGAAGAGCTGGCTCATCTCCAAATGCTACTGAAATCAAAAGTTCCTTCCCCACCTCTAATGAATCTTGAGTCACGCCCCAACATAGCTCTACACTTTCCTGTTGCTATAAAATCAAATTTCTTACTAAGGCATTTTAAGTAGGAGTTCAGTTAGGATGGAGCAGTCTGTGCTGTTCCGGAGCTGGCAGGAAACAACAGTCCCTAGACATTAACATGATGGACATGTCAACACGGAGAAACGTATGGTACCAATTAAGACAGTATCAACAATTATGCAGAACACAGTTGAGTGGATTAATTTGTTGCCTGGAGTAAAGGCTGCCAGTACGAAGCTGGCTGTCAAGAGACACACTTTCATCTTGTGTGCTGCCTTGTGCCAAATACTACGAAGCCCATGTGCACTAAGGACGATCGCTGGGTTTTCTTTTTCCACCAGCAATCTAGAAGCATGGAAGAAGCCACCAATTAGTGCCTCTACATGCTCCCTCTTTCCCCTGTAAACAACCAAAAAAGAAAGAATAAAAAAAAAAACCCCAATAAACACACCCACACACAAAAATTCCCACCCATGAAAAAAAAAATCCCAGATGACCATTATTCTCAAAATGTTAAAATAAGAACTACAAAGTAACCGGGAAAGGATGGTTTTCTCTTTTTTTTGCTCAAAAAGGTTTTCTTTTGCTGAGGAGCTGATGGGATAACTCATTTGTCAAACACACTTTTTCCAAGTTCTCTAAGCAGAGAAAAAAAAAAAAGGTTAATTCATGTGTGTGACTTTTTTCCAGCTTGCGATTTTTACACTGATCTGAAGGATATTTACACACTCTCCATTCTCTTGCTTCCCACCTGTCCTTTGCCAAGGAATATGCAAGATTATCTCTAGTAAATTATGGCTAAGTTCTCCTGCCTTGCCAAGTACCTACCAGAGGTTTAGTAAGACACCTATTTTCCAGAGGGTCTGTAAGAACAAGCAGCTCATTTTCTGAAAAATCTGATGTTTGCAAAATGCTGCATAGGTCTATGGCTATATGACTAAACAACCAAGAAAAAAAACAAGACTTATAAATGATCACTTGCTGCATTAATAAACAGCAGCATTTGAATTCCTGCTAAAGCTTTGTACCAGCTGTGCTTTGTCCCAAAACCCAATTAAAAAAAACCAAAACTGCTTCTGCTTGTTCTTACAATATGAAAAATATTGAACTGCCCTTCATAAATTCTGTGGTTGCTTACAAAGCATGTGGTCCCATATCAGGCTCCCATTTCTCCATATTTAGCCTTGTTAAACTGCAGCGTGCCTACCTGAGATATAAATTACCTTGAGGCTTGGAGTACTGCCATCTTGAGTAAGGCAACTATTCATAACACTGCACTCCTTAATTTACTGCAGGCAAAAGTCCCCTGCCCACTTACAACACAGCACATGCTGATCACAGGCAGTGATGGAGAAATCCAGTTTTAATACAGCATTCCCAGTAAACACATTGTTCTCTGAGCAGCAGAGCCACGAACTCTGGTTTTCTGGAGATTTGTATACTACGTTCCTTACTCTCTCAGCTATTACATGTGTAGAATGTTTGCAATTCAGCAATATTCCCATCACAAAACCTTCCATCTCCTTCCTTTTATCTTTATTCCTACTACTACTCCTCGGGTAAGGAGGCTGGAAGCTGCAGGGTCTTCTCAGACCAGACATGAGGCTGCCCATCCTTAGCAACTACACTCCTATGAGCCTCTCCTACTCTGACACTAATTTTTCAGGGAAAAAACACAGTTTTTCTGAACTTTCCTTCTTATCTAAATCTGATCAAAACTGCTCACCATTTCCCAAAGCTTTTTAAAGTAAAGAATGGACATTGTAAGAGATCAGACTATCATTATTCACATCTGTGTACGTGCAGTTCATAGCTGCACTCTTACCTGCTACGTGTAAGTGCAAAGGGGCATCCAGGGAACAGTTCACTAGGTGCTGAATGTGAAGTCTGAGGGTGTTTCTGTCTAATTAGAAATTATTTGCTGATATTGCACAGATATCACAGGGAGCAGGAGACTGAGCTTTCAGAGGAGCAGTTGATACTTTTCACCAGTGTCTCCACAACTGCACTAAGGAATGGGAAGCATCCTTTAAAGCTATTTTTAACATCTCCACTGAACTCTTGAATTTCTGGGCCCAAGTGCTTTGCTCCATTTTTCTACAGTAGGGATCACTTTTCTTCATTTCAAGAGGCATCTGCCCAGCATTTTCTTCCCTGTGCTCAGAGACTTGCACAGACCCAACATTCTCCAAATATAAAGACAAAATGTTGATAGTTATCCTGGAAAGTTATTTCTCTGTCTCCTGCCAGGCACACCATCTTCCTGGGAAATACTAGCCTAGATCTGTGCTGGATAGGTGACTTCCCCTTTGCATGGAGAGGAGACAGTTCCTCCCTTGAATGGCTTTCCCTAAAAAAGGAACTCCTCTGAGCACATAGCAGCTCCTCATCTCTAGACAGGTCTCACACAGATGCCTTCTGCTCTCCAGCCTGTAGCCTCCATTCCCAAGCTGCACTGCCCCAAGGCTCCTTCTTATCTGCTATTTCCACATGCCTCTGACACAGCCTAAGGGGCAGAGGGGACTAACAGTAACGCCAAGAAGGACTGAGGAAAATCAAAAATAGGACTGGAAAAAAAGGTATCTATTCAGATGTGCCCAAATATTATTTTCTTATTTGATTAAACTTCTATACATAGACACCATTATCAATTTTAATGAGAGAAAAAGGTATTCCCTCTTCTTTTTCTTCCTTTTGGCAACTGCAACGAAAACATTTCCTCCTACACATCTTTTCACTGATACCTTTATTCCTTTTCTACTATTTTCTTTATCTTTTATTATTTTTGAGCTTTCCTAATGTGAAATGTTTTCAGAAATGGCAAAATAATGAAACATTCACAAAACAATTTAAAAAAAGATAAGAAAAAAATAATTGCAAGACTTTATATTAGTAGCTCAAGAAAAGGAGGAGAAAAATAGCAAACAACACTCTGAAATATCTACATATCACCTCCATTCATTAAAAAACTCAGAAGCTTTTCTTTAAACAACTACTTCTGAATACATAGAGATGGGTATCTTCTGAAAGATAAGTCAGGTTTTGGTGAAGCCTCATTTTTTGTGCAGAAAGCATTTCACACGGAAGGAAAAAGTAAAAAGCCGGCTCATTATAATGAAAGTTTAGTCATCACCATCTCATGATGGGTGATTAAGAGGAGCGTGATGTCATATAGATTGCTTTCCTGCCAAGTTCGGGTAGGGAGGATCTTCAGGAGGCCTTGGGTGGTGGGAACAGATACAAGACAGTGTGTGGTATAAGAGTAAGGACAATTATTTTCCAGCACCACTTCCCAGTGGTCATGAGCTAAAAATGACCTTCCCACTCTTCCATGAGGAAGAGGAGGTTAGAGAGCACATGAAGGGGGCCATGGAACCAATGCCATCTGGGGGAGTGAGAAGATGACAGCAAAACAATCTCATTCCAGCCTGTTATTAAAGAAATGACTCAGCCATTCAAATAGAGTAAAATATTTAATATTGCTTAGGTACTGAAGTAATGAACCTAAATATTTTCTTCATGAGGACTGGAAAGTGTGGGTTCAAAAACAACAGCAATCCTCCTGCAAAGCTGTCTCAAAGGCACCTCCTGAGGCATTTCACCCTAGTGTGCCCTGAGAATTTTCTGAAGATGGAAGATTACTGAATCAGCCCCTCTTGGTATCTTCTCTTTCTTCCTGTGTTCAAAAGGATGTGACAAAAAGTTTGCACAGAAATCTGGGAAGGTCTGCTGGTTCAGATGCATCTCCTCTACTAGCAATGAGCCTGAAGGGATTTCCTCCGGACACCAACACTGTCTTCTCTGAAGACACAGAACTGGCAGAAGGAAACACAAAGCTACATTGCATTTGATCTACACAGATCTTGGGAGAAGCCACCTCTCCAGAGACCAATCTTCCTGGCCAGCACAGAGCAGCAAGCCCAGGCTGGGCCCCTAGAGCAGTTCTCTCCCATGTCTTCCCCTCAGGGAGTACTCACTTCCTCAGACTGTGCTTCCCTGTTCAAAAACTGTAAATACATGGCGCTCTCTAGTGCCTTTGCTCTGCTCCAGAGAAACACCAGTATCCCAAGGCACTGACATTCCAGACAGCATGGTACAAACATCCAGACAGAGGGGTGCCCAAGGCCTGCTATTCATTAGGATGAGTTTGCCAGCATATCTGATTGAACCTTCTGGTGGAAGTTATCTCACTGTAGCCCTCACCAGCAGGACAATGCCTCCCAGAGCAGTCATTTAATCAAAACCAGGTTTTTAAGCCATGTTGCTGATGGACAAAACTATTCCAGGCAAGTTTCTGATCCAGGGTTACGTCCTTGCAGAACCTGTGTGATCCCATCAGCTCCCAACAGCCATCAGCAATACCTAAATTGCAATTTCAGGGTGCAAGCTCAGAGAAGAAATCCTTATGGAGGAGCTGGCTCAGAGATAGCACCAGTGAGAGCTTGGCAAGCCACAAGTGGAACAAGGGCAGGCATAGGGCAGGCTGAGGGCTCCTTCAGACCCACAGGTACCATCAGCCATGCAAAACAGCTTCACTCCTGCCAAGCAGCATGGATGGGAGCAGCCCCAGTAGAAACACCAGTTCTTCCCTTATGCCTTGCCTCTTCCCATCATCGCTTCACTGGGGATAAGGCGAGGGCAGAGCATATTTCTAGCTGTTGAAGGCGAGCACAATCCAAAATGGCAACTGCTTTGATTGCTCTTAAATGGCTTGTTAGTCCCTTTATCATTGCATTTTATGGTGTCTCTCTCTCACATGCTTCTCTGAGGCTGACAATTCGTGACAGAAACACAGCACGTCCCACAGATTCATAGCCTCAGGTCCAACTATGGTTGCCTAAATGACAAGATCAATGTGGCAATCTGCTGCAGAACATACGAGACACTCCTTTCTCCCTCTCTTTCTCTCTCTCTCCCCCCTTTAATATACATTTCACGTTAAATCAGCATCTAAAAGGAGGAGGCTCCTCTAATGCCTAGGAGAACATATTTTCTTCAAGCTTGCAATGGTGGCTGGTGACAAGGGGAAATACACTCACACCATGTAATTGATTTGATGTATGCCATGTTTCGGCAGGATAAACACCACCCCCTGGACTCCTTGCATTCCAGCAACTCCAGCTTAAGCTCCTTGTTAAAGCGTGTTGGGAGTCCATCAAAGACACTGAGTAGTTTTGACGTGAAGATAAATGCTCTTATCACCAGCTTCCAACGCTGCTTCTCTGAATAAGCACCCTTGACAGTTTTTGCTGTTTAAATGGCTCTTCGACTGGGGACTGGAATAGGGGGAAACCGCTCTAATACACTTTATTCCAGAAAACCTCTCTGCTGGGAGAATAAGCCAGGCTTGTCACCAAAGCAGATAACTTCCACTGGGACACATCACCACAATTCACAGAGAATAAATTAAGGCCTCGTGCAGGCTACACATTTAAGCACCTGAATAAACCTGAAGCTTAATCTTATCTGTTGCTGCATGGGCTTAGCATATCCCAGAAGGACATGCACCTCCAGAACCTTGCAGACGTTTGCAATACATCAGAAAAACTGTGCATCCAAGTAGTACTGTGCTTCTGAACTTTATTCTTTCATAGCCAGGCAAAAGTTAATAGTATATAAAAAAGCTAAAAGCTGTTAAGTCTCTTTCAGGAGATCAGTGGGGAGGAAACTTGGTCCTCCACCTCCTGCTGTAGGAAGCTGTCCCTTGGTCCTGCCTCTCACTCCAAAACATAGGAGGGAAAAATCTTGTTTTGTGTGTTCTGTGTTCCCCTTGCTGAAAGCTGACTACACATCACAAACCTGACCATTAAGGCACAGGGCTCAGCTGGAGCCCAGGGAAAACCCCAGTGATTTGAATGGATCTAGGATTTCACTCTCTACTTCTCTATATAAGGATTAAATAAACATTCTCCTCCTAGAAAAACAACACACACACCTGCCTGAGTTCAATGGGCTTTTTAAAGACACAGAAAAGTTGCAATAACTTCCAGTGGTACAGCAGGGGGTGAGTTTCAGGGACAAAACAATATTTCAGGCACCATAAATCCAGTTCACATGATTTTAATACAATGGCACACACTTTGACAGTAAAAATGAGAGATATTGAAGAAAAATGAATTGCCAGAAGAAATACAATATAAAATCCCTTAAGTGTATCAGGAGGGAGATGCCTAGAGAAACAGTAGGTCTCAGCCTCAGCAAGCAAAAGAAGCAATCAAATAGAGAGATTGCAAAGCCAAACAATGTCTTTGCAATCAAGCATTCACACTGGAGAGTGATTGAGGTTAGAATAAGGCAGAAGAAATAGCTATTCTTGAGGCTGCTCTCTATGCTGAGTTGCTATCCAATGTGCAGGAATAAAACAAATAGGACCAGCGCTGGAAAAACCAGCAGCTGTCACTGCAGAGGGACACAAATTATATCCATCCTTTAGAAGACGGCCAAGATCACTGTGGCATGAGCCCAACAATTAAATAAATAAATCACAGAATCTCAAGGGGTGGAAGGGACCTCAAAAGATCATCCAGTCCAACCCCCCTGCCAGGGCAGGGCCACCTAGAGTAGGTCACACAGGTACTCATCCAGGTGGGTTTTGAACGTCTCCAGAGAAGGAGACTCTGCAACCTATCTGGGCAGCCTGTTCCAGTGCTCCCTCACTTGAATAGTGAATGTTCAACTTAAAAGAGCTGAGAAAAATCATGTAGTTTGAAGTGAAAATCCTTCAGGCCAGATGCAGGAGTAGATTTTTTTTAAGTCAGTTACTCTGAATTTCTAGTGCAGGTATCTAGTTTTGATACTGGCCAGAGCATTCTCTAAGAGTCCTTGAACTCTGGCAGTGAAATATTCAGCTGCATAAATCACCAAGCCCACAGCTATACCCAGTTCCTAGAGCAGTAAGAGTGAAGTGTCAGAGGATTGTTTAAAACAAACAATATTATCTAATAATTTTTGCTAAAAAGATCAGACAGGAGAAAACCTCTGTTTTATTGGACTGAGTTGAAAAGGCACCTAGACTATGCATCCACTTGTATTTCAAGATGGAGTTTTCAACTTACCATAAATGCAATCTCATCCCCTCCTTACTCCACAAAATACTAATCACAAAACAACTTAATTTAACCCTGTGTGTGGAACACAGAAAGCTTCTTGTCCTGCACACTAACCACTACATTGTCACAACAAGAGCAAATACTCTTTGGATTCCTTGTTGTATTGACTATTACTATCTGAAGTGATGCAGAACAGACAGAAGTAGTAACCACAGCTGGTGACCAAAAGCTTAATCAGGTTCCAGTTGCATAAATTACCTCATCTTACTGAGGAAGTTCACGGACATACCCAAACAATGTGAAGTACGCTGGAGATAAGTTGAAATAAACCAGTCAAAAATGTGGCTCCCTTCAACCAAATGTCTCTTGCTCTCAGCAGGATGGCAATTTTACCTTAGAATGAACAGTTGCTCTTCCTCTAGCTTGGTGTAAGACAGGTATATATAATGAGGCACTTCCTGAAATATACCTGGGAAAAAAGACAAGACACAGATATCTTACAGATGTTATATATATTAGGATGTCTCAAAGTCAAGACTGATGTATTAACTCCACATACTACTTGAGAAACCGTTTCTATCTATTTAACAGCTGCAGTGATAAGACTTCTGCATACTTTTGTCTGGTCCTATTTACACAGATCATAGAAGTAGAGTCTTACTGGATCTTTGCTGCAATATACAAGAAAAGATAATAAAGTACTTCAGAATTATAAGTTGCAGTTATACTCTCCCTCCATGCTGGCATACCCTGACATCATATTCCTTTACAACTCACTACACTGTGCCAATCTGCATTGCTGACTCTCTAGAAAACACTGTATTTCTATGGCACTAACAATTCTGCTGTCCTCTGTTTTGAGAGATTGGCAAGGTCAAACTGTAAAATCAAAAGGGAAGACAGTGTGAATTTCCTATGCAATCTTTGTATACGATTGTGTCTAGCTGCTGAAAAAAAACGATGCTTCCAAGGACCACATATAGAAGTGTTTGGAGATCCCAAACAGTGGAGATGTGCCTTAGTAAAGTTTGGTAATCTGCCAGATTTACTAGCTTTCTCTCAAAACTGTAGATGTTTCACCTTGTCTATAGATACAGTGGAAACAACAAGCAGACAGTTTTTCTGGTTTCAAGCTTAGAAAAAACACATGTTGAGCAATTTCTGCATTAAACTATTTGTCAACCTCTATTTTCCTATCTGCTCTTACAAGTTCCATGATGAGAGAGAAATATCTGTCATCTTTCTCATGGAGTGAAATTCTAAGCAATTGCTTTGTCTGCTGTGTTTTAAACCCCACATTGCTCAGACTTCATTTTTCAGACCACCAACACATAACATTTACCAGAAAACTTCCGTGAGGCTACAAAGAGTGAGAATAAACTCCAACCAAAAAGCCAAAATAAGACCACAGATGTTGATGTTCAGTCTTTCACCAGGAGGTCAAGGAAGTCTTTCATCACTTCCACAGAGAACCAAGGAAGTAACCTTCGAAAGTGGCTTGGCAATGTTGGTATGGACATAATGTTATGGGGTTGGTTTTTTCAAATTCACACCTGGACAAACAAGCAGATTGAAGTCAGCAGCTGATGTCTGGTCTAAATTGTTTCTATGTCTATGTCTCAGTGTGCTCTCTACTATCAGCATCTATAAGTAGTACAGCTGGATCAGGACTGTGCTTTTTGAGTGCATCTACAACATGCCCTGGCATGGCATAATGAGAAGGTCAGGGGTTGACCTGACATGATGTGCCACAGTCCTGCGATTTTTTTTATCTACATAACATTTGCCAGCAATGTGGTCTGTATCAGTTGCAGGTCACAGACACGACAAAGCCATGCACTAACTGCCAAAGGACCTTGTGCTCCTAATACAAGCTTGTGCTCTTAACATAAGCTTGTTACCACCAGGTGAACTCCTCCATGACTTCAACCTTGGTCCACAGAAACAAACACACTCTGAGCACGCTGGTGGTGTGCATAAAGGATTACTGCAAAAGCACAAAGACTGATGGCAGGTAAGGAATGCCTTCTGTACACTTGAAGGTAGAGGCATAACATACACAGCACTGACAGCTGTGCCATGCGAGCACTACGTACTTGTGTTGTCTCTGGTATCAAGTTGCATCTGCATAGCATCTTAGTCTCATTATTCCACCACTACAAAGTGGAACCATGTTCGTGATCAGTAAGTATTCTAAATTCAGCAATGATTTTAGAGGCCTCAGTGCTTTAGTGAAACCCAATAACAACTTCCATTTCAAAAGGTGCAGGCACTCAAACCCTGCAAACTCAAACTCAAGCTGTTTTTAATGCATCTCTAGTTGTGATTCCCAAAGCAGCTAGATAGGGCCAATATTTGCCTGTGCAATAGAGTATTACATTTTCCAGAAAGCAGTATGTTAAATTAATCAGCTCAAAAGCCTAAATATCAGCCAACACTTATGAACTAAATACAACTTCAATTTGATGAAAGTTCTGACTGAAAATTCAGGTGTAGTTAGCAGATTTTAAAATGACAATTTATCTGAAGCAACCTGGACTAGAAAGGAGGCAAATGTAGGCAAAGAGGAGCAGGTGGCAGGAGGCAAAAGCCAAGTAAACACATCTATTGGATGAAAAACTCTACTTCCAACTAAAGTCTAAATGTTGACACCCTGCTTATGTCAAAGCCAGACAAGTTGAGGCTCAAAGGGAGCAGGATCATGCCTTTGCTCCCAGACTCTTGTGGTCATTATCCTTTCTGCAGCATTCCTATGTAAAAGTATTTCTCACCCTAGACTCAGCAAAGCTCTTAAGCATATGTTAAATCAAGACTGGACAAGAATAAGCTTTCATTGCATCAGGGTTTACAAAGCTCACTGCAGACATGCCTAGTAAAGTCGTACAGCTTGTTTCATCTGAAAGGTTAAAGCTCTTCTTTATCTGAACAAATATAAACCACATCTTTAATCCACTTCAACTGAGTGCCTAGTGCTGTAAAAACACGATCATTCACAGGACTGAAGATATGGCTACAACAGTCATTTGTTCTCAGCAAAAATAAGCCAGTCCCAAGGAATTATATCCTATTGCACTGGAAACTCTAGTTGGTGAGCTTTCTGTCCTAAATAATGTTACATTCTGAAGTTTAGTTTAACTTGGCACTTGTCTCTCTTTCAAAAGGCATACAGCAAAAAGATGCTCTAAAACATCTGTCTAGCAGAAGTTCGCTCTTGCAGAGTACAGGAACATCGAGAACAGAATGGAAATAAGTGAACGATAAGTTAGTCAGGGGATCAGTTCTCCCCTGCACCACAGTGACATTTGGGGACACAATGGCTGGAATAAAGCCCCATCAGTCCAGGCTCTGAGACTGCAGTTCTCCCTCCTGGCAGTGCAGAATACATCCTTGGCATGAGACAGCTTTAAGGCAGCTTTGTGTACCTCTAATCTACGGCTGCCAGATCCTAGACCCAATCGCTCATGCGAGCTGGGGCAATCTGTAAGCTCTTCTCTGCCATGTCTGCTGCCAACAGACATTCCCACAAGTGAGGGTCAGCAGGATTCAGGAATAATTTCAACACGGCACCTTCTGCCAGGACAGAATGCAAAGAAAGGACTGTCTAGCAATTTTTTTTCAGTCACTCTTAAACTTGAATTCCTTGAGGCAAGGCTGAATGTCAAATTGAAGGCACTGACAGCTTTAAGGCACATTGGCCAACTCAAGCAGCTAACCCAGACCTGATGTTAAAGGCCTTCCACAACTGATAAAGATTATTAGACAAGTCTCAGTTATGAAGACTGCTTGAATTCACCTCCAGGGTTCTTTGGTCTTACAACTTTGTAGAAAAACATATTTACAATACAACATACTCAGAAATTCACTTTCAGCACAGGAGCAAATACTGACTTACACTCCCTCTGTCTCAATTAGCTGCTTCTTTTTTTATAAAGAGATTCACCTGCAGTGACTATAAAGCAGGAATAAGTCTCTTAGGGAATGTTATGTTACATATGCACATGATATATGCTTATGTGTTTTAGGAAAGTGATACCAAGTTTGGAGACTAGAGGATAATAAAGTGAGCAGAAATAACTCCTCATCTAATTCTTCAAAGGACCACTCAGAGAAAAATGTGGATAGACTCCAGCCTTATAGAAATTTCCTTCTATTCTGCATTTGGCTTCAATTTCTTTCTGATTTCTTTACTCAGGCATATTTTTCTTCAGGGATAATACATTCCAGTTAGAACACTGCCCATGATTTCATAATATGTGTTTATGAACTTAATCATACCCATGTCTCTGAAGGCATCTGTTAATCTGGGCTGGTAAGCTCCTCATTATCCTTGCAGGACAGCACTGTCAATCCGGAATCCTAGTTCAGCAAGTTGCCACATTTCATGTTCAAGGGAAGGACATGTTTTTTAGACATGATCAATGAGATGTGTCTGGTACCACAGTGGGCAATTTGCAACTTACACCAAAACTCTTCCAGCATATCCATTTCTTAATTTTTTTTTCCCCACCTCTACCTGATACATTTCCTCTCGAGGAAATCAGAGAAGACCAACTGTGACAAGCATCTGGCATAAATTGACTCAGATCTGTTCAGTTACATTTGTTTTACTTGCAGAAGAGCAGTTGAGGGAACATACAAAACAGAAATGGCCAGGACGCTGCAGAAAGTAGCAGTTAAGTAGCTGCATGTGCATCATGGGTAGGATGAGAAGGACTCATCAGAAAAAGCTTGACTTAGGCTGCATTTCATAGGTATACAGACAGTTGAGCATCAGCATGGGTTTGCTCTGGCAGGCTCAGTAGTGCCTGTCATTGGAGAGGTGTGTTTTGGACATGATTGTCCTGGCTTTGGGACAGGAGGTTGAAGCTCCCTCTCCAGGGACTTGCTGATTTACACAGAGGATTTTAGGGAAGATGTGCCACATTGCATCAGACAAGACCTAGGGAATAGTCATGATTTTTTAAAAGCAAAAGCAACTAGCTGAATAGAAATCAACTAGTCAAATAGAAATTGACTTTGTGGATTTCCATCTTCCATTTTAATTACTTCTTACTGATCATGAAGGCAAGGTACACAATATGTGACACTGTTAATACAAAGCCTACAGCACCTCACCACGGGACTTCCCTCTCAATGAAGTCCTTGCAACTCAGTGACATTTGAGTGGCAAAAAAAAAATCTAGCCTAAGCTATTCTAAGTTCAAATTAAAGAAAGAAATCACAGTGCAGTGGCACTTCACAGCAGACTCTAGCTTTTCTCATGGGTATCTCTGGGTGTCCTTTAAACACATATAAACGCGGTCTGTACTTGCCTCTTGATGTGGATGCTGCAGTTCAAAAACACCTGCACAGTGACATTGCTGTGTTTCCAACCAGAGTTGCTGCACCAGCACTGTATATTTTAAAATATTGCTGTAATAAATCCTGCAGCTAAAAATTCAGTATTTCATAAAGGCAGGCAAGACCTTGTAGAGAGAGTCTGAGAGAAAAAATTGCTCTTAATTGAGTTCTGTAATAAAGCACTTCAGGGAAGAACAGGACAAGTGAGTGTTGGATTTGATCCTTCAGTCCTGCCTCATCCCCCATGAATGGGATCAATGCAGCATGTAGGAAAGGAATTCCTTGATTTTAATCACTATCCTTAGAGTAAAAAAAAAAAAATCCCTTTAGACTTTCTCCAGACTTAAGCACCACTTTACGGGTTCTGGTTAGATGAGAAACCCCCATCTTCAAATGGCAAATAGAAATTTTACATTTCAAAGACAGCAGACTGAAGAGTTCAAAATCATCATTAAATACTATGACAACAGCTAGTAAGTATCACAACTGAGACTGAGGTACAATGGGACAAAAAGCCATGTACCCACAAATAAGAAACTGCTGCCTTAAATAACTGAAAATGTAATAAAGAAAGAATTAAGTGCCCTTTGGAACTTGGGAGGTCAGTACACTCTTTCTTCTTACTATTTGATGAGAACTTGAGCCAATGTTGTTTTGTTTGGAAACACAGCAAAGAGCCTAAAGCTAACAGATTATGGAAGAAAAATAAACATAGAGCCAAAACTACATCCCAGAGAGATACGTAGGTTGCAGTGGTGTTGCACTGATATTCCCAAAAGTATAATCTATGATGTTTGAAGCTAAAGGTCTTGAACCAAAATTCTTCTACTGTGTCTTAATCTTTGACTGGACATTCCACAGATCTCCCTGCCTTTCTCACAATCACAAAAGAGAAGTGTCAGCCTGGACATGAAGAACAGACAAAGGAAACCCACTGATGCTGACCTGACAATACAACATAAAGCTTTACATTCAGCAAAGCTTCAAATCAGAAAGAGAACATGCTCTTGTTTCAAAACCCAAATTTAGGCACCCAAATACATATCAAAGAATCTGAATATCTGGGCTCAATTTCGGGCACTGCTGCTCCTCCCACTTTAGTTACACTTAAGTTCTTGCATACTTACACTTTTGAAATTAAGTATTTATGTAATTGTCCAAACAGGAATTCAGAAACTCAAAAATCTCACCGTGCAATTAGTTTGTTAACTACACAACAGTCCTTTCTGCCATGTGGCTTTTTAAATGATCAAATTACTAATGTTATCCTCCATCACTCACTCAGGGCTTGGGCTTGAACTAATTGCAAAGGATGTGTAAAACAGAGGGAAACGTCAGCAGCATGCAATAGCAAAACAACTCCTGCCTTTGCATGGGTTTATGATCATGCTGACACACGCCACTTTGGAGGCAAACTTTTAAATGTGCCATCTTTGGATTCTGCAATAAAAACCACCGTCACTCTCAGGGCCCACATCCAGGAAGCATTTTGCAAGAGTTACACTGAGTACTGAGGTAAAGCAGCTGAAGTGATGCTCAGGGAACATAAACAGCCCTACCGTCTGTGGGAGCTCAGACACACACAACAAACTCTGGGAATGGTTAGATCTTTGTCAAGTGTTTAGTTTTCAAACAGCTGGGCATCTTGATTTAGCAAAACAACTAGACTCTACCAGTAATCAGTATAGAAGGACGGACACAGGCAGCAAGCACGTAACTCCTTCCCATAAATAGCCTTCTGGGGCAACCCACCATAGAGGTGATGCATTTCTAACTAGTTTGGATTATACAAGTAATATTTACACAGCTAAAATTACCACAGGAAAGATCACCTTGCCTACATACGCAAGCATAGATAAGACTAAGACTGAAGCCACTAGAACCTCTGCCATAAAGATGCTCCCACATACATTACCTGCAAGTTGGGCAGGTCTGCGAAGTGATCCTACGGCCAAAGCAGGATTCTCAGTGCACATTTCTGCACAGAGAACAGTGCAGCTATTCCAACCACATGAAGGCAACACACTTTGCTGAGAATTACTGAGAGCCCCCACCAGGTCCCTGGGTACTTCCTGAGGGAACAAGTCTCACATCTGAGTAAGTCTCAAGTCATGCTCAGACTTGTAGGTGTGACTGGGGCAGAATTTATCCCCAACAAGTTCTGGAAGCAAAGGAAGAACATAATTTTGCTGACAAAGCTTGTCATGAGACAAACAAAAAAGAGGTACTCAGCCTGTTTGCAGTGTTACAACAGTGTTCACTTGCTGTTTCAAATCCACCTTTTGAATGTAAGGGGCCTCTGCACTGGCCAGGTCACAGAGTACTTTAAGGCCATGTGAAAGATCTTCACAGCAATAAGAATCTGGCTCAAATTCCATCCATTCACAGTAACTTCCTTGTGCATCACAAAAATCTTAAGTACTTTCAACATACAAACAGTAAAAGTTATTTACAGCTAGTGAGTGGTTCTAACTAAATGCCAAATACAGCATGAAGAAAAATCAATCCACGTAAGCAAGTAATAGTCCCCTCCCTTCTTCTTCCCCTCTCCTTATGCTTATGACCAAAACAGCTAAGGTACATTTAATGCATGGAATGACTGCAGAGACATGTAATACCTGAAATAGGAGCCTGGGATAAAGTTCATCAGTAACGATAAATGTTTACCAGACAAATATCCTGTAGGTGTTAAGTGAGCACCAGGGACTAGTGTACAAGTGACAGAGAGAAAAGATTGTCCTGGGGTATTGCAAGCCAGGAGCACAGCTGTGAAATTGCTCTGGCAGACACTGTCACAGCTAATAACGTAATCCTTTCAAACACACACATTAGAGCCTTCTTGGCATTTGTAATTTGTTACAACTCCCAATCTGTCACTTCATTCTGAGGACATGAGGAGAAAGCAAGCCTGTGCTCTGCTTGCCTGCACATACCTCGGCTCACCGGCACATTTTACATGTTTTACAGCTAACACACCAGACAGGTATTAAGGAGCAAGCAAGGAGGAGAGTGATTGCTGTGGCATGCACTTTTAAGGCTGCATAAGGGACAGCAACACAGGCATGCCAGAGGAAAAATTGCATTTGAGAGATTCCACACCAGCACATTCAGAAACACAGCAATTGTGATTCAGGTGCAAAGATAAACCACTGGCACTATTTAAATGAACTCTGTATTTCTGAAATGCCAACTGTAAAAAAAAATGCTGATGTTTAATTTTGTTAGATATACTGCATCTGGTGTTTATGGCTTAGTGCTGTTGCCAGAGAGCCCCAGGAGCTTTGGTCTGGGAGCCAAGCCAGTGTCTACCAACTTAGTTGGACTACTGTGGATACACAACAATCCAATATTCCTCAGATTTAAAGCTCTCAGGCAGATTTTCAGAGACTTTTGTTTTATTTATAGCTACCATGTGTGGAGACAAAATAAAGCAGTCATTTAATATGCTGTGCAATTATGGGTCGATTTCTTCCAGCTTCATATTTCAGTAGCTTATTTTGAAGCACACAGAGAATTGGAAAGCTGGTTATTTCTACCTTAGTCATATAAAATCATAGAATGGTAGGGGTTGGAAGGGACCTTTAGAGATCATCTAGTCCAATCTCCTTGCACAAAGAAATTCAGTAACAGAATGCCTTTCATAAAAAAAAAAAAAAAAAAAAAAGACAAAGACCAAATATAGTTTCATCACAAAAGCTGGACACTCACACTATTTATACAGGTGGTCATCCTAACTGTTACAGTCACATGACAGTTAAATGGTTTTCCTTCTTCCACTCCTTATGGCACAGATTTATCTCTTTCTGCAATGAAGATGCCTTGGTGTTCTGATCCTTGAAGTTTTAAGATTCTCTTCTGCTTGAAATTGGAGAAAGTGCTCTCCAACCTCCCCACTGAAAAATCAAAATAATTCTGTTCATTACATTGACCAAAAAAAAAAGGTCTAAAGAAAATTGAACAGAACTAGTAAAAACAAAGATTACAAATTCCATCTTCAGGGAATATTTTAAGCATCTGTGTAGACAGAAATATTAACCAAAAGCGTACACTATTTTATTTTGTGGGGACATGCAGGATGCTTGGCCATCTGCTGGAAGGGAAGGCTGCCAAATATCACAGATTCACACCTTGAGTCTGGAAATTGAGTTCACATGGCAAATCCATGCATTTCTTGCCATGTCTGCATTCCACCAGCCTTTTCTTTACCTACTTCTCAGTTTTACACTTCACTGACCGCTAAGCTGGATTGCTTCACAGTTTTTGAACAAGCAAAGACCAATTTTGCCAAGGCCCACTGACTGTCACAGAGCTGCTGGCAGGATACCTGATTGTATGCTTGACAGGTTTACAGAATTGGGGAACTTAAGAACAATCAAAGTGTTCGGAAGATCAGGGCCCTCACTCAAAGCCACTGGCATCAGGAAAAGGCATAACATTGGGTAGTTCAGGGAAAATTATTCCATTCTGAAAAAGCCATCAAAAGGAAAATCCTTAAAGGCTGAACTTTCACAGGCCACCAGCTTATCCTATAAAAAAAATACCCCAGACTTACATGAATATCAAAACCCTGCCACACTTTTACTTCACATAAACCTGTTCCTTGTGTTTAATTAGCTGAGAGTATGGCACTAGTGCTTCCTGAAGTTAGTAGTTAATCAGATCAGGACCAAAGCAACAACAGTAAAATAAGGTTTCAGACAATCTCAATGAAAATTTTGCACAGATCATCATCTTACCACTGTCTACAGCAGACAATTTTATGGTGAGATCTGCTGAACACTGCAAAAGTCACCATTATAGTTGTTGAGCCTGCACCTACTGGAAACTGTAAAGGTAACAAATATAGGCTTCTGAACTTCGAAAAGCGTAGTCTAGCTATATAAAAGTTATCTTTAAACTCTTATAATATTTCTCAGGTAGATAGCCAATTATCAGGCATCCACTCACAGGTTTTTTTTCAACCAGACTAGCTAGTGCAAGCATCACAGCCACTGCTGACTATGGGCAAAGCCTCCCAGTTTGTATAAGATGGCTAAAATAGAAAAAGCTAAAATACACTCTTTTTGCTTTTTCTGGAGCTGTCTTGCCAACAAGCCTGAGCTACCTAGTTCAAAGGTAAACCAGGTAGCATCACTGTGCTGTGATCGACCACAGAACAGGTATGTATGTATGACAAAAGTTACATCACCCCTCTCAATACAGGATATCAAAATCTAAGGGAAAAGAAGTATTTTTCAGCAGACAACTTATCCTTCTGCTTATGTCCAGGATGTGCTGAATTATCTGCATTTTTCCGTGAGTTTCAATACAAATTGCAAACAGCATTTCACTCAATTTTTTTTTTTGTTCTGTCCTATCTGTAGAAGAGGGATAACCCCCATCTCTATTGAAAACTTTATTTTCTAGGAGCACTTACATAGCAAAACCCATTGCCCTCCCTTTCTCTAAGGGGACACCCACAGCATCCCTTGAAATTCTGGGTTATCTTTAATTCCTTCTTCCTTCAGTCTGCTGCCTTTATTTAAAAATCATTTCCCCTTCATTTCTCCTGAAGATCTTCAGCATTGGGGTTGGATTTTTTATTTTTTTTTTTTTTGCTGATTGCTACTAGCACACCCATTTTTTGAGTTCTTTGAAAAGAATCTGTTGTCAATACCACATCTTAAATCAGCTCAAAAGCCAAAGAGATTTCTCAGAACTCCGGCTTGTTTAGCCATCCTTCTCTGTAGTTCTCCCAGCAGGACAGAATCAAATCAAATTTAAACTAGGCTTTAAATTACTTAGTCAGAGATAATTGAGTTTGGAAAGTCAATGATCACCCTGAGAAGTAGCTAAATATGATATGATTTTGGGAGAGGTGCAGGGGGCAGAAGGGAGTTGACATGTCATAGTAGGTATCATTAAAAAAATAGTATCACAAATGTTATCAGTTGTCATAGTAAAAGGCACAAGCTGTTCTTTCATTTGGTTGCACAGAAAATCATTTCCTGCACATTTAAAAACCGCATCCTTTCTCCTCAGAAGGAATCAGGCCCTAAGGGGGATGGATGAAAAGCCTGGTGAACAGATTACCTCATTTTTAAGGAGACTACATTTTCCAAATAAAAGAAAAATGAGCAGAACTTGATTTTACATCACTAACTTTTTTTCATTGCATGAGGGCCTCCCACAAAGAACCACCTAACTAGGCTAGAAAGGCCATGTTGATCTCACTGCTGCTTTTAACTTAGAGTGACACTGAGAAGTTTCCTTGAGAAAAAGGTACTTCATAGTTCAATTATATCTAAATGTATCTCAGAATGAGTTACTCACATTCACTTTAATAAAATAGCTCCAGTGATAACTTTATTTCACTCCTTCCTCTCTCTAGTCATCATGAAGCATCACTATTCCCCTGGATTTACCCTGACAGAAGCAAGGCAGTCCCTGTAACTGCTTTCCTTGGACCAGTATTTCATAATAATCTTACAGAAAACCCAAATCTTGCCCTAACAAACTAGAGAAAAAATTCACTCAGGCTTATGAGAAAGGAAGTAAAATGGTGCAGGAGCTATGGGAAAATGTCACACACCAGCACCCCTGAGGCAGAAGGATGCAGTTTTGGGCAGCTTTCACACACCTGGCGCACTGCTGTCAGTGCCACGAATGGCTCAGCACAACCTGCCTGCTGGGCACTGTAGGAAACAAAACAAGTTCTCCCGCGAAAGACTCAGGCCAGACTCTGCAGTGAAGCACTTTTATTACGCGTTCTTCCAAGAGCGGGTGTCCTAGCTAGTAGGCGCACCTGATAGGTACAAGATTCGGCTTTTTATTCCCTATCCCGGCCGCAAGGTCCCTCCCTTGTTTCCCCATTGATTAGGTACTCCAAGATTTACATCTTCCCGAGGCACCTACAAAATCCCCTGGTGGGATGTCTGGTTCTTGTAAATTGTCACCCATTCCCTCATAGTCCCATGATTTAGGACCCATCGGTTATCTAGTTAACACTACGAGGACACAGATAACGACAAAAGTTCTTTGTCTTAATTGCTTGGACTCTATTCCTGCAAAACCAGCATCACTATTTGTTACAGCACTGCTTTTTCATTTCCCAGGGATGCTGGACAATCCCAGGTGAGAAAGCCCCACACTTGCACATTGACCGCGACAACTAAACAGTGTCCTCTGTGCGCATATATGGGACAGGACCAGAAACGCATCTCTAGAGGTCTGCAGGTGCTCACTGGGGAAGCTGTGAATGCCCTCACACCCCTGCTGCAAACAAACAGCGTTTATCCATCATGCCAGCAATGATAAGTTTCTGGGCTCGGTGCATCTCCTCCAAAGCTCCGCTATAACACTGTCTCCGGGGCAGACGCACCGCTCCCCTCTACCCAGCGCCCGGTGACGCCTCGTCCCAACCCTCACTCAGCCCCAGACCCCCGGGGGGAGCCACCGGCGCTTGGCGGGAGCCCACTGCGCACGCGCGCTCCCGCCCCGCCGCCGCAGCAACGGCGGCAGCGGCGCCGAAGCATGTCGCTGCCCGAGCCTCTGAGGCGGCGGCTGGGCTCCTTCAGCCGTACGGTCTTCACTGACAGCCACCAGGCCGGTCCGCAGTACCCGGGCGACCGGGCAGGTAAAGCACAGCGGCTCACCGGGCGGTACTACGCCAGCAACAAAAATGGCGGCGGCGGCGGCGTCTGGGGAGGGAGGGAGGGAAAACTTGGCGGGAATGGAAATGGCGGCTTCAGCCGGTACCTGGCTGGAAGGTTGAGGTGGCGGTCCCAGAGCATCGCCGCTCTCCTCCACACCCAGGGGGCCTGGAAGAGGGCCTCAGAGCAACCTGGTCCACACAAGCGCCGCTCCGTTAGTGGAAGGGAGAGGTGTCTCGTAGTCGAGGTGTGGTTTCACAGTCGGACGCGTAGTTTGGCTTCCGAGGTGTGATAAATGATGTCCCCGAAACAGGATTCTAATTAATCTTTTGGAATTTATTAAAGGAATAAGAACAAGCAAACAGCGCTGGGTGCGCCGAGAGCCTCTGCTCTATCCGGACGCACACCCGTCACATCCCGAGTTCGCATTAAATAGGATAGGCCTTATACATATTAATAATTTTCCTTTGAAGGGGCTGAAAAATGTTTTATCGTTGTTGGAAAATGTTAATCATTTCTGGGAAGGGGTTGTCTCCTTCTTGCGCATGCTTCGTTCCATCTTGGGGGTCTTTCTCACCCTCTTTGGGTGGTCGTTGGAGGAAGTCAGCAGTCTTCCTCACGGTGTCCACCAGGCGACCTCCATGTGTATATCTCTGCAGAGCTGATCCAAGCTAATCTTACCAAAACATCTTCCAAGCTGCGACCTCCTGTGTATATCTATGCAAAGTTGGTCCAAGCTAATCTTATCCAAACGTCTGCCAAGCTGCTGTTACAAGAAGCAGAAACACCCTCCTTATCAAAACCTGGTTTAAGTGAGTCTTACCAAAACTCCTGTCAAGCTGTGAAAAGCAAGAACAAGTTACACGAGCAAATAAAGCTACAAAAAAAATTACCGTCTATATCCATATCCCTTATTCCACATTGACACGAATCAAGGAAACACATTTCACAGAGGGTAGAACTGCGGCCGCTGCCTTGTCACCCTGCGTTTCACAGTGGTGCGGCGTTGCAGCCCCGAGACAGGCTTTCTTCAAAGGCCAACAGACAACAGGTACGGAGATTTAAAAGCAGGTATGGAGAACAGACCTGCCTTTACAGCTTAGTAAGCAAGTTAGCATGAGGTATTGCTGCTAAAAGCCATTGTTACTCACAACAGGGCACCCCACCTGTGCCCAGATGGAGGACAACATTACGGAGAAGACAAAACAAATAAGAGAACCAAGCTATTATTCAAAGTTCAGTAGTCCTACACAGTTAGGACACTGGATGCTTTAAGCATGAAGAGATGTACTAAGCTGGGGTCAGGTAAAACACTCAAGCTTGCAATATGCAAGCTTTCTCTTTATTTTTTCCAAGTCTATTGGAATGACAGTTAACTTCCTTCACCATATTGCCAGTGAAACTTGCAGGCCAACATCTCTCCTTTTTTTCATACTTTCAGGGTGAGAGTAGCCATGAAAATAGAGTCTGTCTGTATAGAAGGGCTATATTCATTTCAACCAATAAATCCCTTCCAAGCTGTTAAAATTATCAAAATCTCAGTTCAAGACAAGAGTACTCATTTTCTTTGTGGCATTATACTGCTAAAACTATTCATTTATCAAACAACACTGAACTAGTCTTAATTCCAGAACAGCTTCTATTTTTAGTCCTTTCTTTTCCACTTGCTATTATGAAAACTCCTGTGTGAATATCCAACCTACTGAAACCAATTGCAAATGCACCATTAACTTCTTGGAGCTCATCATTTCAAAAATCAAGTTTACACATATCTATCTTAAAACACTTGCTCCAGAATCAGAGAACTGGCCTTCACAATGCTGTCTTTCTCCTAACTTTTAGCAGTCCCAGAAAATAAGCATTAGTTCAATTTAGGGTAGAAAGATGTATTAGAAATGGCTTATCTTGCTAAACATTCATCCAAAACACAGTTTTAACAATTGAGCAGAAACTAGAAATTATCAATGCCATGTCAATGAAACCTTGTCATCATACCTAAAACATTGTCATCACAATTGAAATCAGAGCTCTTGGCTTCTGCTTTTAATGTGGCCACGAACTATTACATTTTCTTCCAATACATAAGGCAGATGCAGTTCTAAACCACTTTTAAGAATAAACATGGCCATCCAATTACAAATAATTCTGTATCTTGGTGCCCTCCCAAAGTCCTCCTGGTATTTAAAAGATTCTTTAGGACAGGTAGGACGATTTGAAGTGGATAGTGAGACTGTTTTTTAAGTACTTACAGTTTTCCAAGCTTTTGCACGTGTTAAAGTAGTGATGATTAAAAATGGGATTATTAAAACTATGTATATATTGGTTTTCTTGCACCTTCTATTTCAGTTTAACAAATCCCTTCCCCTTACACCCTACCCTGAAGGTCTGTCCCAGTTCTGTTCCCAAATCCTCCTCCCTTCCCCACCTAGTTTAGTAGCTACCATGAATACTTCCGCAACTGGCATAAAGACTTCAGGAGCAGACTGTACCAGGCTGCATATGGCTGGAGTGGAATCAGGGATGCCAGACTGAAATGGAACAAAGACAGGTATGAGAGTGGTTGAAAGAGAAGGCAGTGTCAGAATAGAGGTGGTTCTGAGGCTGGAAGTGAGGCAATGTGACTGTTTAGACTCATTTTCAGGTATCACCATTGTGACAGACAGGAGCATAGGACTTGAATACAAATCAGCAGGTCACAATGAATTAATATTTTCTCAGCTTGCATGGGTGGTAAAAGTGGAGATGTGTGTACGAACTTGATTTGGGGAAAACACGAGGAAGGAGCCTTGGTAATTGAAATAAAGTGAATATCAGTTAACTAGAACATGACACTCAAACTTCACCCATTAAAAATGAATGGATCCTATGGACTGCCCTTTTAAATTTTCCTTGCTTTAAGTCTAATCTTGTAGGTCTACTATTAAATCCTAAATATGGAATTTACTGCCTGCATGTCAGAGGTCAACAGTTGTTTTCCTCTGCATTGTGAATGCATTTTGATCTCGATAGACTTTAAAGGATACGTTTTAGCTGACACATATTGGAAATTGTGAGCTTTTAAGAACTAGAAGAATTACTGGCTTCGTTCACCATCACTTGCAGACAAATATCTGTTTAAATAAAGCCTGAAATGGAAGAGTGGGTAATGCAAACCTGCTCTGTATCAGTAAGTCCTTATTCTGGAAGATCATCTACAAAATAATGGTAATGCAGTATTTATCATTTAGACTTTGGCCATTCTCTTAGGAAGAGTAACGAAACAACCACCAACTCTTTCTGCAATGTCAGTACACCGCACTACTTGAGCTAAGCCTATCAGTCAGAGATTGTGGAGTAAGCCATAAGCCACCAAGTAATCAACAATCTGACAATCAACTTGAATATATGACTAAGTGATAAAAAAATTCTGTGTCCTGTTTGCTGAAAGTTGCATTAGATTTCAGGAAATGGTATCTCTCAAGATAGGGTAAAAAGTTGTGCCTCTGGATAGATAAAAATGTTATTCTTAACATTTAATTTGACTGGGAGGATTGTTAATGCCTTGCTTGAAGCTAAGATGGAGCAGTAGCTTTCTGTCATATTTCTGGAAGAGAAGGATGAAACAAACTAGGAGTGATAAAGACTTCTCTCTATCTACAGATAATGAAATAATTTCCAGTTTACCACTACAGATGTCCCTCTATTTCAATGTTTATTATTTCCCATTTTGGTGGCTCTGCACAGTTGTCACTCTCTATCTGAAGGTGAGTCCTGAAGGAAAGGGATGGTTTGTAGATGTAATATGTTTCCAATCAAACGCCTCCTAATACTGAAATATTGGAGTTAGAGGTTATTAAGTTTATTTGGGAATTCCTTGAAACTGAAGGTTCAAGAGTATTTGAAAGCCAGTACAATGCTGTCATCTTACAGCATCTTCATGTAATCACAAACAGCATGTTATGAAAATGCATAGCAGAACATTTTACTCTCTTTTTCCTCCTAGTATCCAGACTTGTCAGATTACTACAAGTTCATCCTGGTTACAATCATGATCCTAGCCTCTCTAATAGAGGTGATTCGACTCTACCTGGGATATATGGGTAACCTGCAGGAGAAGGTATGTTACCTCACGTACACACTAATTTGTGCAGGAGAGCTTTTTAGAGTTTAACAGAAATAAAATGGCCTACCAGTTCATCTGAGAGATGCAAGTTGAGGAGATGGTTATTTGTCCTCAGTTAGTCTGCATCTTCCATTTCCTTGGCATCAGCTTCCACCTAATTTCGTACATTCTAGGAAGTTTCCCCTCACAGTATGGAAATACTAAGCTAACTCACTTTACCATCTCGTATTGTGTGCTGGCTTCTGGAAAACTTAAAAGATTTCTCTTCAGGACTTTTTTATTTTTTCATTTCTGCCAGTTTTTAATAAGTGATGTCTCCCTATTATAGGTCCCTGAGCTGGCTGGGTTTTGGCTTCTGACTCTCCTTCTGCAGTTGCCTATAATTCTCTTCTTGCTATTTAATGAAGGTCTGAAAATTCAGCCACTGGAGCGAGCAGTCCATATCATCTTTGCCCTCTTCCTCATCATACAAGTCTTTACAGCCTTTGTCACCCTGAAAAGAATGGTGAACAAACTGGCAACTCACTTCCGCCTTAATGAATTTGACCAGCTGGAGGAACGTGGAGGGCTGGGTAAGAGAGAGAGAGCAATTTCCATGGCTGATAGAGGCCCCACTGCTGGCTGGGAATCACACAGGGCCTGAGAAACTAACAGTGGTGGGCGTCATGTTGCTACAGCTCTGTTTCCACTTTGTTGGATCATTCTTTGCCTTCCTATGTATCAAGTTTTAATTTTTTTAAATCTCTCTTAAGAGCCAACTTTAAGCCTCAGAGTTCAGAGCTCCACTCTGCAAGAAAAATCAAAACCAGTTACATAACTGGCTTGAGTGGACAATTTGTGGACTGTTACTTTTGCTTTTACAGTTTACAAAGTGACGTGGCTTTAAAAAAAAACAAACAGAAGCCTTTCCCCCCACACACACTATTTGCACAGAATTGTAGGGTTGGGTTTGTCTTTTTTTTTTTTTACAATAAATCTTTTATATACATGTTTATTTGAGTTAATGGCAATTTTCTTACTATTCCTATAGAAATGTTGCACATATTTAATGTGTGCTACCTCTGTTAACAAAAAAAAAACAGGCCCAAACCAAAGGCAAACTCAAGAACCCCAAGAAATCTTGAGACCCAGAAAGAACAATAAGACAGCAAACAAAGGCTACAGTTTCAGAGATGGTCATCCAGGTTAATTCCAGCACTAGGAATTCCTTACTATGAAACTAGAGATGGGATTTCAAAAGTATTCCATCCTCAAAACTCCTACACTCATCATCTTGGACTTTGCTAGGGTTTTAACAATCAAGCCATTCAAACAGGGTGGTGCAGTTTTCTCAAACAAAGGATTCAGTAAGTCAGCAGTAACAAGATTATAGCCATTTAAAAAAACTAGTTTGTGTCACTGAAAGACAGAGCCAGTTCCTCACAAGCCAGGGCAGATACCAAAGACTGTCTAGACCGTCCTCTCTAGCTTCAGTAATGCCTCTAAAGTTCACTTTTTCTGTCAGGGAGGACTGGGAATCTAGAGTTAAAAGAAGTTTTTTATCTGAATCCTTTGAGTCTTAAGCAGGGCAAGAGTCATCAGTTTTAAGAGCTGGCACAGACTGCTCAAAGGAACATAAAGAAGATGGGTCTAGCGTGAAAAAGGCACAGTGTGCTTAAAGTTGCTGCATGCTTAAAGCTTATAGAACCTACAGTGAAAAGAAGGCATTAGCTTTGTTTTATACCAAAATGGTTTGTTTTCCTTTTAATCTATGAGTTACCATTCTACTGAATTTCCTTCTTCATTTTGCTGTTAGAGCACACACATTATCAGGGTCCATACCCCTTTTTCTTAAGCAAACTGCTGGCTTGGATTGGCTATTGTGCAGAAAAGGAGGGTTTCCATAAGAGTCTCAGAGTTCCTCTAACAGTTAATATGAAACATTTAGAGCCTCATATTCAGAGCCTGCAAGAGCGACAGGGGGTTTTAAGCAAAAGTAATGTCATTTCAAACCCACTTTTACAGCGTTAGAAACTCCTTTTTATCTCCCCAAGATGCTACGAGGGACCACCAAGGTCAGGGCTGATGAGCTACAAGAGAAGCTTGGTGGGATCCATTGCAATAACAGTTAAGGGCATAATGAGTTCTGATGGGCCAGAGAGAAACATCAGATACCTTGGTGGCTCTTTTCTCCAGTGACTGGAAACTGCAACTCAGCTGTTGTAGTGCCCCAGTAGCCATACAGAGCTGCTTCTTCCTGCCCAAATACCATGTGACTAACACCAAAGGCTGCCCCTCCTGGGCTAGATGTAGGCTAGGCCTCTAAGGCACTCATATCCACCACCTTGGTGTTAGTCTGGATTTCTCTAATGATGTAGCAGAGCATGGCTAGCTTTCAATCCATTCTGACAGTTGGACTAAACATACAAGTTAAAGGAGAGCAGTATCTTTCCCATAGGTACGCTGGCTCTCCAAGTCTGCCCTGGACAGTTTTGACAGCACAAGCACTGGGACAGCTTAGAAGAGACATTAGGGCAGTTGCCATCCCTTCTGCTCTGCACGTAGCTTGTCTTATTAAAAGTCCACTATAGAAAATGAGTAGGGAAGTACCAAGGTGGTACTCTGAGACAACCAGGCTCTGAGGAGACAGCGTGGTTACCTGTAGCAATCCAATCTCTTGCCTTAACTGGAAAATGGTATATCCTTTGGTTTTCTTTCCTGTATTGCCTTAAAAAGTTTAAGCTAAACTCTTTATGAGATTAAAAGTGTAATGGGTGGGATGGTTTTTAATGCCAAGTACATGAAATACAATGTAAAGCTGAAAAATGTAACTGTACACCCAAGCTGGAACTAAGGAACTATCCTCCAGGCTAAGGCCATGGGACACTATTCAAAATCCTTGCTTTTAGTGATAAGGAAATCATACACTTGGAAGATCAAATTGCCATGCAAGACAATTATCAGGAGCCAAAGATACGGGGACACACAGCTCTTTGCTGGAGAGAGAACACTGATGGGGCGATACAGGAAATGGAATTCAGAGAAACAGCATTAGAAAGAGAGTTGCCTGGAAATGCTTAAGGTAGAATCCAGTCTGTGATGTAAAGCTTCAGCATCTTGGATAAACACAAGGCCGCTGCATGCTCTCTGCTCAGACTTCCTAACAGACATGCTAGTCTAGTTTTAATTTAATCATAACCAGCTTAAACATTTAATTATGAAAAAAAGCCTGCAAGCACCTAGCATTCACATTCAGGGCCTACAGCTGCAGTTTTTCCATGAGTTTTACTCCTCATGTACCCAGAGATAAGAGAATAAAATTATAGTAGCTCTCAGGAAACCAAAGCAACAAATGGAAAATTGCACTGAAACTTTCCTTCAGCTTCTAAATTCCGCAAGAATTGGTGAGACATGTTGAACAAGCAGAAAACACACTAGTCATTTGTAACAGTCAAATTGCAGATGTATGAAAACAAACTTCAGAGCAGAAGCTTTCAATAAGCATGGTGAAAAAAAAAAAAAGAATCAAAACACACAAGGAGAAAAACACCACAGAAGGTACTTGCACAGGAAGTATAAAGCAGAGGACAAATGGAGGATTTTTCCCCTCCCCTCCAGAGCAAAACAGCAATAACAACATTAATATTTTAAAAGAAAAACATAGGAAAGCTTCGTTTGGCTTTAATGAAGACATTGAAGAATATCTGCCAGAACAGACTGGAAGCACTTAAAAGTACACATGATCTTCAAGGAGGCACAGGAAGGCAGCTACCAGTCCTTCTTCCTCCTGTTACTCAGAGAGCTATGAGCAGGTATGTTGTCCTGTAACAGGAAGAGTATTCTCATGGGAGACTAAGATGAGAGACTAAGATTCAGCAAAGCAGGTGTTTGAGGAGTGAAAGGGTTTGGGGTTTGTTTTTTTCTCTCTGCCCTCTACAGAATAGAAGGAAACAAAGGTGAAAGGAGGAAAATCAAGAACTGGAAACTGCTGGAAATTCACCGAGCAGCATTTAGACAGCTTTGAACACAAGATGTACAATAGCAGCTGTTTGCCACACCAGGGTTTGCAGAGAGAAAAACCACATTTTTTTTTTTTTAGCTACCAATAGCTGTCCCTTCACGAGCAAGATCTTTGAATGGCAAAAGTCTGCGGCGAAATTAAATAACTTCTGTACAAGTTTACTGTTTAGGAAAGGCCAACAGCCAAATTTAAAGGAAATTTGTACCAGCAGACTTCCTTCAACTGAAGAAAAGAAATAAAGAATGGGCATATTATCTTGAAATTCTCTTTTTTAGGTTACTGATCAATTTGAAGATGAGTATTTTTATGTCTAAGGGCACAACTGCAGAGTTTTTAATACCTGAACCCAGCATGTGTTCCTTGTCTAAAATAGACTTTGTAAAAGGATTTTTTATTTCTAATAGTTGGAGGACTTCTGAGAAGGGGAAATTAAATTTGGAGGAGGCTTCAATTATGTACCTTACTGAAGCAGATCTGATAAAGCAGGCGTGAGATAAGGCACAGATTTGATTAAAAAAACCCCAGACAATTGATAAAAAGGAGTATAGAATTAACCTTTCTATACCTACAATTCTCTCTTTCAGATTGCTGAAAGAATTGCACCCAGAGGAATGAGATCATACACCTCACTCTTGCCTTTGTCTCTCTTATAGACTAGACTTATTGTTAATCTTTAAATAGTTAATGAAGGAAGTAGAACTGGCATCATTACACGGTCTGATAAGATAGTCAATAGTAATAGCTGATAGCTGGGTAAGGCTGCAGAGATCATTTATTTTAAAAACCAAATTTTGTTTCTTCAGGAGAAGGATCAGGTGGCAGCAATTATAAAGGAATTTATTCAGTGTTTGAAATAAACCAAAGCTAATAAAGAGGTCTTCTGTAGGAGGCAGGCCAAGCAGTATACAAGGGTCAGCTGATAAGGCCAAGAAGAATATAAACTATAACAGAAAAAATACATTCAAGAAGTATAACATTGAGGCAGAATGAGTATGTTGATGACTGATGCCACTGAAGGAGTGCCTGGGTACAAGAAGCAGAGGATTTATTAACAGGACATAAATGTGTGAAGTTACTAGCTTGAAATCTTTAAGGAATTTGGTCGAAATGTTATTCCTCCCATGAAGCAGCAGCCTGCAGGACACAGTTCAACCATCATTACATATGTGTAGCTTCTGCAGTTTGTTATGGGAAAAAAAAAGGACTTATTTTTCTTCAGGAGGTTTGAAAGTAGTAAAAAAAACAACCCCACATACTAACACAAAAAAACCCAACACATACTAGCCAGGAGACACGAGCACAAAGGAGAAACTGTAGGAAGAAATGAACAAACCTGGCAGGCAGCTGCCGGTGCAACTGTGCTGAGGGGGCTAATGCTCAGGGAAGCATTAGCGACTTCGAGAGCTGCCTCAAACATCCAGCACTAGGGAAGGAGTTCCTGCACTCTATGAAAGAAACTACTGTTGGTCTTTAAGGGATAGAAAAGACTCTTCTTTATTCACATGGGTAGACCCATACTGTTCCCAAGTTAAAAATGCAGGCAAAAATGCTTGAACACTCTTTAGCTGCCACATTCTTAGTTTGGTGAAAACATGCTGTAAGCTGAATTCATTAAGGTGAGAAGAATCCAGATATACCTATTCCTAATCTCTCATGCTGCCAATGCCAGGGGAGACTGATTGCTTTTTACACAGAGAAAGCTTATGGCAGGCTGGAGCTTTGAACAAAACTTCCCGTCCCATGCAGCTACTGGTACCCAGCTGCTTAAAGAAGAACCTACTGCTTGTGTCAATCCTAAGTGATTCCTATCAGACGATGTGTTTGAGCTCCTATTTGAATCAGAGAAATGATTTTAGCATGGACAGCTGATCTCTTCTTGGTTTCCCTTAACCCCATGGCCTTTTGCACAGAAAACAGGTTTTTTTTCACAAGATTAAAACTTGCAAGAGCACATCAAAAGATACTGAAGCATGCTTGTGACTGCAGGATATTAAAAGTCAACACATAAAATACATAGTTAAAGGATCCTGTATTTCATTTTTTGTTTGTATTTAAACCACTCCATTTTGAAGTGAAATCTTACCACAACCAGAAATGCTACAAATCCTCTCTTTGTAAAGCAGCTGAGAGAGCTGAACAAGTGTTTGAATGGTGCATTCACTTTGAAAATCCTGGAGAAACCTAAAGCTCACTCTCTTGGGGATTTTTCCCCAGTATGGTTAGCAGAACATATATAAACATAGGGGAGTGGGAAGAGAAGTGTTTTGCCAAGGGTCTTTCAACAGTCATACAAACTATTCCAGCAGCCTACAAAGAGGTACTGGAATTGATGGGAATAGAAGCCCCTCAGCATGTGGCAGAGTCTTTCTGCAGACATCCCCAATTTTGTGAGTGCCACAAATGCAGAGACAGCAGCTCAGGATGTCCTGACACTTTGCTGAGCAGTGTGAACAGAGACTGTGGTGATGATAAAAAACACTTATCATGCTCTTAGAAACATAGCCTCCAAAATGTATTAGCAACTTTTAACCAAGACAAAGCTATACTTGTAGGAAAGAATAACTGGTTGATTGTTGCTTACCTCAAGGCTTCATCCAAAAGGTGTTCACAAACGCCAACACCATCCTGAGAAGTCACCTCTAGAACAACATCCTTTACTACACAGGGGGAAAGGATTAAATAACCTCAGTCTGCACTCAGACTGGCAACAGCTTCAGGAATATCTCACAGCCCTAGTTGAAAAAACTCAGAATTAATGGGTTGAATGGGGACAACTGTTTGGGATGCTCTAGGTATAACTTTGGCAAATTAGCAGATGTCTCCTCACACCAAAGAGATCCAAGAGCACTTAATGAGGAGCAGCAACAGCAGGTGATGCAGGACTGCCCTGGTGAACTGCTCAGCTGTGCCACATTGAAGAGCATGTGAGGACAGCAAGTAAGCTCAGCTGATGTGTCCCACCAAAAACAAACACCACTCAGTTTTGACCTTTGACAATGATTTTCTTTGCTTTCCTCTTTTTATTTCTTTTTTAAACTAGTAACACTGAAAGAAATAAGTACTGGGAGGCACTAAAATACTACGGCCTTTTCCCTGCAAGAATGTGTGTAATATATAAACAGAAAACCAACCCTCTCCACCTCTATATGATATCCACAGTCCTGTGTGTAAGCAAGCAGATGAGCACTGCTCACTACATACCCACATGAACTTTTAGCCAGTGAGAGGGATCATTAAATATTCATGTATCCAAAATGGAAAGTTGTTCTCATCTGCCAAAAAAACAACCCTAAAGCTTGTCCAGTTATTTGCTAAGAGCTGCTTTCATTGATAGGCAGCAGAAAACAACGTGCTGCTGCTGCCACTATGGCAGTCAGCATCCTCCTGATGTGCAAATGCAGGTGCTGATCTGTACCCCATGCACAAGGAGGCTGGATCACATAGTGGTTCTCTGCTCTTTCACCACTCTCCCATTAGTAATGGAAATCTCTTGTTGACTTTGGAGAATATTGCATTCTCCCCCCTTGCCAACTGGAGAAAATGTGTGTGGTAGTTTGACCCTGGCTAGATGCCAGGCACCCACCACGCCACTTGATCACCCACCTCCTCAGCAAGCCAGAGAAGGGAAGAAAATAAGACAAATGTCTCGTGGGTTAAGATAAAAGCAGTTTAATATAAAGATAGCGAAGCCGCGCGCGCGCAAGAAGCAAAGTGAAGCAGATAAAGCTGTTACTCTCTACTTCCCATCAGCAGCGATGTCCGGCCACCTCCCGAGAAGTAGGGCTTCAATACGCGTGACGGTTGCTTTTGGAAGGCCCAGAATGAATCTTGCCTCCCCCTCCTGCTCCTCTCCCCCAGTTTATATTACTGAGCTGACGTCATATGGTATGGAATATCTCCTTGGTCAGCCTGGGTCAGCTGTCCCAGCCATGGTCCCTCCCAGGATCGTGCCCACCCACCGCTGTTGGTGAAGGTGGGGGAAGGAATGCTGGAGGGACAGCCTTGATGTTATGCAAGTGGTAGTCATAATATTGATATCAACAACAAGCACAGCACTGCAAGAGCTACTGTGGAAAATCACTACCATCCCAGACCCACTACAATGTGATGGCAACTGCCAAAATCAGGTTCCAGATGTTAACTACCTGCTTGTCCTTGTATGTGACCACTTACCAGACGGAGCAATCACAGAGGGCAGCCACAAACATCCAAGAATTAGGGAATGGGGGAAGGAAGAAAAAAACCTAAAAGCTGTAAAAGTAAAATGGACAAACAATGAATTGCAAAAAATCCTGATAAGGCAGCAGCAAAAGGATTAGGCAGGCTGGTTGCAGTCAGCAGCAGTGAAATGTGACACAATAAACCCCCAGTTATTGAGTTAGGACAGCCCTAGGATACAAAAGGCAGAAATGCAGGAAAGCTGTGGATTGCTTTGTTCTTGAATATTGAATTGTTTTCTCCAGAAGCACAAAGCATGTAATATGACAGTGATAATAGAGTTTGGAAAAGAAGAAAAAAAACCCAACCAAACAAAAAACAGCCAAGGAAAATTCTTTAAGGGCTTATTTAGGATGCACTGAAAAAGTAATTGGGTTCAGTCCTAAACATCACCTGCCACAGAGCAGCCCAACAGCCCTGAGTACAATGGGACATGTCTGCCCACGCTCACATTTCTGTGTACAGCTTTCAGTGCTGTAGGAAGAGTGTTGTTGGGGAAGGCAAGGGAGCAGCAGTGCAGCTCCCAGGGCAGCACATTCCCACCCACTGTGCCCACATCCTCCTTCAGCAAAGCCCATCCCTGGCTGCAGGACAGCTTTGGGACCCTCCTGGCTGAGGGATCTGCACAAATGCAAACAGCAACGCTGCTGACCTGAAACCTGGCCCCTGCCGTTGGGGATTTTAACTCTTGAGGAAAAGATGAACTCTCAGTGGGGACCCAAGGAAGAGCTTGTGTTTTTAATTTCACCATACAGCCAGCCACCAGAAATTCAGGCCAAATTGCTGGTAGTTAATCAGGCAGCCAGCAGCTTGAATTTTTAGTGCTAGCTGGCTGACAGTTGCTAATATTCCAGCCTGAAGTGATCCCCAGATGTAAAAGGAGCTTGAGCAGGACATCTGTGTCCAGCTTACCTTCATGCTACTGCTGCATCCTTCTGAATGCCAAACCAGAGTAAGCACATGGGTTGTACAAGTGCTGCTGAGGATGTATATCACCCTGCTCAAGTGAGAAATCGGTTGTATTCCATCACCCCGTCACCTTGGGTAAAGGCAACTCCTTTCTCATGAGGTCTGCAGAAAACCAGTGACTTCTTACAGTGTTACCTGGTACCTTTTCATCCTCAAAAGGTGTCTGCACGATTTCGGTCTTTTTCAGAGGGCCGCGCACTCAAAAATTAATATTGCTCTATTTCAAGCATAAAAAAGGACAAATAAAGAATTCAAGCTAAACCCTTGGGGGGAACAACATCTCTTTCAGGTAAGAGCTCTGGCCATTGTCCCTCTGAACAAATGATTTGAGCTTGTAAAAATAAATACATAACTTCGTACTCTTCTTCATGCTTGGAGGATCAGGATGTTTAGAGAAATTGCACAGTGCTTTGAGCCATTTTTCTGCTTTGTTAGTACTTCTGTAGCTGGCCAGTGAACAAGTGACATTCTGGCTCGGAAGGCTCCCCCAAAGCTGAAAGATTTTAGCCTGTCCTGCTTGCCACATCCATAACATAAAAATACCTATTTTACACCATCAGACCACTTATGTGATCACTTATTTTACACTTATTAGATCACCTTATGTGAAGGATATTCAGAACACGGCTCTTCCTTTACTCTTCTGGGAGTTAGGCACTTTTCCAGGCACATGGGTTTGGGCCCAGCAGGAGTCCCAGCGCTGTTTGCATGCAGAACAGGCACATGCAGCTGGTTCAGTGCTTTGGCAGCTTTGCAGTGACCGCCCTTTTATTTAGCACCCTTTTACTATACATCATTAACACCCTTGAGGCTTTCTAACATGTAGCTTGTTCCTGCCCTCACTTCTGTATGGTTTTGCTGCCTTAGCTATGTGAATGGTGCTTTTCAGGGCTGTGTTCAGAGCAGTGCTTACGTTCTTGTTCGCTCTGCTGCTGCATCAGTGAGGTTGAGAAACAACAATGGAGGCAGCAGCTTCACTGTCAGCAGCATACACTTACATGGATGCTGTTGCCTGCAACATTTTAGGGGTGGAGAAAAAAAACTGGAAATCTCTTCTATGCTGATTTCAGCCAGCAGAAGGGCAGGGCAGCTTTTTCTTTTGCTAACAATGTAAGAAATCCCCATTGTAATATCGAGTGCTCATTATCCTTGTTGAATGCTTCTTGCTCTCTTGCAACCTATGACGAAGCTGTGGCAGGAGAGCAAAAACAGTGACACTGAAATGGGTTTTATTCACTGCTGAAACCTTCCCAGGTCATCTCAGCATTCTATCTCAGGTGCCTTCAAAACTCCTTACAATGGAAAAAATAAAGCATATAAGCAGCCTGCACCAGAACCTGTCAATGGGGAGTGGCAGCGTGGGTGGGTGTAGCATAGCTTACTGCCTGCTAGTTATGACAGAAAAGGGATTGTTTTCCTCCTCCTCTACGGCTGGGAAAAATAAAGAGCAAACAGACCCATATTTTCAAGCGGTGCACCATGTAGCTAATTGAACTAGCAACCAAAATGCTTTGCAAAAGTTTCTGGTGTGTAGCAGGAGGATAACCTCTCAGCTGAGATGCAGCACGTGGCTTCTTCTCCAGGACATATTTGCTGGAGCTGCTTTAAGAGATTTAATTTCTAGGAAATTCAAACCCCTATCTGGGCGAGTTCCTGTGTGACCTACTCTAGGTGGTCCTGCTCTGGCAGGAGGGTTGGACTAGATGATCTTTCGAGGTCCCTTCCAGCCCTTAAGATTCCGTGAAATGTCCATCACTCCCTTCAAAAAAATAAAATCTGATCACTTTAAATGCTCCAGGTTATAACTTTGAAACCCTGTTAGGTCTTTTCCATGATCTATCTCCAGATTGGGAAGGAGAAGGAAATTACAAGGTCTGAAAGACATACAGAGGAACATAGAAATCCCAGAATAAAATTGCCCATCATCAATGTGACCATGTAGTTTAATTGGAGAAGCTAAGATCAAAATCCTATTGCAGTTAGCATTACCAAACACATCTTTACTGCAATAGATCTTCCACCATGTGGAGCCCACCCTTAAGACAGGCACTTTGGCTCAATATATTAGAAAACCTCTTAAATAAGTTGCACTTACTGAGTCGTGTGCAGTTGTTTTTCTGCTGCACACTCCATCCCTATTTCCCCTTCCACCTCAGAGTAAGCCCAGACCACTGCACAGCCCCCAAAAAACAGCTTAAAGCACACAAACCCACAATTACATGGTCCCACAGCCAATTACCACAAGTCAGACCAACAAGAACTAGAGGGAAAATTAAAGCTCAAATGCCCAAAACAAGTCAAGCCACAGCTAAGCTGAATAATTTTAAGAGCAGGTCAAAAAACGCACATACCAGCACAAATATTTTGATGATCTCACTTCAGACACTCCACCTCTACCTCCCTCTTCAGGGCCATAAACAAAGTGAAGTCATTGGAAAAACAGCTTGAACTGCAGTACCCCAGGAGGAGAGTGCTCTCTTCCTTGGAGTTTTGACTAATGAAGCCCTATAAAGCAAAAACATTTATGAACAAAAACTAAGATAAAAACAGTATGTTTGTAGGGAAGGTTTAATATATCTTTCTGATCTAGGTGCACCTGCTTCTGCAGGGGGTGTGGACTGGATGATCTCTAAAAGTCCCTTCCAAACCCCTACCATTCTATGATTCTATGATACAGAGAGCTTAATGTTATCCTCAGGGTGCTTCTAAACCTGACAGTGAGGCTGCAACGCAGACAATGAGCAGCTGGGCACAGTCCTGTAGGCTGAATCTTGGCCTTTGCTGTAATGCTCAAAGTAAGTTTAGAGGTGGGGAACAAGGTGGCTGGTTGGTGCACAGGGGCAGTGCCTGTGCATCGCCCTGGGCTGAGCACCCATGTCCCGGCTGGCAGCTGCACAAGAATTTGGAGGGGGGTTGTGAGGGGGTGAGGAAAGCTATAATTACATTCCTGCGACAGTAATTATGTGTATTTCACACAGCTTAGCAGATGTCATGTGGTACAATAGGTGCTGTGAAGAATACTCATTTATTAAGTAATTTATAGCATAATAATTAACAGCTAATCACTCGCCAGTTAAGATGCTCTGGGAACAGACCCAATTCACAGTATGTGCTGCCTCCTTCCAGGAAAATCTCACTATTTAGACAGTGCTCCTCACCCCCACAAAGCCTCCTTCTCCAGCCCTGCAGAGCCCAGTGCTTGCACACATGGATCTGCAGGTAATAACTGTGTACATGGCAGCAGCTCAAAGGAAGAAATCAAACTCTCCTGTGATATCCACAGGGTGGGTGGGAAGCCTCAGCTGCTGCCTCTGAAGCACAGGGGATGGGAAAACAGGCTTTTGAATCTGGCTAGAAGCAGCACACTGTCTTTTTACAAGAAAGCAGGCTTTGCGCCTCTGTTTTTCCTGGTTAATTTAAAGCTGATGCAGATAGATTTATACTTAATAGACCCTCCACACCTTCCCATAGTGGCATGGCAGTGCCTAACTGTAAACTGCTTCAGCCTCCTCACCTCATCCCTGTCCATCCTAAAACCTGCATCACGGGGCAGCCTAATGGAAGGCTTTCAGCCCAAGAGCTGCTCAGATGTAAAGCCTCAGGCTTTCCAAGCCTGCCCTCCCCTGCAATGCCCATTTGCTGCCTTGCTGCATGCCAGCTTGCGTGATCTAACCTGTACCTTCTCTGGCAGCCCACCACTGACTGGAGTTGAAAGGATCTGAGGTCATTTGAAACCTCCACACACCTGGGATGGTCATCCCACAGTCTTAATTGGTAGCATTTGAGCTTTAGAGCCACTGTGGCTGGTTTTAAGAGGGCTACCCCAGGTGAAAATCAGTAAGAAATCCCTCCTCAGAAGCAGCTGGAGCTTTCCAGGAGATGAGGCTTTCCCCAGCATTCCCAAGTAATTTCTTGGCTATATTTACTGCATTTTTCCACCTTGCAAGCACTCACTTGGGTGAGTATCACCCAGTCAGTCAATAAAATGCCACTGAATATTTCTGCACTTGAGCTGATGTGGAAAAAAAAACCCCACACTTTCTCCAGAGGGTTTGTGCTTGGTTTGTGGTTATGGTACAACTTCAGCAGCCTAGTGCCATTCAAACCACAAGATTAAAGCTATATTTTCCCTTTTTCCTACATACAGCAAAGCACCAGAAGCACATGCCCGTGCTCAGTGGCGAAGAAGGAGCCATACCCACCACACAGCATCATGCCATCCCTCACAAAGAGGCATGTTCTGGCCAGGGTACTGATGAGAGGAAGGCTCTCATCCTCAGCTGGCGTGACCCTACACAGCTCAGTCTCAGCTGCAGGTGCCAGAACACAAGACTTGTGTGGTTCGGTCTGCTGTACAGAGAATCTCCTTCCCCCTCCCACCACTTATGGCTGAGAGACTTTCAACTTCTTAACTGTGGGCTGTCCTCAGTTGTGTGCCCCCACACCCAACTCCTGTTTGATCACCATAGAACTTGCTCTCATCAGGCCACCACTGAAATCTACTGCCCCATTCCACGTGACAAAGGCATTAAAATATTTCCTTCGTGAGTTTAACGTTTGCCTTTGCAAATTGTTTTCAGGGAGCCTCCCCCTCATTCCTCTGCCATGAGACAGGCCTCTGAAGAGATATATCACTACCACAGCCTTTTATTTCTTTCCCCCTTTAAGCAAAGCTGCACCAATCCCTATCCAGGGGCCTTTCCAAGCCATAATGATTTTCCTCACCCACCCAGTCCCACGACTCCCTGCATTTATTAACAATATAATGAGCTGAAGCCATTTTGCCATTTCTCTTCAGCTTCATTCCTTTGGCCTTTGGCTTCATTCCAGAGCAGAGGCAAGAAAAGGCAACTTGCTATGAGCCTTGACTACTTGCAAGGGCATATTCCTGCCTTCCTATGGGGTTGTGGGGCTCATTGGAGCATCCACACTCTACTGCCAGGGATTGCTCAGAACATCTCATGTGTACCTTGCGTGTAAAGGTCATGGCCAGGACAGTTCCGTTTGGCAGAGAGAGCCTCTTACAACATCAGTGCTACAATATATAGCCACATGGCTGGCCAATTCAGTAAAGCTTAATGCAAGGCCAGTAGCATTTTAACCAGTATGTCTGGTTAGAGCAAGCCCAGCGGTGCACTCAGATTGCTCTGAAGAGATGGAGAAGAGTTGAGCAGAGCTCACTCATCCCTAGACATGGCTAATTTCATCCTGCCAAAGTCAGTGCATTGATGGCACTCAAAAGCATCCATAGGAGGAAGGCAGCTTTTTCTTGCCTTACCACTCCTTTTTAGATACATTGTGTACAAACTACACTCTCAAGTGCTTTTGGAGAACTGTTTCCCAGGTAAAGCCTACCTGGAGACTCCTTGGTAGCCCCTTCCCTGCAGAAGGGCTGCATGATCATCCACGTGCCATCAGAAATTTGCTGCCTCTGTTATTCAGTAACTACAAGGAGAAGCAAGCCAACATCTCCAATGACAAACATTTCCCTAGACAGCTGTCTTGAGGTTTATTACCTCCTTGATTGGATCTGTGCCAGGATCCTTGTTTCAGCAGGGAAGAAGCAGCAGAGCGTGCCCCAGCCCATATAGCCTGCGTACCCTCAGGCTGTGGGGTTTGTCCCACGGCAGAGGGAGTCTGTGGGTGTCCCAAGTGCCTGGATGCCACCTGCCTTTTCCACTGACACTGCAATATGAAGCAGCAGCAGCAAAGGCTGATCTCATCCCCACTCCCATCAATGCTTTTTAACCACCTGTCCATGAAAACCCCCTTTCCTCACATTTACTGCTCTGTCATCCAGTACCTTAAACGAGGCCTTAGATGAGCCTGAGGTTCTTCCCCAGTGTGCATATGCAATGGAGCAGGAGGGTGAGAGGAGGAGATCAGCAGGGAACAAGAGGAGAGATGTCGTCCTAAATCTGCCAGGGCACACAATGACGCCAGAGCCTCTGGAGATATCCCTCAGCATGACAGTAACCTCAGTGATACCCCAGTCTCTACCAATGGGCAGATGTTCATAAGCAGAATGCACACAAGAGGTATCCCAGTAAGATGCAATCATCCAAATCCTTTTCCCAGCGTTCTCCTGGTTGTGGGGAAGGAAATCAAACTCTTTGCCAGCATCTCCCTTTGCAGCAGTTCTCCCCACACATTATTTTCTGTTTTCACCACCCAGGCTGAGGCACCAGCCACAGACACCACATGTTGAGTGAGGTGTCTCCCATTCTTCATGGCTTTTCTGATGAGGCAGATGCAAATGGATAGAGTGAGGGATCTCCCACAAAGAACTACTTCCACATCTTGTCCCCTAGCTTGATATTTCATGTCTGTGGCTAGATTAGGTTTGCCCTGCCTGCTTCAAAACCCAGGGAAAAAAAACAATCAGATGAAGCCGAAGCATTTGAGAATGAGTTCAAACAGGGTGCAGTAAATGTCTTCAAAGAAAAAAAATCATCTGATGTTGAAATACTGTCCCTCCCCCACAGCTCATAGGACATCCCCCAGTCTCCAGATAAATCACAGACCTTCTGAAACCTCTGCTCACACCACAGTTACTCACTGATAATGCATGAGAGAACAGTTCCTGCTGCAAAAATCATACCAGGTGGCCCATAAATCAGTGTGTCATTTGGTATGGCCAAGGGCTGTGAGTGAGCAGAGCGCTGCACAGGGAGGTGACAAATTCATTTCAGATGTCAGAAGCAGCAGAGCTTCCAGTCCATCTCAGACTGCAGTGCCTGAATTCAGGCTCACAGATCCAGCAGATGTACTTCTTGTCTTATTGCCTATTAACTCGCTCCACTACAGATGAGAGAGAAGGGCAGATGCCAATATCCTGACCTGCGGCAAAGAAATTCAGTCCCTCTGATTTGACTTGGGAGAGCAGGAAAGGAGGGATGAGCTGTTCCTAAATCCAGCCTGGTGTTCATGAAGCAAAGCAGGGCTGCACACAGCTCCTTCAGCCTCAGTGGAAAATAAAAAGCAACATTATTTGGGACTGAAGACAGTGGGTATTTGTATCAAGGAAATGGCAACCCCTATAGCTTATGATAGGCTGGATGATAGCTGGATCTAAATCCTGCTGTGTTTTGCACATAGATCCCACGTATGCCTTAGATGCTTCCAAGAAAAGTCTGACACTTCTCCAAAGCACAGCCATGAGGGGCAGGTGCTGTCACTTCACACCAGGTAAGGAGAGAGGCAACGTGCCAGCTCCACCTCCTGCTCTCACTGGGAGTACGGATGGCCCCCCGCTGCTTCAAGAGGCTTGGCTGCAGCAAGCCCTGCCTGTGCAAATAACTCTGTTAGGCTTTGCTCTCCTTCCCTGGGCGAGCACCTGAGCATCAGTGAAGCATTTTGTCTGGATAAAGGGCTGCAGGGAAAGACGATCCAGTGGGAGCCTCATGCCTGGAATACAGTGCAGGGTGCAAGCAATGGGAATCAGAAACGATGAGCTGAAATCAGATCTCTCACCTTTTCCTTGCATCACCAGGTCCACGTGGCTGGGCTTTTGCCAGTGGAAGTCACAGATTTCCCTTGATGGTTTTGAGGTTCTGAGTCCCTGGCATATAAGCATGGGAATGCACTTCTGAGTAGGGCATCCCTTTGCATTAGGGAAGGGTTACACCGCATTTCCACAAAGGGGGAAAGCCAGCAAAGATGCAGCTAGCTGGCATCCTAGCCAGGAACAGAAATCCTTCCAGTCTTCCCCCTCCTCCCTTTCTGTGCTGCACGAATCCAGCCTGGAACCTGTGCTCGATTAGTGACAGCTCAACTGATGGTCTTTTTCAGGGATGAAACCATCTCTTTCCCTCTGGTAGTGTGCAGACCAAGCAAGCCAGTTCCATCCTTGCATCCCCACCTTTTCCTGCCAGGTGCTGCTGGGGTTGTGCTAACCACACCTTGGTCAGGGTGCAGGCGGTGCAGGCTTCCCAGGTGGAGGTGAAGCCCCAGCTCCCTCCTCAGGTGGATTATCTCTGTGGTATACTCTAACATTGCTGATGATACATCTCCCAGCCATACTACCAGAGCCAGGATGAGCCATTGAGAGGCAATTCCACAGCATTGCCAGAAGTCCAGCTGTGCTCTGCAGCCGCTTAACGCTGCGTGTGGAAGATGATCTGCTTATTAATGAGACAGCTACAACACACAGGGCTGGGAACCAGTACAGCATGCATCAGATTTTTTAAGCACATAAAACACTTTATGTCCACTATGTCACAGCATGGTAGGGTTTCGAAGGAACCTCTAAAGTTCATTCAGTCCAACCCTCTGCTAAAGCAGGTCACACAGCAGAGAAGGAGCCTCCCCACCCTCCCTGGGCAGCCTGTGCCAGGCCTCTCACACCAACACCAGAGAAGATTTTCCTTACGTTTAAGTGGAACTTTTTGTGTTCCAGCTTATGTCCATCACCCCTTGTCCTGTTGCTGGACACTATAGAAAAGAGCATCTCCTCATCTTCCTTTGTGATCAAAAGCAAATGTGTGTGTGTGTGTGTCTTTCTCTTTTCAGATGCATCATTTAAAAAAAAAAACAAAATTAAGACAATCACTCTGTGAAGAGCAAGAGGCTTCCAGCCCATCATCTTCATGTACAAGACAGCACATAGCTACACCTCCAAGCTTTGATGCCATGACTGTAAGTTGCCAAGCAGTCATCCCACCCACCCTGCACAACAGGGAATGCTGCAGGATGTCTCCCTGCTTTCCCCAAACATGGGTCTCCATTCACCCCCATAGATCACCTCTGCTTTGAGGATCAGAAGCATTGGTATTAGGAAAAGCTTCTTCCCTGAAAAGGTTAACCACCAGCACAGGTTGTCCAGGGAGATGCAGTCCCCATCCCTGGAGATAATTAAAAGCCATGTAGATGAGGTGCTGAGGGCGATGGTTTAGCGGTGGGCTTGGAAGGGTGAGGTTAGTGGTTGGGCTCAATGATATAAAGGTCTTTTCCAACCACTATTTTATGATTGCTCACCCCACAGCTGTCACAGGGCTGGGAATATGCACCTTGGTCTGGCCCTCAAGGTAGGACAAACCCTACTCCTGTGAGGCCAATCACAAAGCCCATCTCTAAGTCTGCATTTCCTCCCAGTGCCTGACCTTGACCTCCACATTGTCTTCTCCAAAATCACAGAGGCAATCACAGTTGAAAGCAGAAGCCCTGTGAACCTATGGCTTGCAGCAGTCCCTTTCCACCTCAAGTCAGCTTGCTACCTTCCTCCAGAGCCATACACTCAAAAAAAGAGAGAAAGGTAAAGCTTTACATTCAGAAAAACACACCCTTTTTCAGGCTTGAAGACCAGCACCTCTGCCTACCCACTATTTTCTGGGGCAGCCCATCCCATTTAAGTACTGATGCAGATCTTCCAGGGGTAAAGAGGTCCCAGATAGTGCCTGGCCTGGCCCTAAACCATCTCTATATTTGAAACAAGTCATGACTGGGAATAGCACATCATTGCCACTGCACCAAAACAGTCAGGATCATCTTCAAGACCCCGTATGCCACCCTCAGTCAGCCCCAGAGCAATTTTCAGATGAAGCTGCTGGGGAGGAGCAGAAGGTTGGAGGCATATCTATGTTCTATTGAGACAGTCCTCTGAGTCTGCTGCAGTGTGACTTACGGAAGCTGCAAGGCAGTGGAGCTGCCACGAGCTTTGAAAAGCACCAGCTGCATTCCCAGTGTGGGTCACCCCTTCCTCACTTGGTGAGCAATGTTGGGAACATGCAGCTTCTGAGTCTTTCCAGGAGCTGTGCAGTGGTGGGAATTCCTCTGCTCTTAAAAAATGGGACAAACCACGCTGTGGCCAAGGGGAAAGAGTGAGATGCACTGATTTAATATGTAGCCCGAGGATGGCAGCTCAAAGTGATGGTAGAAGGCAAGTTGGTACCTTTGATTCACTCCTGGATGGCACCACAGGCTTGGAGAGATACAACGGCTTTCAGTCACCTGCTGAATATTACAGGAGCAGAGTTTGAAGCTCACCTGCTCCTGGCAAAGCTAGAAAACCAGCAGAAACATCCATCTGCTCATTAGTTGCTTTGTTTTCAGGACCCACACCTTACCTTACTACAAGAGAGCAGAGTTTAAAGCCTGAAGAGCCCCAAAGCCCCCTTCATGGAGCCAAGGAGGGAAGAAGGAAAGAGGTGACTGACCAAGCCCAAGGCCAGGACAAGGGCAGTATTATTTTAGCCCCTGCTACTTTTCTTTCACCTCAGCAGAGAAACAAGCACACTCTGCACAAACCTATTAATGGTTTCCTTCTCTTTAGGATGGGAAATTACACACACTTATCTGCCTCCCAGGGAGACATTTGCATTTAATTCTCTGCTATTTGCAAATACTTGGAAAACTAGGCATAGAAATAGCTAGGTAAGAGCTGATTGCTCCGTGTAGGTCAAAGGAAGCAGTGATCAGGATGTCTTTGAGAGGCCTATTTTTGTCTAATCTTATTGGTACCCAAACCTGGAAGGCACTGAACAGCACCAAAGTGGGTTGCTGAAGGGAGAGCATGTGCAGAGAAGTGTTCCTTCTGCTTTGCATCTCTGCAGGCAGGAGGGCTCCATCAGCACCAACTGATTTGGATGAGCCTCTTCTTGCAAAGCAACACTGTCACCCCTTACTGGAGGGGCACATCTGCCATCAGCCAGGCAACTGGGGTTGATCATTTCTTTATCATCTCAGTGCAAGTAACATGGTATCACCTGGTTTTGCCCAACAGTGGCATTTATCATGCCCCAGTTTGTACTGGAGCCCCCTCCTTTGGCATATGCCCCTCCACACTGGCTGATGTTGCTTTGCCCATGATTCAACAGCTGAGATGTAGGAATTGCTTTTTTGTGCAGAAAGATGGAAAATAGTTCTTCTAGGAAAAATCTGAGGTCCCTTTCTCCTCCTTCACCAATTCTCTGCAGAGAAATCCAGCAGGACCTTTCCCATCCCCTTTCAGAGCTCAGCCTAGAGAGCAACCACTGAGCTGAGCCGTGTCATTCAGCCTGCACCTCCACACCACATCTCGGCCAAAGCTGGTCAGTAAGCAAAGAGACCACCCCGAGCTGCACTAACCAGCCCCGTTTCACCCAGGGAGACCCAGCTCCAGCTGTGTCCCACATCTCGCAGCCTCTGCTCAGGCTAGCGGAGGCGCAGCAGCCCTTGCTGAGTTTTTGGTGGCAGACAGTGCCCTCCAGTGGGACATTCGCCACCACACCACTCACACAGCTTCCCAGAAAGAAACAAACTAACCAAACCCCACCAATTCCAACTTCAAAGCGCTAAGCTAGACAAACAGAGAAGTTACAGACCTTCAACCCGCAGGATGAGCTGAGGAACCAACTGTGCTTTACTGCCAGAGAGAAGGGTTTATAGTTGGACATGGTGCCCTTTGCAGCCAACGTCTCAATAACCATTATTCATGTCAACAGCAAAACTGTCCCCTGTAAGCTGGGTAGGAGTCTCCCCAAAACCTTAAAAGTTGAGCTCTGGGGGTGTTTCTCAGCCAGGCTAGAAGAAGCATCCCCTCCCACCTCCCAGATCTTCTGGTCATGCCAGGGCTTCCCCTAGAGCTTTGCCTTAGGGGCAGGGGAAAGCAGGCAGCACTAAGCACAGATGCAGGATACTTTTTAATTCCTTAAATTAAGCACCAAAACATCTTATTTCCTTTTTTCCTTAAAAAAAAAATTATATATAAGTGTTTAATTTGCATATGCTGACAGTTCTGCACAACTCTTGAGGAAGGCAAGTCAGGACAAGATGTACACGAGTGTGGCACAAGCACTTGGCTTCCCAAGCTCAGTATTAAAACAAAACTAAATTCCAAGATGAGGAAGGCTGTGGTGAGATATTTGTGGTCCATAAAACCCACCAGAAGGGTTTGCACAGCTTGTGTTGGACAGGGAAAGCAGGTCACCGGGGCCACAGGAGGTTTTGGAGAGCCCCAGGACTGGCTCAGAGTGGGGGGGACTGCTCCCGAAAGCCCTGGTACGCCCGGTCAGGGTGAGCTCGGACAGCCCACAGCCACTCAGGGGGCCTGGCCCGCAGCTTCAGCTGGAAGGGGTCGAGGCGTAGGCACTGCCCCAAGTCATGCAGCTCCATGGCTGGCTCCTCCACAGCCCTCACCGGCAGCTCCTCGGGGCTCGAGCTCCTCCTGCTGTGCTGCTGCTGCCTGGAGGCCCTGCACAGGGCCACGGCAGCCACCAGCATGGCCAGCACAGCCACCATGGCTGCCCCCACCAGCATGTCACCGTGGCGGAGGAAGATGCTGATCCCTGCAAGAAAAGGGCCACGGCCTGGTCCTGCTTGTCTCAGTGGCCCCCGCTGTGTTCACAGCCCCACAATGTCATGACCACAGTGAGACGATATGGAGCTCCTCCAGAAAGGTCATTATCTTACCCTCCAGAAACTCTCATAGCTGCCTCTGAGGCAGAGCATCCCTCCCAAAACTCCAGCCCAAAGAAATATGTAGACCAAGAGACATCCCACAGAAGCAGCATGAGGTTAGTGCTATCCCTGGGAGAGCCCCAAAAGAGCAAAGCCCTTGCCAAACCCACGTGCAGCTACGCAGATGCTGGAAGACCCATCACCATTCCCCATCCAGCCCCAAAAGGATCCTTCTCCTTGACTCAAGCAACAAATAGACATTCATAGAGTTATTTTTATCTGAATATAACATCCAGCTGCTCCTGGATAGGCTTAGACTGCCTAACTGGTTAATGAATTTGGAGCTAGGAGAACAGATGAGAAATGCCTTTTGTCTGTGAGCTCACATTCAGGTTCGAGCCACTTGCAGTGCTGCAGAGATGAGAAGTAGTTTTGGTAAAGTAGCAGCAGTATTTTGAGGACATAGAGCAGAATGCATTACTGCTTTTCAGGCTGGGAGGCTCTATTACTCTGCAAGATGGAATTAGCCTGCTCTGATTATAGTCAAGCATCACATGCCATCTGCTTAGCCTTGTGTCAGATATGTCAGGGGAGAGCTGGGGTAAACACCAGGAACATTGGTGTCTTTTCACCAAGATCTACACAGTGTGACAGGAGACCTCAAGGCACTCTGAGAATTTGCTGATCACATCAGCCACAGCACAGATAATTCAGGAACCACCCTGGGCCACACTTTGCTTTTCTCCTTTGAGCACATGGCTCTCCTCCTAACTTTGATACCTACACTGCCTGCACTTCTCTGTTCCTCCCTCTCTTCAGTTTCCAAAAAGATCACATTTACCTCAAAGTCTGCTCATGGCTGAAAACAACTCTGAAAGAGCTCTTAATGCCAAAGGAGGGAGAGCCAATGGGTACTACCATCTGGTAATTGCCTTGGAAAGATACCCTTCACCCACAGAAAAACCCCCAGCCACAGAAGAAAGCGTGTAGCTGCTGCTTTGTCTTTTACCAGAGAGGGGAGGGCGGATGCAGAGGGTGCCAGACTTGGTGGGAGAATGATCTTCATAGTCCTTTTTGCAGCGGCAGAGGTAGGTGCCCACACCATTGAAGCACTCTGCCTCCTCCCCACAGAGGTTGACCCCGGCCCTGCACTCGTTCACATCTGTAACAGGGGAAGAGGTGCCCTCAGGCCACCCAGGCTTGGCATAAAAAGGGTTTATCCTAGAGAAAAGCGAAGCACTCACCTTCGACATACAGCGAAACAAGCTGCAGCTTCTCCACTCCTGCCGAGGTGCCAAGCAGCTCCTGCAGCTGAGAGTGCAGCAGCAGAGACACATTTCTCTCCTCTGGCTTCAGATACAGCCAGAAGGTGAGGAGCAGGTTGGCATCACTGGTCCTGCAGGCAGGGGAGAGCCCAGGGTGAGGTGGGCAGGCCCAGCTCCAAAAGCCCAGGGCAACCAGGTTAGATCAAGAGCTGCAGGCTCTTGCAAAGGTGATTGGTGACAGCTTTGCACTTAGACCAAGGGAAAAAAAAGGAAAGCCTGGTAATGGCTCCTCACTTGGAGATAGACTGAATTGACTGGATATCCATATAAAGCAAATTGTAGTGGCAATTCATAGCCCCAGGTCAGTCTCAATGAATTATGGCAGGAACCCTGCTGACAGCTCCCACCTTTCTCCAGCAAACACTGTGGTGGGCATGAGTGTCCTTCATTTCCTCCAGAATTTAAATCCCTTGTTAGACCTATACAGGCTCTAGCCAACACTAAACATCAACTTTCACCACCTTTCCTCTAGAAAATAGATGTTTTTTCTCTAATTTCAGGACAAGTTACAGATCACAGGAAAGGAGCAAGGCTGGTTCTGTGCCTGGGGAAGGAAAATAAGAAGCAAAGCCACTGCTGTCTAAGAAGTAATACAAGTTGTAGGAGAACCACCTGCCAAGCCAGCAGCACAGAAGTAACCCTACCTTTTTATTTCCTTTAACTTTATTTCATTGACTCTGTTGGTAGAAAGTTTCAGGTTCTCCTGGATCTGCAAAGGAACAGAGTGACCAGTGCTGATTTGATGTTTGATAGGCAGGAGTATGGCAGCAGTTTTTCCCCAGTCTACCTTCCCACCTTGCTCTTCCCCTTCACAAGCCACTTGTGATGCATTAGATGCCCCATAGCCCAACTGCTCTGAGCCTCTTCTCCAGGAGAACACTAACTGCTCCCATCTACTTAGCTTCACCTCAACCCCCTCACAAACACACAAGGTCATTAGGGAAAAGGCAGGGCAATAGTAACCCCAGGTACAGACAGCATGGTCTGTATTAGCTGAAGCTCTGGGGCATCACACATGCTTTTCCCCCCTCTTCCCATGCCCAAACTCACATGGTTCTTCATAGATTCAAGAAGACCCTTTTGGCGTTCACTTCCACCATGAGAAATCCAGTCCTTGGGTTTGATTTCAGTAGTTACTTCAAACAGCACATCTACCAGAACACACAAGATTCTACCATGTGTAAATTCACACAACAAAAAACAGGCTCCTTAAATGAGTTAGTCCTTCAATATCAACACCAGCAGAACAGCTCCAGGAAGACACATTTGTGTCAGTCAGTGACATACAGGTATTTCCAGAGGTTGTGTATCAGGTACAAGTTGAGTAACAGGTGAAAACAAATCTTAGCTAATGCTTGATTCTAAATTCTAGAATGCTCTTTCATCAAAAAGCATACAAAGCATTAATGTGTAGCAGCTCTGCAGAGAGGGACCTGGGAGTTCTGGTGGTCAACAAACTAACCATGAGCCAACAATGTGCCCTTGTGGCCAAGAAGGCAAATGGCATCCTGGTTTGTATCAAGAAGAGTGTGGGCAGCAGGTCAAGGGAGGTTCTGCTCCTCCTCTACTCTGCCCTGGTGAGGCCTCATCTGAAGTCCTGTGTCCAGTTCTGGGCTCCTCAGCTCAAGAGGGACAGGGAACTGCTGGAGAGAGTCCAATGGAGGGTGACCAAGATGCTGAGGGGACTGGAACATCTCTGTTACGAGGACAGGCTGCAAGAGCTGGGAGCCTTCAGCCTGGAGAAGCCTGAGGGAGGACCTTACCAACACTATTAAACATCTGCAAGGTGAGTGTCAAGACGACACGACCAGTCTTTGTTCTTTGATGCCTAGTGACAAGACAAGGGGTAACAGGCATAAGCTGGAAAATGGAAAGTTCCACTGGAACATGAGGAGAAACTTCTTTGCTGTGAGGGAGCCCTGGCACAGGCTGCCCAGTCTCCTTCTCAGGTTTCCAAACCTGCCTGGACATTTTTCCTATGTGATCTGATGGAGGGGAACCTGCTTTATCAGGGGGTTGGGCTGGATGATCTCTAGAGGTCCTTTCCAACCCCTGCCATTCTGAGATTCTGTACCTGATCATACTCCCATTTCTTTACCTATTGTCTTTCCCAAAGGTATCATCATCATTTGTGATGGAGTCCAAAAGCCTGCTTCTCACTCATCTCTGGGATCAGCTCACTTAAACTGCTGGGGTCTGACTGAATCCAGCTGGCACAGATTTGCCAGAGTCTGCTGTTTAAAGCCTATTTATTCAGCAATATTTCTCCTGCTCAAAGCTCAGGCTCCATCTGTATTGACTTCTTTTTGCAAGCTGTGTGGCTTGCTCTGCCACACAAGCCCAGTATTGTTCTGCTTATTGCTAATGCTCTCGTAAAGTTTTGCTTCTCTCCTCAGTCTAAGGAGCAGGACTCCTGCAGGTTTCTGATCCAGGTAGTCACGAGACACCCACTGGAGTATTTCAGAGGAATTAAGGCTCATTCAGCTTGGGAAAAAAAAACCTTCGAACAGTCAATAAGAAATGCTTGACCTCAACCAAGTGTTCATGTCAGGGTCAGTGTGTGAATTCAGGTTTCCCCAAGGTAAGCACAAAGTGGCCAAAACACAACTGCAGAATTACAGTGGTATCTTTAAAAAAAAAAAAAAATCAAGATCTTTGGAGCGGTTACTGCTCAGAAGCACCTTCCACTGCTTTCTGAACAATAAGCAGGTGAAGTGCACACACACAACACAACTTAGGGCAGCGTTTTAAGATGTGCTCACCTCCAGGGTGGTGTTGGGATCGCAGTGCTGTGTCGTTCTCCAGAGATGCCAGGGCAGAAAACAGATCTGGCACAGGAGAAAAGGTACATTAGGTAAGTGTCACCCTTCTTGCAGTGGCCTGTGCCAGCTCTTTGTGTTACTTGTACTGAAATTAAATATCAAGCTCTAAATGCCATCTGCTCTACAATGGGAAGTGCACTTTAGAAAGGAATTGCCCCAATACCCCTCACTCCCATTTCTGGATGAAGCTTTTTCCCTATGAAGCCACCAGAGCTCCTACAACAGAGCTGCCTTGGACTCCAGAGCAGCAAAGCAGCTGGAGTACTAGGTGTCAGCAGCTGAGAGCTAAATAAACTATTCCCCACAATTATAATGAAGGGGGAAGAACCATTTGGAAGAGAAGGAAACATGACTTGAAAACATTTCTACTTTCGGACAGAAATTAATACATAACAGTGGCTAAATACTCACATGAAAGAAGTCTACCATCAGCTCCTAAACTTTCTTAGGAGATAAAAGGCTTTTATTTGCCCCCCCAATCCTCCCTCTAATTTATGGAGCTCAAGCTCTACTTCCATGGATAGGAGAACTGTGCCAAGCTACAGCTGTGGAAATCAATGCAGACTGGAGCTGTTTCACACCAAGACAGGCATTCACAATCTGCACTGGGTGTGAAGTCACAGCTTCAGAGTACTTGGATTAGGACCCAGTCTTTCTGTTATGAGGAACATCAGCCCACAGATGCCTGTGTTGCAACAGATAATCCTATCTTCTCAAGTACCACCTTCCTTGGATTTGAGGAAGAGTCCAGAGTGCTGCCACAGGGACCAGCTGAAGGTGACAGCCATGTCTACAAATAAAACCTCTTGAGAGAGTGCTGCATCACTGGGAACGGATGTTGCACAGTGTCAGGTTTCACTTCAGCCACAAATAACCCCAAAAAAAACACCTTACCAAAGGAAAAAACACCTTACCAAAGAGCTCTTGGTCCCTTTCTGCTGGAGATATCACACCTCCAGCAGTCACACCAGGAGAGGGGTAGAGGGGAGGTTTTGTGCTCATGTTTAGCAGTGGCTCTTCCAGCACCAATGCCTGTGTGGGGTGTGCAGCAGCAATCACTTCTTCTGACAGGCTGTCCTTGGCCTGACCCAGGCTAGGTGATTTGACAGAGACTCTTCTGTTGCTGCTGGGCATCTCTGAGGAAGGAATGACCACCGAGGAACATGGGGCTACGGTGACCAGAGCAGACACCAGCTCCTCATCCCCCTTGGCAGTCCCCAAAGCAGACAGCTCAGCTTTAAACCCAATGTCTTGCCTAGTTGGAGATGGCTCCATCAACACTCCATCTTTGGTTCCTCTGCCCTCAGTGCTGTCATCCTTAAGGGTCCTTTCCAACTCTCTTTTATTCCATAGCTGACCACACTCATTCAGGTCAAGCTTGTTCAGGTCAGCACCAGACTGAGCATCTACCATGAGATCAGGAGGGTCTTGAGCCTCTTTATCTGGGCTCACAAGTTCAGGCTGGATCCTGCCAGCAGAGAGAGCACCTGATGGGCCCAAGGAGGCTTTCAGCATGGGCAATAAACCTTTTGTTACTGCTGTCCTCTGGCTCCCTTTTCTGGAGACCTCCTGAGTGGGCTGTTGGGGAGCTATGATATCATTTGAAGATCCTACAGCTTCAGAGTCTCTGAACACATAATACTGTCCTTTAAAATGTTCATATTGATGGCTTGGGAAACCACTCCCTGACAGAAACAAAACACGGACTGCAGCAGCTTGTGCAGCAAAGACGAGAGTTCCTCGGTTGTGACAGGCGTACACCACCTTGGTTTCCACACTTGATGAGATCCCCTGGAAGACTATCTTGTCGTGGTTCTTGCCACAGCCATCGCTCCCCTGGAACCCCTGGATGTAGATGACAATGTGCTTCTGGGAGTCTGCCACTATGGTCCAGTTGCACCAGATGTTAGTTGTCACATCAGTGTGCAGGGGCAGAGAAAACATCCCAGAGCGTCCCCGAAAGACAAGGTGGCAGCTCCTGACAGGGAAGTACTGCATTGCCCAGGGAGGTCCAAGCTCTGACATACCAGAATGGAAAGGCATAGGCAACAGTTACCATATGCATCAGAATGTGGAAGAGCCCCATTTAAAACCTGCTGTTTAAAAACCAGAAGAGGCTCCATTTAAAACCTTCCCCTGCTGCAAGATTTCAGTAGTTTCATCCCCCAGAGCCACATCTTAGCTCTGTGGCCAGAGCCGAGTCCAGACCTCAGCTGCTCTGCAGGGTTCTGGCCCTTTGTAGCCCATTCAGCTCTCAGCAGCTTGAGTTACATGACTTTGCTTTGTCCCTCCCCAGACAGCTGGGCTACACTTGCCAGGCTGGGGCTGCAGAGTACAAATGCAGCCTTGCCTTTGCCCCCAACAGGTACTTCTGCTTTCTAAAGATAACTTATACCAAAATACGAGCCATAGGGAGACCTACCAGCATGTGTCTGTTGCTGTCCTCCTGGTACTTCGGTGTTTCTGGATACAGAATCAGAGGGCTCCTGAAGCATTTGGCCTCTTGACATTGTTTCTCCCTCCTGGGCCACAGGAGAGCCAGGGTGTGCAGAAGCAGCACTGGAGGAGGAATTTCTCCACTTTCCTGCAACCACTTGAAGAGCTTGTGTGGTTTTCTGCACTTTAAGTCCTCCAAGGATGGAGGGAGAAGCTTGTTTGTCACTAGTACCTGTACCCTGATGCTGCACAGGCACCACACGCCCCTCTCTACTCACCTCCCAGGTGTCAGCCGGGGAAGGTGATGGCAACCCGGAGCCCCTGCTCTTGTGATCCTCAAACCCCACTCCAGACTTTGGACTGGTGACAGAAGCTGGGGAAGGACCCCCAGCTGGCAAGCCCAAAGGAGCTGAAGCTTCTTGCTGGCCACCTGTTTTCCCCAGCTTTTGGATCCCAGGGCCAAGGCATCCAGGAGACTCATCTGCACCCAGTTCAGGGACTGCTGCGGAAAGGGAGACCATCTTCTGTTCTCCTGTGCTAGCTGGCGAGATGCCTGCCCTGTGCCTGAGGCTGCTGGGCTTCAAATGCAAAGCTGCTGGTGGAGAGATCACCTTGGACACCAGCTCTGTACCCAGAGGAAGAGGTGGTTCAGGGATGACATCAGTAGAGCCAAAGTCTGCAGGGACAGGTTCTGTGCAGGAGACAACCAGCACAGGGACCGTTTCTGTCCATAGGGTGGACATGGCAGTGGAAGGATGCTCCAGCCTGGTTGGCAAAGGGGGTACAACCAGCCCTGGCTGTGCAGCTTGGTCACTTTGCTGGCAGCAGCTTTTTACACCCAAGGAAGGTCCATGAGCTTTCTCAGCAGCTGGACTGACATGTCCTTGGGCATTTTGGGGAGGGCTCACAAGCTCTGTAAGGGCTGACTGCAGGACACGACTGCTCTGGCCACACAAATGATGATGCTCTTGCAGGATGTCCCATGGTGCTGTGGGATGCAATGCTGTTTCTCCCCTGACAACTCCCCTAAAACTTTCCAAGGGGGAAATATCCATGAGCCTCTTATATTGGAGACTAGTTTTTTCCAGCTCAGGCTGAGTGATGGGCAAATGCCTAGAACAGCTTTGGCATCTTTGGCTTCTCTCAGGCAGCAAATGTGAGTAGTCCCTGTTTACCACTCCATAGGGGCCACTCAGGCTGGCCATCAGGCCCTTGGCAAGGTCATCAGCATCCCCCATTGGGATGCTTGACTGAGGATGGGTTTCTTTCTCCTCCAAGCTGACTTTGCTGAGCCCTCCAGGCATGGTGGGATCTGTGCTCTCTTGGCTTCCTCTTCTGCCAAGGGACAAAGATGACAAGTGAGCAGCCAAGTCCATGTGACTTGTGTGAGTTGGTTTAATCATAAGTTTTAGGTCATTCAGATCTTTCAGCCTCGAGGCAGGGTGCAGGATGGACTGGCTGCTCTCCAGAACTACACCTGCTGGCTGCAAAACAGGCTCTGCTACCTGCAAGGCACCAAGCAAAGGAGTTTCCAAAAGCACACTTGAAAGCCTGTGCATGTAATCAAAACCCACAGTCACGTCCCCACTCACAGAGAAACTCTGCTCCCAGCTATCCTGTGCTGCAGTGGGGATTATATCCTCAAGGGTTCCTCTGCTTTGAGCTTTCTTGCAGCACCTCACACCTCCTGGTAGCTCAGACCCCAGCACAAAAGAAGCTTTTGTCTCTAAGGGTGGAGTCCTCACTAATTCATGTGGGTTGAGCTCAACAGGACTTCTCAGAGCCATAGTACCCAGTAGGGTCCCTCTTCCCTGTATCAATCCACTGCTCAAAACCACAGTCTTGCCAAGGCTCACGATGCTACGTGTGGTTGTAAAGCCCAGCACATCTCTAAGCTCTTCAGCCCATCCAGACTGAAAAATAACATCTTCCTTTGGTGGTTTTGGAAGAGGAGTTTCAGAAGCCACATCATCTTTGAAGGAAGATTCACCTTCCTGGTCTTGGAAGACATAGTACTTTGCTTTAAATTGTGTGTCTCTGCAGTTTGGCCAGTACCTCTTCAGCAGCACAACGTGGACAGCCTGGGCAAAGGTGGCAAAAACATGTATCTCCTTTTTCCAACAAGCATAAACCACACTGTTTTCCACCAGTGAAGAAACTCCTTCAAAGAGGATTTTGTCCTCATTTTGGTTGCAGCTCTCCTTAGTGGTAAAGCCCTGAATATAAATGACTATGTGCTTTTTGGATCCTGCCCAGATTGTCCAATTGCACCAAAAGCTTATGGGGGAATCACCATGGTATGCTGGAGGAGAAAACTCCCCATGCTTGTCTTTCAGGACTCTGTGGCAGCTTCTTAGAGGGACATATGCCAATATCCAAGGAGAGATTGACTCTGGAAGAAAAGCAGCAACAACTTCAGGCTTTCCTCCATCTCCAGTCCCCAGTTATTAGTCTTTACTTCCAGAAATTGCTTTCATGCACCCTTATCGCCTCGTTCTGCTACCTCTCATTCTCATTTGCCAAGCAACACACAGATCTATCATCAGGAGAACAAGCAAGTAACCCTGTATCAGGCCCCGAGTTCAAGGGGAGGTGGCCACCTGAGCAGGCACCTACACAGCAGCCCAGGGCTTGCTTAAAACTGCCATCCCTTCCAGTCCAAGTCACTGTTTCCATTCACACCTGCCAGTAACCTACTCCAGATCTCCTCCCCATCAATGCTCACCCCAGCAGTATGTACAGCTCCAGAGTACTCAGAGGGCTGAGGGCAGGCAGAGAAGCCCTAGGCACACTCTGCCCCATGCATAGCTTGGCTGTACCTCCACTGCTACTACCCCAGAGCAGGGCTTGCTCATGCAGGAGCACAGAGATCGCAGCACAACTACACTGCTGGTGTTGCTTGCCCCAGCAAGGCAGGTTCCCATAGAATAGTCTGGGTCAGAAGAGACCTTTACAGTTCATCTAGTCCAATCTCCTGCAATAAGCAAGGACACCTTCAACTGGATCAGGTTGCTCAGAGCCCTCCTATTCAACCTGACCTGGAATGTTTCCAGGGATGGGGTATCTACCATCTCTTTGGACAACCTGTGCAGGTGTTTCATCACCTTATTTGTAAAAACAATATTCTTTTAATCTAAGTCTACCCTCTTGCAGTTTAAAACCATTACTCCCTTGTCATTGTCCAGCTGCAAGGTCAGACTATTCAGGGATCAAAGCTAAAGGCTTGGGGAATTGCCACATCAGGCAGAGTTATAAAAGCAACAAGAGTGCTATTATGTTTGGTTTCTGAACACAGGCAACCTTTGTTGTTTATACACACACAGAGCTGGAAGGTAGCGCTATCCTGAAGGCATTTTCAACCCCTTTGCTTTAAAGAGATCAGCCAAGCAATGTGCCCTCACAGCCTTATTAAGACGAACAACATCAGCATCTCACCACAGCTAATTAAGACCTCAAAGCTGAAAACACCTTCCTTTGAGCAGGAATAGTCTTTCCCAAAAACACTATCACAAAAAGCTAGAAGAGCCAAGAGACAGCAATAGGTTTACCCTACAGGAGGGTAATTAAAATCTGGAGTGAACTTTTGCTACTTGTTTTAATTGCTGCCTGACAGTGATTTGCTGGAGCACACAGCTCCTGCCTCCGGGTTCCTGCTTTATGGTAGAGGTTTGGCAGCTGCTGTCTCCCACTTGAGCATCAGATCTTCTCTCTCCAAGCACTTGGTAGCAGCCTTGTCCCTTTCACTGTCCCAGGCTGCCCAGGGAGGTGGTGGGGTCCCCATCCCTGGAGATATTAGACACCCAGATGAGGTGCTGAGTGACATGGGTTAGTGGTGGGCTTGGCAGCATGAGTTGAGTGGCTGGACTCCATGATCTTAAAGGTCTTTTCCAACCAAAACTACTCTGGGATTCCCTCCCCACACCACCCTGGGGCCACATTGTTACTCCTGAATTTCCACACTGTAGCTTGAGGTACTCAGCAAATTTTGGAGATGATTTATTCAAGCCAAAAAGAAAGAAGCCTAGTATAAGAATTAACTCTTACCAGTTTTAACCTTCTGATATTTCTGAGAGGACTCACATGCCTATAAAGAAAGGAGTATGTTATTGCAGAGCCAAATACCACTGCCCAGCCCAATAGGAAGGGAGTACCAAATCCCCAGTGTTCTGCTTGCTTGGGGATTTGCCGGTACCTGGACTGAGCCCATTGGCCACCACGTTTTTTCCCCCCATATGATAACAAATATTCACTCCTCCCTACATGCAATGACATTGCTTGATTCATGTTGCTAGACCACAGTCAGTACAGAAACACCCCAAAAATAGAGGAAGAAAGGCCCAACTGTACTTGAATCCATAGGAACCACGCAAAAGAGAGCATCTATAAGCAGGCAGTTCCCTACAGGGAATTAAATCCTCCATTCCCATCACTCACCCTCAGGGCAGCATCACAACCTGCAGCACCACAACGGGACCTCAGCATCGACCCAGGAGCCTGCCTGCCAGCAGCTTGTCCCCACATCCACAGCACTAGGAGTAGGGCCAGAAGTATCAAAGAGGGCAAAGGCTTCATGGCAGAGGCACAACATTAAAATGAAACCAAAACAAACAAAAGAAATGGAAAACTTCTCCGTCTCTAAAATAATGTCCCAAACAGAGTAAATGTGGGATCACCCCCTTGCCCAACCCTTCTCCAAAACACATCCCTGGAGCCAAGGGGCTGAGCTGGTAGCTCCTTCAATCATATATTGCTCTGCTACCCATGTGATAGCAATTAGCTAACCAGGGAAACGAGGCCAGCTACCACTCATTAGGGATAAACATGTTCTTTCAATTGACCATCCAGTATTCCTCCTTTCCTGGGTGCTTCCATGGGAAAGCACTAGCCTTCTGTAATGCATAATGCTATAAACTGGAATTAAAGTGATGCTGATGTCCCACAAGTTCAACCCAAGTTGCTTTTTCTCTTAAAATATAATAAATAAATAATTTAAAAGGGATTCCATTGCTGGAGGGGGGAAAAAAAAATCCCCAAACCCTAATGTAAAAGTGTTTTCATCACAACATTTTAACTGGCTTCTGCTGAAGGCTGTGATTTCTCCCAGGGCTACACCTTTCTGATACAGAGTGAAACCACCTTGTAACACGAGTAGCCCCTCTCCTCTAAACCAAAGCTGGGAAAGCAAACAGCCCAGGTGATGATGTGGAAGTTATTTAGATGCTTAAAAATCTTTCATCTGTAACAGTCTCACTTGTCATTAGGAGCCAGGCAGAGAAGGCAATGAGGCTGTTTGACACGTGGCTCTGACAACACTCCTTTTTCAATGTCAGTCACCATTTAGCAAAATCAGAGAATCATAGAATCATAAAATCCTGGTCTCCTAAGTCATCACAGTTTGGCATGTTTAGGGGACAAAGACACACATTTTTTTCACGTGGGGAGAAAGAAGGAGCATGTCAGATCTTCCCAGCTGCCCAGGGTTTGCATGGCATCGGTGCTACTGCATCCCTGCCCAGGGTCTGTATGGTATTGCTGCTACTGCATCCCAGGTCTTAAATGTTTCTGCCCATCCTATGTGCAATCCCATGGACCAAAAAGCCAGTGAGAGGTTGTAATTCTCCCAGCAGCTCAAACCCTGGAGAGGATCCCATCCAGCCCTGGAGGCTTGTGTGTGCCTAAGTGGTGTAAAGTCCATTTAAATGGGGTTTGCCCTCACCAGCACTCAACAGGGTTGTGCCACCAGGATGGACACCCTGGAAGATAATCATCCTGACTCCATGCTCTGATGCAAAGGAGAGAGATCCCAAAGGTACCATCTGGTTCATGAGGAGAATGGGAGTGATTGCTTCATTTTAGCTTAGCAGATGGTGGGGTGGAGATGGTAAAATAAATTGCAAGGCCAGCTTTCTTTTTCATTTGCTGAGATGTAAGTATTGGAGTGAGGAGTTTTAATGTGTAGGGGTATTTTCAATGTGCTTGGTAGCTTGTTTGGTTGTTTGATTGATTGTGTTTCTTCAAAACCAGAAATTGCACATTAGTATGTTTGGCCCCTTTTGACTAAATCCTCATGTTCTGGAGTTGCTCGTTTTATTGTCTGGGGGGGTATGTGGCCTGAGAAGATCCGTTGGAGGAGAGCTGGTGGGCACATTCACGCCAGCCTGTGCTGACAACTCTGCATCACAGGACCAAAAATCCCAAACTGGGGGTCTCAGCCTCCCTACTAGCTGCTGTGCTCCTGCTTTCTCAGGACGGGGTTGAATCAGATCAGATGTGATCCTTAACAGTGGGGCAGCTCTAAAGCTGCTGAGGCACCTGGGCCGGCCACAGATGCCTTCAGGGCCACCAGTGCAAGCAGGGATATCAAAGGGACTGTCCTCAAATTAAGCTGATTTCAGCAAGCCCTCCAATTTCCCTCCCTGGGCAGCATTGCATTCCAGGAGCTCCAACTTACAGCTGCTTTGCTGTCATTTATAAGGAAACAGTTAAACTGGCTGAGAGCTTAGGACAGATACATTTACTGTCTGCCTCCCTCTAGTGATTGCACAGCTGCATAAAGAGAGAGCAAAAAAATCACACTGGGCAGCAGTTGTTTTCATTTTCTTTCTTAGAAAATCAGATTAACTGAACTGGCACCTCGAGTGCTGTGTTCATTCCTGGGCTCCTCACTACAAGACAGATACTGAGCTTCTGGAGCTTGTCCAGAGATGGGCAATGAAGCTGGGGAAGGGTCTGGAGCACAAGTCTGATGGGGAGCAGCTGAGGGAGCTGGGACTGTTCAGCCTGGAGGAGACTGAGACATGATCAGTCCCTACAACTACCTGACAGGAGCCTGTAGTAAGGTGGAGGTCGGTCTCTTTTCCTAAGTGACAAGTGATAGAACAAGAGGAAATAGTCTCAAGTTGCACCAGGAGAGGTTTGGATTGGAGACAAGGAAGAAGTTTTTTCCTGAGAGGGCTGTCAGACGCTGTCCCAGGCTGCCCAGGGACGTGGAGTCTCCATCCCTGGAGATATATAAAACCTGTGTAGCTGAGGTGCTGAGGGCCATGGGCTAGTGGTGGGCTCAGCAGTGTGAAGTGAATGGTTGGACTCCATGATCTTAAAGGACTTTCCCCACTGAAATGATTCTCTGATTCTCTTATGCACCAGAAGTAAATGAAAAAAGCTAAAGAAGGATGAGAAATCAGGATTTCACACATCACCTCACTAACTAGAAATAACTCAGGTCCAAAACAAAGGACAACACGGATGGTAAATAGATGCTGCTACCAAAACAGTCTGAGCAACAGCCCATCAAAGTCAAGAATGTCTTAGGAAAACCAGTAATGTTGCTGATGAGCTCTTTTGTTAACAGGTTTCCAAAGTTGTATTTTTTAGAGACCAGCAGGGTGCCCAGCTAATACCAGGGGACGTGTCCTAGCTGCCCATCTTCACAGCTCCATCCCTCCAAATGAACTGACAGTGCAGTGCTTGCAGGGGCTACTCTATTATTTATACAGACCTTACATAGAGCAAGATCCCTGTATTTAGTTACCAGAGATAAGCAGGAGTTTAATTCCCCTTTCTTTGTCTCACTCCTTAGCTGGATTGATTTTTAGGTCTGTTGGGGACAAAGATGCAATTATGTTCTTTGATACAATTAGAGGTGAGGGATTTCTCAGGAGCTGGTGTTTTCCTTAAATACAGAGTTGGCTTTCCTTGATCACTGGCTGCTTTTGATTGATCTGGCTGCTAATGCTCTAGATTGTGCTCAGGGATGTTGTAAATGACCCATGCATCCAGTTCATCCCTGGTGCCGGTGAACTGTAAGACTATTAAAGAAACCCAGAAACAGGTCAGACTTCAGTGTTTGTGGGATTTCTGCAGACTATTGACATAAATCACACACCTCCAAGATTTCTGTAACACGTGTGGCACAGGAGGGTTAAAGTGGTTTTCCTCTGGGCTTTCTGATGCCATCGAGGCACCCAGTTCCATCTTCATCATGACTTGGTAGCCTGTGGACTCCATTTTTAAACCTCAGTGGGAGACAGCAATAGGATCCATATGCAACATAGATCTTGAAGATTTCTGATGCTGATTGCAGAGCATCTCATGTTTGCACAGAGCCCATCTCCACAGCCCTCACACCCCAGAGCTTTGTGGCTCTATGTTCATGACTTTATATCTAGATGTAGAGTACAGGTGTGTCCAGGTGCCCTCTCTCTGTAAAACAGCAATGAAAGGTCCTGAAGGTGACAAGAACTTGCATACAGTAAGCAAGTCCCTAGCTCTCTTCATTTTACCTGGTAAGTAGGCAAAGATTTCAACTTTTTTAGCTGGCCCAGACTTTGTGGGAGACACAGTATCAGTGGGATGCCAGGGCAGCACAGAGGGGACCCACAAACAAGACAGTGCTGCTGCTGCTGCCTTCCAAACATCCTCAAAAAACTTGACCAGCTGTGATTTTCCTCAGCCAAAAGCAGCTCTCCTTGCAGTTGCAATCATTTCTGATGAGGAGACAGAGCTGAACTAAAGGGCTATTGATTAGTCTCCTGTGATGATGCAGTTTATTTCTTCAGCTGATTAGTTAGCCCTGATTAACAAGCAAAGAGTGTATTTTAGCCCCATTACGCAGGGATAAGGAGCTCAGCTGCCCGAAGAGTCCAACTCCTGTATGCCCCATGGCAAGAGTAAAGCCCTGGAAAAGGCCATGAGGACCAGCTGAGGTCTGGCCCCTGAGATGAAAATGCCCTGTGAGCAAACCAGATGATTCCCCCCCAAAACCTGGCCCGTGGCTGTGGGAGACCTGCCCAGCTGTCAAGGTCAGAACAGCCCCCTCACAACTGAGATGAGCAGGGCCAGTCTCAAACCATGACCTTCCCCTACAAGGAAATGGTGTCCTTATTCTCCCATGGTCTGGAAAAGAGAGAAAAGAATGAAGGGGAAAAGGGCAAAGGGGAGAAAAATAAAAAGGAAGAAAAGGTAAAAGGAAAAAAAAGAAGAAAGAGACAAAGGATAACACAGAAAAGAATATGAGGAAAAAAAGAAGTAAAGAAAAGGGGGGAAAGGAAAAAAGGAAGGGGGAAAAGAAAGAAGCAGAAG
>WBNH01009718.1:703222-746296 GCA_013401255.1 Urocolius indicus
AATGAAAGGTCCTGAAGGTGACAAGAACTTGCATACAGTAAGCAAGTCCCTAGCTCTCTTCATTTTACCTGGTAAGTAGGCAAAGATTTCAACTTTTTTAGCTGGCCCAGACTTTGTGGGAGACACAGTATCAGTGGGATGCCAGGGCAGCACAGAGGGGACCCACAAACAAGACAGTGCTGCTGCTGCTGCCTTCCAAACATCCTCAAAAAACTTGACCAGCTGTGATTTTCCTCAGCCAAAAGCAGCTCTCCTTGCAGTTGCAATCATTTCTGATGAGGAGACAGAGCTGAACTAAAGGGCTATTGATTAGTCTCCTGTGATGATGCAGTTTATTTCTTCAGCTGATTAGTTAGCCCTGATTAACAAGCAAAGAGTGTATTTTAGCCCCATTACGCAGGGATAAGGAGCTCAGCTGCCCGAAGAGTCCAACTCCTGTATGCCCCATGGCAAGAGTAAAGCCCTGGAAAAGGCCATGAGGACCAGCTGAGGTCTGGCCCCTGAGATGAAAATGCCCTGTGAGCAAACCAGATGATTCCCCCCCAAAACCTGGCCCGTGGCTGTGGGAGACCTGCCCAGCTGTCAAGGTCAGAACAGCCCCCTCACAACTGAGATGAGCAGGGCCAGTCTCAAACCATGACCTTCCCCTACAAGGAAATGGTGTCCTTATTCTCCCATGGTCTGGAAAAGAGAGAAAAGAATGAAGGGGAAAAGGGCAAAGGGGAGAAAAATAAAAAGGAAGAAAAGGTAAAAGGAAAAAAAAGAAGAAAGAGACAAAGGATAACACAGAAAAGAATATGAGGAAAAAAAGAAGTAAAGAAAAGGGGGGAAAGGAAAAAAGGAAGGGGGAAAAGAAAGAAGCAGAAGACAAAAAGAAACAGCAAAATACATGTAAGCCTGACAGGAATATACTGGGATGGGGCTTTCCCAGAGAAGCAGCTCTGCTGGAGATTCAGGACGAGGTGAGATTTCCATGAGTGGCTCCCAGGTCAGGGATTTCTGTGCCTGTGGCTGAGCTCAGGTGCTGCTCAGCTTGGCCAGAGTGCTGGCTGTGTGCTGCTGGCCATTGCTGTGCCCTGATGGCAGCCAAAACCAGAGAGGTTTCCAGCTCTTTCAGCCCAACAAAGCATAGCAGCGTGATGGCAAACGAGCTGCTCTCCAGAATGTGTGGTAAAACAAGACACAAAGGCAATAAACACCTGCAGGAATGGTTCTGCTCCTGCTGAGTCTAATTTTGTCTCTCATTTAATTCAGCATTGCTCTGATGAACTATACTCAGCAGGGAAGTATTTCCCTGCTAACTGCCCCCAAGGCCAAGTTATCCATTGGGAAAGCAGCTTCATAAGTGTCCACAGTGATATATGGAGAATTGGACTCCATGGGGAGTCCCAAAAGTTGGAGAAAATGGAACTTCACCCCACTTGAGCAGACAGAGGCCACCCCTCACCGATGCCTCTGTAGTCTGGTTTTGAGTCCAACATGACTCTTGCCTTTGAGGCCTTTCCTCCTCCAGCAGCCCTGGAGGTTGTCACTGTTCTGCTGTTTCCTCATCATCTGTTTTAAAAGGTATCATAAGAAATTCACAGCTAAAGTTGGTGAAACCTTTCATTCCTTCCTGAGGCTTAGTCCAGGCTTTCAGTGGAGCTGCTGACTTGGCAGGGGCCAAAAAAATCACAGCATCCCTGCCAGTGGCCACCAAGGAAGCTGGAGAACACAAAGGGACCAGCAGGAAGGAAGCACATTGCTGAATTGCTACAGGACTCTCTATTACAGCTGTGGGTGACCCCTGGGGGCTTGTTCTCCTGGGGAGGAAACAAAATCAATCAAAAAACCCCCCTGCTCATATGTGTAAGAACCACTGAAGGAAGGAAGAGGAGGTTCTGCCAAGCCAGGAGGCAAAGGAGAAGGCAATGGGGAGGCTGAGTGGGGACGACCATGAGCTGAAGATGAGGCTCCCAAGGGGCTGAAGACTTCCCAGGAAGGGTCCAGGAATGAATGCCTGGATGCAAGTGGTGCTCCTTGGTTGAAAAGATGCTTGGAGTGGGTCTTTCTCCTTGTTTTCAGGTATCTGAGGACACAGAGTCAGATTCCTTGGCTGGGTGTCCTCAGGGAGAGGGGACTGCCAGGGCACTGGGCAGGCATCAGTAATGCTAAGGAGAGGCTACAAGATAACCCCTGAGAGACTCTGGCTGGGACAGAAGAAACAGCCCACTGAGCCAGCAGCAGCTCCTGGGCACAGAGAGCTTCAGCTTCTTGGCAACAATCTCAGCACATCTTGTTTCCTAGCTCTGTAAGCCACTGTGACTGTTTTCAAACACTGGGTCATCTAGATGATGCAGGACAGCACAGCTTTCAACCTTTTTTAGGCCCAAATCCCAGCTTGTGCTGAGGATGGATCCCTGCTGGAGGTTTCCTTTGCTGTGGCAGCAATGAAGGGTATCAGAGAAAATCAATCTCAGCATCTCCCCAGCTACAGCGATTTCAGTTTGGTGATGGTGGAGAGGAGAACTGGGGCTGAAACAAGACCAATGCCTGAAGCAACATCTGGCAGGCCCAGAGCCTCTTCCCTGCACCCAGCCCAACGGGATTTTTGCACCCCTTGTGTCTCCTGGCAGGAGGAGAAGTTGCCCGTCTGCCCCACGCCAGAGGGACAGTAGAGGGCGAGAGGGCTGACGGCCACTTCTCCAACTCCAGGAGGTTCCCAAGCTAGGGCTCACTTGGGAAGATCCAGCAAGACTTGCCCCTAGCTGTACGTGGTCAGGCTCATCCCATCTCCTTCCTGGAGCAGCTCTCACCTCCTGCACATGCCGAGGTGCAGGGGGAAGAACAAGCAGAACAAAAACCCCGTGACAGCGCCGGCCCAGCCGCTGACCCACGTGCTCAGGCAGGCCGTTCATTCTGGTGTGAGGGAACCCAGGCTGCAGGCAGCTTTGTGTCCTGCAAACCACTGCAAAACTGATTTATATTAAAAATAAAGAGCACACAAAACAGAAGTGGTTGGGGTTTGTCTATTAATCTCTCAACAGTCAGCTGCAAACCTAACAAATCCCCTGAAATAGCAGCGGGGAGCCGTGTCCAAGCTCGTTCCTCCCTGCCCCCTCTTTGACAGCTAAAAATAATCAATAACAACTGTCCAAAATGGGGGAGACCAAAGCAATTTTACAAGCTGTGGGATCATGACTCATATTTTTACTCACACATTGCCTGGGCACAAAAAAAAAAACCAAAAAACATCAACCCACAGGCAGGGCTGAGTTTTCCCAGCCAGCCACGGTGGAAAAACCACCTCAGATGAAGGGGCTACCATGGTCAGGATGAGCTCCTGCATCCCCTCCTTTTGCCATAATCCTGCAGGGGTGGCTGTGCTGGGAAGAAATCAACATAAAAACAATGCAGCCGGGCTGAGAGCCCTGCGATGCTCTCTGCTTTCTGCAGGCAGAGGGCTAATTGAACCACCCGGGAGCCACGAGCCCCGGGGAGGCAGCGGGTGGTTGTTATTCTGTTGCTAATTGCTGCTTTCAGCCGCTCAACAGGCAGCAGAAGGGACTCGTCCAGGGTTTCCTGGGGTGACAGCGATGCCAGAGCTTTCCATCTGAATCCCCACCCCCCAAGAGGCAGCCGCCCTGCTGGGCCGGGTCCATCCTCTCTTGCGCACGTCTGCACGCAGCAGCCGTTTCACCTCAAGAAGCAGCAGCCAACGAAACACCAGCAACAGCCCAACTGGGGCCCGTTTCCTCCCACAGCTCAAGAAACGGTAACTAAAACTACAGCACTTCCCACCCAGCTCATCGACACCCTGCCTTCCACTGTCTACCAGCCCGGGGATGAGACAGTCTCATGTCTCTCTGCATTGGTGTCACCAAGGTGGGGAAAGCCCAAGGCCTTAGGGAGTTCCCCCAAGCCTGGCAAAAAAAGAGGAAATGAAATGAACTGCTGTCCCAAAAAAGAGCCTAGAAAGGTGGTGGCATGATGCCAGCAGTGGTGCATAGCAAACTGATGTGTAATCCCCTGCCCCAAGCTTTCAGGATGACTGTACCTAGATCCTTGTGCTTGAGAAATGTGCTTTTTGTGGGGCTGGATCCTCTCTCCCTCACCATATTTCCTCTCCCCACTGCTCTCTGGCAGCAGCACGCAAGGGTGTGAGGAGGATTTGTTGTTGCAAAGTTTGGGGGGGAACAAACCCTGACCTCTACCTTAGAAAATAAAGCTGAAGCACCTGAAAAAAAAATCCCAAACAACAGAGGTCACTCAGGTTGTGGACAGATTGATGTAATCTACTGCCTGTTTGCTCATGCCAAAGAGTTTCAGGGGTCTCATCCTAACCCCAGATCAGGCTGGGCCTGGACTGATGCTCTCTGCTGTGGGTTACCCCCAGTTCAAGCCAGCATGGGTTAATGTTCACCCCATGCTCTCAGAAAGGTCTGTTACAGACATTAGTGCTTCTGATGCTCACAGGGTAGAGGCAGGGGTGGGGTGATGTTGCTGAATCCTTGATCAGGCACGTGCAGGGAGCTGGCAGCAGGCTGTACAGTGGATACCCATCGCCCCATCTGCATACACTCATGGCCAAAGGGCTTTGAGGGCAGAGTCAATGAGCCAATGCATGACATGTGCCTCCACCAAAATCACTCCAACTTGCTCTATTTGGGCTGATAACCCCCCCTCTTCCCATCTCCTTTGGCCCCATCACAGTGTGCAGCTACACCTGGAGCCTGGCAGCACGGTCAGCTTGTGACTCCCTGCAGAGGGAAAGATTTCATTTGCAGTGTGCTGCCACTGGCCTCGCTGGGCATGTAGGACAGCTGGGCCTGGAAGGTGCTGGAGGAAGGCAGCAGGGATGGCTGGGGTGTGAAAATCCTCTGTGCTGCTGCCAAAGAAAGCGGTTCTTGGAGTCAGGAAGTGGTTTAAGACACAGTGCAGAAGTTCAAATTGAAAACACATCACCACTTTTTCCTTCAATGCCTCTGTTTGTAACTCTGGAGAAAGATGTTATTGCTGGTACAGAGCTACTGCTTGACACGGAAGGGAAACAAAGAGAAATGCTGAAAATCCAACAAACAAACCCACGAGGACAGAGGCTAGCTCTGAAAGGCTGCAGGGAATGATGGATCGATCCTTCTCACTGCTCTGCACAGGGAGCAAATGACTCCCAGATCCTGCATCTGGCAGCAGCTCCTTGGAAATGACCCAGGTACAAGCCATCATGCCTCCAGCTCCAGCCAGAACCCGGATACTTTGGTGGAAACCCCTTGGGGAACAGGCTGCTCAGAAGCACCCCATGCATTGACAAGTGTTCAACAAAGCTGGTGGCAAGAGTCTGTCTAATTTCAAGGCAGGCACAAGCTCACCCTGAAAAGTCTGAGTCCCAGATGCTTTGTGGGAGCTCACAGTGGTGATGGCCGAGTCCATGCTGGCAGCAGCCACCACCTTCAGCGTCAGGTTCTTTGAGAGAAAAATCAGAAACACATCCAATTCCTCCAGCAGGATGTTCAAATGACCATGCCAGCAACACAAATGTCCTCAAACAACAAGCTGAAAGAGCTATCAAAGGGGAATTTCCCCTCCCTTCAGCCTGAACTCTTTTACTTCTGCTAGTGACTTCACATGAAGCAATCCAGATGTTAAAAATGGCAGCCACACCAAAGAGCTGGCTCATGTCTGCCCTATGACACTTTCCCAACTCTCCTGGCTGGCTGGGCTGTGAAGGAGCTCAGGAGCAAAAGCCCAGCTGAGCAACACAGCTTGCAATAGCTGAACAGCTGCCAGCAGCCACAGCAACTCCCCAACGAGAAGAAAAATCCCACCTGGAGTAAGCCAGGATGGTTCTATGGTTGGCTAAAACAAACAGACTAAGTTTGGCTTTGAAAGGGAAAAGACAAGAAGTTAATTTTTGAAGTCAGTAAGAGGTGTGTTTGGGAAAGGCTGTTTGTAAAACTGTAGCTTGATCACCACTTCTAGGCAGCTCAGACCAAAGCAACCAGGCTGAGTGCCTGCACTGCCCCAGGAGAGGCTGTTCCCATCAGCCATGGAAGATCTTGTGCAAGAGATAACTCACAGCATCTTGTGCAAGAGATAACTCAGCACCTTGTGCAAGAGGTAACTCTGCAGGACTCAATTCATCTGATAACACAGATAGACATCTTTTTAACAAACAGGCCCATTGACACCAGAACAGCACCTTACATCTCCCCCTATCACCACCAAAAATCCCCCTAGTTGTATTTGTGCTCAGCTGGGGCTCATGAGTCTTCTACAGCTCCAAGGTGTCCAGCCCCAATGTGGTGGAAAGCTGGTTGCCCACTGCCACCCTTTGCCCCAGCAGCACGCTTGCTATGGAGCAGAGGGGCTGGGAGAGCTGACCACATTCTTTAAATGCACAAGCATTTCGACAGCCAGGCTGATGGCAAATGATCCTAATGAAAAGCAGCTGCCTCGTGCTTCTAAGTTGGATTCACTGTGAAGCATTTGAGGGTAAAATCAGAAGATAGGAATTTTTTTAATGTATCTAGAAAAAGACTTGCTGCCTCAAATCTAAACTCCACTGACAAGCCAGCACCACTGGCTGGAGGAGGAGGGTTTAGGGACAAAACTTACTGAAGTGATTTTTTTCAGCTGTGGACACATCAAGACTCAAAGCCCACCCAAGGCTTGGCTTTGCTCTGCCCTGACCTCCCTGGCTTCGGTGAGAGTGGGGACATGCAGTGCCTGCTCCTGCCCTGCCAAGCACACTTCAGCCTTCCAGCTCCAGTGGGCTTGGAGCTGCCAGGCAAACCCCTAACATCAGCATTCAGAGATAACATCCTTCCCATGTAAAGTACTCAAGTCAGGGCAGTGCTGTTTCAGAAGACAACCTGCATCTGAATGCTCCAGCATCTGTGAAAAAGCTCGGCATGGAGCTGTCAAGTTACCTCAAACAGCCCTACTATCTTCTGCCTCCAGCTGCTCCACAAAGCCCTCTGGCAAAAGAGGTACACAAACCCCTTCACCCTGGGCCCTCCCTTGCTATCATGGGCTGGTTTCTCTACAAGGTCCCTCTTTGCAGTCCCTCCCTGAGCTTTAGGTGCTGGCTGGGCTCATCTCCAGCTGGTTTTGCACTGTAGAGACATGAAGAAACCCAGCAAGCAAGCACTTCTCCACAATGTAAAGTGAGTTTAAGCTGGATCTGCGGTGTCTGCCCAAGCCCAGCCATCTCCATCAAGGACAACAGTGGGTGCTCCTGCAGTCAATGAATAGACAGAGGAGGGATGTGAATGGTGTTACCATGGGGCAGGCCAGCTTGCCCAGCATATGCTGTCCCACCTCATCACACATATTCCAGGCAGTCAGGGAAAACAATTCCCAATTTCCAAGTGGCCTTTCCCTCCTGGGCAGTTACACAGCCAGCAAAAACGGCTGAGAAACAGCATTTACTGTTTTCTCCAAGGTTATGGTCTTCTATGAAATGAAGGAGTGAGAACCAAAACATTACCGAGGCGAACCTCAAGTATCAGGTTAATAGCAGACCTATGAGCAATGAGCACAGCCACCACTAAGTGACACCAGCTTCCTCCCTTTCTCTGCTCACTGCTTCGTAATGGAGAAGGTGGCAAGTTGTCTACAGAGCCTCAGTTACTCACCCTTCAGAAGCCTGAGCTTTAGCAGTGCTGTTCTGGGGAAGCTTCATTAAAACGAAGGTAACAAAGTACAGCAGCACTGCCTACGTGCAGTGGCTTGTTGTGAAAATGGGGGAAATAATTATCCTCTGCAGTTGTTACAGAGTTGATGTTCTTGCATGTTATTCTGCTGGCAATCACCAGGAATTTTGTACATTAAGGAAACGATTTTTCAGGCCTGACAACACTATCCAACATGAACATAGGAACCAGCCTTGGGTTTGGCCAACAGTCCATCCAGCCCTGTCTTCACCTCCAGCAGCAGCCATTGGCAAGTGACCAGGGATAAATGAGAATAACATGACCATGTAAGGTGTTTGCCCCAAAGGGCTTTCCTGCTTTTAACTAGTTTCAGTTCAGAGGTCTTCTGAGCCAGATGTGACTTGTGCTCAGTCATATCTGCCACACAAAGATCACGCTCCTGAAGTGCACTCCATTCAAGTACTTGCCCAACTTCCCCTCAAACCTGTGTAAATGTTTAGCATCCACAAATGCTCAGGCAGTGAGCTCCACACATCCACTGCCTGCTGTCTGTAAAGAAACCCAATTAACCACATCAGTTTTTGCTCCTTTTGAAGAGCCCCACTTCTTGCTTCTCCAGGCCATTCATGATTCTGTAGCCCTGTCACGTCCCTTGTCAGTAATTTGTTTCTAAACCTCTACTCTCACACAGATTTCAGCTGCTCAGCATGGGTCCTTGTTGTCTCCTTCTGCTCCTTCTGCACCTTCTGCAGTTCTCTGTCCAATTTCAGATGAGGAAACCCAAATCATGAGCATTATTAGATACAGATGTACTGTGGACTTCAAGAGTGCCATAAAGACATACTGTATTCCTTTTCTTGCCCCACTTGTGTGCAATTAACTTAAACCACTTCCAACCACTACCTACAGATCAATCCCAAGATATTGCTCCAGAGCAGCACCAGGTTACACTACCTTCTCCTGCCACTAGCATTTTCCACCCATCTTCCTTCACACTTTTACCCTCCCACTTCACTTGGCTTCCTACAGCCCTTTCTGAACAGCCCCACGGCTGCCTGTTTTCTCATCACCAACACCACCACCCTCAGAGACTTCATCTCACAGGCAAGCTGCCCCATGCCACTGCTCACTTCCAGTTCAGCTTAAACACATTGAACAATCATCTTGCTTCGTATAAGACACTGTCCTACATCAACCTGCCTAGGACCAAAGATGGTGAGAAGGATAGTCCAAAAAAAAAATCTCAGAGCAGGGCCCAACATGGGCCCAAGAGGTTAGGGACAAAAGCTGTTCCCTGAATTTTTACCTATCATTTTACAGCACATCTCAGATACTCTTTTCCTCCACAGTAGCTCCATGATTATGTGTGGAAGCATCCTGGAACTGACTCTTTTTCTGCAAAAAAAAAAGTCAACCCAGGAGGATATAACACAGCTGGTGAGAGCACTGAACTCTTCTCTCCAGCCTGTTTCTTAAATACCAGAGTATTTTTCCTCCAAGTCTGTGTTTATGAAGATTTTTCAAATCTTAACATGAACAAAAACTCCCTGGAGTAGAGGCTGGCATCATGCCATGCTATTAATCATTATAAAAGACAAACTCCAGACACCGGGATATTCAGAACAGACCAGAAACAAAAGAAACATAGGGGGAATTTAAAAGATAAGTAGGTGGGAGGAATGATTAAGCTAATGTTAAAGCAGCAGTCGAGTATTTCAGCAAACACTGAGTAACCACATGAAATGCCAGCTGTAGCATTTTCCTTTTGCACAGTTTGGGCCTTTTCATTTCACACATCTCCCTTCTGGGAACAGGAACAGTGAAGTCAGCCCCAGAGTACCATGTTTATCTACTCACCCTCACAGAACTACAGCCACATGGGTATTCTGGAGGTGTTTTAGCCCCTAGAGACATGCAAGGTGTAAACATATATTGTATCCAGAAATAAGCTATCCAGAGTGTTTTGGAAAGGACTGTGCTTCAAGTGAAGTCAAGGAAGGATGCACACCCAGGGGAAAAAGATAAAAACAAGAAGCCACTCAAATGTTGCTGTGCATGTTTTTCCACCAGGTTTTTCCTGGGATGCAGGAGCAGGACAAGGTTCCTGCCTGCAGCTCCTTGTTTGCCCTTGACAGGGAAATCCTTCCAGCTCCAACGACCCTGGCTGCTCCTCAGCAAACCACAAGCCCTCCCTTTACAAAAACATTCTCACACTGAGCTGCTTCATCTTTCTTGATGTATCCTCCTCCCCCCTCCTCTGCAGAGGAGCACAAGGAGTCACTTTAGCAAGCCTCAGCCTGCAGGAGGACTGTGGCATGTGAAGTCCATCATTCCTGCCTGCCTGGATTGCTGGCTGAAGCACACAACTGCTATATTCCAGGCATGATGTAGGTCTGAAGTCATGATGATCTCTAATCCCCCCCTTTTTTTTCCCCCCTCCTAGTCTGATGAAACTGGGAGAGGTGATGTGCATTTTATCATTTGGGCTTCTCCTACTTATTGCTTTAGGACATAATCCTGCACACTCATCAGTTAAGAAGGTGAAGAACTCTTACCCGGTTACATAGGAGCCTCCTCTCCAGTCAGACACTTTGAGGATTGGATGTAAACAGGATGGACAAAGCTGTGATCTGCAAGTCTCCCTATCCCTGTTTGACTTCTGCCACTTCCTACAGAGTCCAAGTTCACTGATGTTCTCTCCCAGTTTGGATGAGGTATAATAAGAGTGTTGCTGAAGTTACCCACAGCTTTCTGTGGATGTTTAACTGCAACAGCTTCCCGTGCTTCTCCAGGCAAGGGTACTCAGAGCTACCTGACAGAAAATAAACAGGGGATTCAGTTCATCAAGTGCCCTTCATTCTTCAGAGGCACGGAAGGTAAAAGACTGAATCACAGAGGTGGGGAATGAAGAACATGTCTAATTATTAAGTACCATTAAAAATTTCAGTGCAAAACTCATCGGTGTAATTAGGTCAGTATTAATTATCCTGAGTGAATGATTCAGATCCCTTTGGCATTTAACACCAGCTACACACAACAAACGTCCTAAACCAGGGAAAATCCAAAACAGATCACCTGGGAACAAGCAAGAGTAAACTAGGGGAAAGGACAGTACACTCTTAACCACTCACATGACAGCAGAACCAGGTGGTCCACCTTCTCTCCCCACTCTAAACCACACTCAGACAAAAAAGCATATGCATGTGTGAGAGTACCCTCACGTGTGCTGGAACTGCCCAGAATGTGAGGTAAAGGACTAGACATCATCTAAAAATTACTGCACTAGGCCCATGCCAGTTCTTCCTCCCAAGACGCAGGCACATATTTCACTTCTCCTTAGGCAGGGATACTTTCTAGCAGGCAGCTGCAACTCTATCATGCAGTATGGCTCAGGCAATGCACAACAGAGTTGGAAAATATGAGAAACCCTGGCAGATGCAGATGCTATTTTGGTGTAGCAAATAGTAGGAAATTAGTTCTGAAGTTAGATCAAATGTCAGTATTTTGAGAAAGTTTGAGATGCTTCAATTAGAGGCCTAAAGATAACTCCTCCATTATGCCCTTCCTGGTGCATTCACTTCTCAGCAGCTCTGAACCCAGTTTTCTCACTCTTCATGTTATTTTGCTTGTAGCTGAAATGGTTTCTCGCTTTACTGTGAGGAAGAAAGGATGGAGATTAAAAATCAGGAAGCTAGAGGAGAATAAATGGATAACCAGCATTGAATGAGAACTGCTGATACATATCATTTCAAGGTGTACTTCATGGAGGAACAAAAAGCTCTGTTCATTGCACTCTGTAACCAGTAACTTCCTACAACACTTTCCGTTTCTTCTGTTGGGCAGCAGGTTTCAGTTCTATCACTGATGGCTGTACCACCAACACCCACTGGGGATGGTTTACTCCAAAAAGATATAGACAGTAAAAAACCAAAGGCACCCTTTGTGCTAAATCCACGTGCTCTGTGGATCCTCAAGGGGCAACAACTTTCCCTCATGCCAAGGGTGCTTCAGTAGCAGTGCAGGAGCTTACTGCATGGGATGTGGATGTGGAAAAGAGTGGCAGTGAATCATACACAGGTCAGTAGTGCTCAGGCTGTTGATGCAAGTCTCACAGCATGTCTGGCCCAGAAGTTGCTACTTCACAAGTCAGTTCTCCAAGCTTTTAGGCATAGATTACTGTCTCTGATAAGGAAGCCAGGTTAGTACTTGTCTGCACTCCAAACTGGGAGGGAAGAGACAGATGACTAACCATCTTCTCATTCTTGGGTGTGCCAGATACTGAATTTTCATACAGAGCTCAATTGTGTTGCAGAGCAATTTGCCACAACCACGGTTAAGTTAAAAAGTATAGATATATTCCTAGAACATATTTTTGTTGCTCATCACTAACCACTCAGAAGTGGCCTAATACCAAATTGTAATCATGATTAAAGCCTCTCCCAAGCTTTCAACACATTTTGTGCCTCCTCTGAGAGGCCTGAAGGACCACTCCACATTTGGTTTGGCCCACTACAAAACAACCCAGGTTATATTTATACAGATGACAGCTCTAACAAGAAGAATAAATCCTCAGACTAGTTCCAGCAAGGAACTTCTCTCTGAAATGAGAAGGGCACAAACAAAGCTAGGTTGTGCAGCTTGCCTGGCTTGCAACTCATCCAATTGCTAGGTATTGTCAAGCATGGCTTATGTTTCAACTCCTTTTGGCAGTGATTTTCATCATTATCTTCAGCTAAACATCACTGAGCACCTGGGATTTTATCAAAACCATGTAGGATAGATTGAATAAAAGGTTTAAGAAAAAAAGAACAATTCACTGGCCTCTCTGCCATTTATTTTTCATAGGAGCAAAATAGTCAACAACTAAGACGATGAAATTTTCTGTCCCAGGCAGCTGCCAAACTTACGTCCAAAGCAGAGCTCTGTTTCCTCACTTACCAGAAAGACTGAAGGGAAAGGAAAACAGACAAATTCCTTTGGTTTTACATGTCAAAAAAAAAAACCCCAAATCCCCTCACTTCACATTGTGCATAACAAGGGCTCCCTCTTAACAAGGTCATTTGTTCCTTGAGCTTGGTGTGTGATTTCCTACCCTGGCTGTTACCTGAAAGATTCTGCACAACCTCCCCTCCCCCCTTTTCTTAAGCAATCATTTGTACATGCTTGAATATGGGACAAGAAATGCAAACCCTGATGCAGATTTTCATGAAGAAAAAAAACACACAAGGGGTTTCCCAGCACACATCTGCACTTCTATTTGCTTCAGTAACTTCACTGAAGAGTATTTCAAATCTCAGGAACTTTTTGTTGTAAAACTGGGTATTTTTCATCTTGCTTCTGGTCACAAGGTGAGCTTTCAGGTTTGATTTCTGTAAAGAATGAACAGAAGCTGGCCTCCCTGTCTGGCTGAGTAGACAGACCAAACATAAATGCTACAACTGTTTCCAGCTCTGTCACAACAGAGAACCATTTCACTTTATGACACCGAGGAAACATGAACAGGAAATGTAAAAGAAACATTAAGGGTGTGATCCTACAGGTAAACAAACAGGAAAGAAGTGACCTGAAGGATAATACTGTTTTCTGAAGTTACAATTCAAGATTTATTGTACAAATGAGAGGTTTTGGTTCTCAAAGGGAAGTCACAGGCTTTTATGGAGAGTTTTTAAATACCCATCACACATGGCTCAAAGAAGACAAAACTCGGGCCATCGCCAGAGATAATTGACTTTTCTGGAGGAGGAAAAGTATCAGTGGCATTGGTGGGAGTAATGGGAAAAAAAAACAGATGACACATCTCAGCCCCATGAAGAAACACTAATGAATGAATCACGTACAACCCCCTCAAACAGCACCAACGGCAAAAAGCAGAACTCAGTCAAAACTTAGCCAGGGGGATGGAGAAGAGGGGAAATAGACACAACGAAGACTAAGCTGCAGTTCTTCTCTTTAAAAGCTAACAGGGGATATTTAGGGATTATTTCTAACCCTTGTAGAATCCCTCTCCAAATGTGCCCAGAGCAGTTTCGTTCAGAGAAATTCCAATGGCAGTGAGTGAAAAAAGCCAAGCTCAAAATCAGAAACTTTGCAGCTTGATTTGTAGCTCAGCACTTTCCCCACCTGCCCTTACTTCATCAATTCAAATAGTTTGAATCAGGCTCTGACTGAAGTCTTTTTGTTCTCCCACAGGCTGAATTCCCATGTGATTTCCCAGTGAGCACTGTCCAAAATGTCTCTTCCTTACACTATCCAAGGACGTGTCACTGAAAATCATCACAAAATCATCAAGCACCTTAAAGACTATTCTGAGGGAGTCAAAACCCATCTGCTAGAGAAGACAATGCATCCATTCCAGTGAACCTAAAGAGATGTTTCTGTTTCTCTGGTTTACTGTGGAGAGAAGCACTTTGTCTCCACTAACAGTTGGGACAACAGGGGTTAGAGGGGACAAAGACATGAGGACAGCCAAGCAAGATGGATGCATTTAGATAAGGAGCTTTGCAGCAAACACTGGAAATGACACAGGTCACTAGTTGAACAAGTAGAGGTGACTGAGTCTGTTGTTCAAAAAGCAGATTTGTGCTGGTATGCAATAAGGCAATTTACACACAGAGTTGAGATACTGCTTTATTTTTGGGGGGAATCTGCACAGAGACAAGTGCTGGGGCGGGGGTAAATCCACAAAGCTAGCACACCCCAACAGTACCCTCAGTGTATTTATGTACAACACTCAGTTACTGCTACTTGTGCAATCATCTGGCCTCTGGCACCCTGGGGGCAGGAGGTTCCATCCTTATCAGGCTCTAGCTCTTTCCTTAGCAAGACATGAATTATTTACAAAAAGAAATGGGGCTTACCCCATGGAAGCTGTTATCAACGGCCATCCTAACTTAAACCAGCATCACTGTGGTCTAGGCATTAACCCCTTCTTCTATCTGCCAGAGCCTGTTTGCCAAGGCACTCAGCTCCTTGCTTTAAGGAAAAGTCCATTCTATGAAGTAAATCAAGTCAAGAAGCCTAGAAATTTGAGGTCTGATTGGGAATTTTCTCTCTATATTGTGCTAATTTCTATCTTGAGAAATCTTTTGACAGGAAACTTAACTTTGTATTCATAGCAATGACCCCTCTCAGAAAGACAGCAGGGTAACACAGAAAGAAGAGCCTGACCTAAGGTCAGTAACTTTACAGAACTCAATTAACAGCATCAGAAGAGATCTCCAAAGTGCAGACCCCATCTCTTTGCTGTACTTTGGTGCCAAATGAATTCTCTTTGAGCCACCACAAAACTGAAATCCCAATAAACCTGCAGTTAGAACTGGCTGATGCTTGAGAGGCCTCTGCAATTGTACCCCACAACAGACATGCTGATGCTGCCCTAAAGGAAAAATCTGGGCTATAAACTTACATGGGTAAGTTCTGAGGCCTCCCTTCACAGAGAGCAAAGATGCTGTATGCTGCCAAGTGCCTCAGCAGCAGGGAAGGGTGCTGAGGTACAAGCACATGACTCATGGCCTGAAGTCCTCAGGCTGGAGGGCAATTAAAAAAAAGAGAAAGATAACTGAAATAACACACAAATACAGGAAAAAGAGCAAACAAACCAAGACCAGCACATGTCCAACTCACCTTGTTCGGTTAGGGCACACATGTTTTTGTTGACAAATGCAACCAGATTCCAGATCTTTTGACAAGGCTGGTGTGCAAACTCTGTAAGGTGCTGCTGCTCAGCCAGCTCTCAGCAGAGTCCAGCCAGGGTGCTCAGAACACTGCTTTCAACAGGCTGGGTCCATACAGCTGTTAACAACGGTGATTTGCAACCACAAAGACACAATCTGAGCACAACAAAAGAGAACACTGACCTGCTCAGTATTCTAGCACTCCTCAGGTTCAGAAAATTTCCATAAGTCTCTAAACGTAAAGTTTGTATCATGAGGTGGAGCTACAGGAAAACAAGAAACTGACATATTCCTGAGAGGTTAAGATCAAGACTTGCTCTTTCCAACTCAGTCTTTATTCATCTTTCCTTCTTGGGAAAACCAACAGCAGATGTGTCACTGAACAGCACTGGGCCTGTTGGCTGTGACTTGGCTTCCAGAATTGCATTTGCTTCACTAAGTTCTCACCTTCATCCAGCAAGGAACAGGGCAACATAGAACAGGCTGAAAAGAATTTCAAGAATAATGTTTGGTGCTCATGTTGGTTGCCTTTCTTCCTTTCAGAACACCTCCTTCATTACTCTTTCTGTAAAAGGGATCCATTAAACAGCTCTCCCTGCTTTGCTTGCTTAAGTTAGTTTCATGATTATTCTGCAAGAAGGAAATAGTTCAGTGTAGACATGAACTCATTTGGATTGGTGCCCTCAGGCAAACAGGACTGCTTGGAAATCTTACAGTGTATAAAGTGTAGTAAGCCTGAAAGAGGCCAGATTTCAACTGTAAGCCAGATCAGCACAACAGTAGCATCATTATCACCATTAGGAAGCTCGACTGCTCACCACCACATCACAAAGCACAACATTAACAATTACCTGCACACAGATCCTTGTTGAATCTCATGTTTTACTGAATTCTAGCCCTGCATCTTGCCTGTATTCACCAGACAAAACTCTTTTCAAGTTCAGCTTTCAAGTGCTTCCAACATTGAGCAGCAGGGAGGATTGTCAGGAATTCTCTTATCACCAGTCCTGTCAAGTGCCACATTTCACTCAAGCCTATGTAAGGGAAGGGATCCAAGTGAGGTGCGTGAAGCCCAAGTAACCAACCACAGAGGGGTTTTAGTTAAAAAAAAAAAGAGGCACCATCCACTAGAAGACAAACATTATGATTTGTGCATTAATTACACCTCATTTACCTTCCTTATCTGAAGGTCTGTATTTCCTCCTCCCACCTGGATTCAGAAGCAAAGGCCTGGGCCTTTATACAAACAAGCTAATGGACTCTAATGGCTCACCCTGATGCAATGTCATTTAATCACAGTGGCACTTCATTTTCCCTGCTGTGTTGGGGAAGGAAAAAAAAATAATAAAGGCTGTAATCACATTCAACTGGCTCATTGAAACCCCTCATTTCAGTTTTCAAATTCCATTATTCTCATGGTAATCAAATTTTCTCATGTCTTCACCTTTGTACTCTTACTCTTAAAGGAAAAAAAACCAAAACCTATCTTCAGCTCACGACATTTCTCAGATCACTTTTCACTAAGGAATTCCAAAAGAATTTATTCATATATTATATATATATATATAATATATATATCATTATATATATTATATTATTATAATATTTATATTATATCATATATAAATATGAATATATTCATATTTTATAGTAGTTACCAGCTTCTGCTCACTGCTTCCTCAACACTGTATTTACTTTATAGGAAAACAGTTTGTGTTTCACAAAATTATTGCTGATTTAGGTATGCTACTTCCACTTCTTATTTAAAGGACTAAGCAATTCTCCAAAGGAGAATTTAAAGGACTCAAGCAATTATCCAAAAACAAAACAGGCAACCAAAAAAACCAAAAAAACCCACCAANACTAGAAGACAAACATTATGATTTGTGCATTAATTACACCTCATTTACCTTCCTTATCTGAAGGTCTGTATTTCCTCCTCCCACCTGGATTCAGAAGCAAAGGCCTGGGCCTTTATACAAACAAGCTAATGGACTCTAATGGCTCACCCTGATGCAATGTCATTTAATCACAGTGGCACTTCATTTTCCCTGCTGTGTTGGGGAAGGAAAAAAAAATAATAAAGGCTGTAATCACATTCAACTGGCTCATTGAAACCCCTCATTTCAGTTTTCAAATTCCATTATTCTCATGGTAATCAAATTTTCTCATGTCTTCACCTTTGTACTCTTACTCTTAAAGGAAAAAAAACCAAAACCTATCTTCAGCTCACGACATTTCTCAGATCACTTTTCACTAAGGAATTCCAAAAGAATTTATTCATATATTATATATATATATATAATATATATATCATTATATATATTATATTATTATAATATTTATATTATATCATATATAAATATGAATATATTCATATTTTATAGTAGTTACCAGCTTCTGCTCACTGCTTCCTCAACACTGTATTTACTTTATAGGAAAACAGTTTGTGTTTCACAAAATTATTGCTGATTTAGGTATGCTACTTCCACTTCTTATTTAAAGGACTAAGCAATTCTCCAAAGGAGAATTTAAAGGACTCAAGCAATTATCCAAAAACAAAACAGGCAACCAAAAAAACCAAAAAAACCCACCAAACCCAAAACAAAATCCCCAACAAAACACAATCAAACGCAGACACAACCACCTAATACTGTATATGCTTTTTAAAGGCTTTTCATCTTCCCTTCCCCAACTGCCCCCAAAGCCCGTTCCCACCTCACACCAGTTCCTTTTGGTTGGATTCCGTTTCCATATCTCTGTTCTCATTTCACTTCAATCCACACACTCCCAATTCTTTGTCAAGACAATTCTTTCTCTGTGGGAGTGGACCAAAGACTCAATCAGACAGTGCAGTCACTGCTGCTTCGCCATACCCAGAATACACTAGATGAGTTAGATGAGTATGTCCCATTTTTTCTCTGGTACCTTTTACTTTTTTGGCCCAGTGGGGCCACCCGCTCAGTCCTTCCCACCTCCTCCTTCTCTTGTTGCTTAAAAAGCTGAGTAAGATGTCTTCTCAGAGCATTTCTCCTTAGCAAGCACCACATGGCTTGTTTTTTTTCCACTTACTCTCAGTTGTGTCCCTACACTGGTGCTTGGTTTTAATCTCAGTTACAGGAAGGACATCAAGTAAATAACCAAGGCTGGCACTCGCCTAATCCCACCCATTTCACTAACAGGTTAATATCACATGTGGGCTCCACCCTACCTTACTCACATGATTTAATTCTCAAGCCCTGTCACTGTTTCTGCAATCTGCCCTTGTTTGTGTTTAATCCTTCCCTGGAACTCATCACTACCACTAGTGCACACTTGCCTCTTCTGTCTCTCTGCCTGATAATCTCTGCTCACCCACAGCACCCTCTTCCTTTTCCGCTCTCTCTAGCTCACCAAGGTTCTTAACACCACATCTCTACTTGCACTCTCCATCATTACCATAACCTCATTTCACCTGGCCCAAACATTTAACAAAACCCTCACTAATATTTAGAAAGATACAGAGCGCTTATCGTGGCTAGGAAGATCAGTGTAGGAAGTAACACGTACAATAGAACATGTAGCTCTGTCAGAAAGGTGTAATTTCTCATAAGGAATGAGAAGGCACAGGGGCAAACCCCTATGGCATGATACCAGAGCACAAACTGTCTCTCCTGGGGTTGATGTGCACATCTGCAGAACACAGAGGTGGAAGACTAGACCATCTCACCCATCCACAGAAAAAAACAACCCATCACATTTCTTTCTCTAAGTTAAACAAATGAACAAGAAAGGAGGTGAAGAAGCCAAAAAGAGTCACAGCTGCCAAGTTATTCCAAACAAAAACTCAAGTGCCAGCCATTCAAATCCATTCCTTGACCCCTTTCAATTGTATGAGCAGCATTATTGTACGGGTAATTATTTCTGTACGTACCATTTCTCCTAGGGCACTTCATGTTCCCTTGCTTTTGCCAGAGTTGTCCATCTATCACAGCACCTAACCAACACATGCACAACTGCAACAACATTTTCTTGGTAGTCTGCTACATAAGCATCAGAGAAAACTGCAGAACAGAAAGCCTTTTTGCGCCTGGCTCTGCTGAAATGCAAACTGCTCTCTCTAAGGGAGCGTGAGGTCTCAAACGAAGCGTTAACAAGGAATACTTAAATCACATTTTATTTCTCAAATTCAAAAATAACAATTACCTTTATTTAAACATTTTACACATCTCACAGATTTAAAATATCATGCTCTATTTAAATATCTGAGTGACAACACTATACAAATAAAATGTTACACAAAATATATTTAAGAAAAAAATGTTTTGGTCTTCCATCTGAACAATAAATAGACAGGCACTTCTACATATACAAAGGAAGCAACCACTATTGAGAGTAACTCTTATAAGCAAGATGTGGAAATACAGAAGAAGATCTGAGTTTTGAAGAACATGTTTAACTCTACGTGAGACATCATGCAACTTCAAAAGTTCGTTTGCAGAATTCAAAACTCGTAGGATCTGCACAATTCTAGAGATTTGCTACCGCTGTATAGGAGGATCCCAACCACGCTCTCGGAAGCAATGTGCAATTGCAGTTATTTGCATCAAGTCAAGTTACCTGATCACATTTAGTGCCAAAACAGGTAAAAAGGATTGACCAGAGTAGCTTTTCACATATGTAACATGAGCAATAAGTCAGCCTTACCTCATGGAAGCTTTGGCCAGGGGGCAGACCTAACTGTACTTACTTGCCCAGCTCCAAACTAAATCTATTCTTCCTTTTCCTTATGTACTTGGCTCTTTCATGGGGTGTTTCAGACAGTGTTATGTGCTTTTTGTAAAAGAAAAAGGAATCATCTAACAATAGGGCAAATCCTTCAGATACAGGCACTCTTTGCACAGAGAAAATACTGGTCCAGGGTGCAAAATGACTGAAAACTATAAATTAAAAAAAAAAATATAAATCAATAGTTAAAGTTTTGTAAGAGTGTTTCGTACTTAAGAGTAACACTACATTCCTCCACCTGGTGAATCTTCAATTTACAGTGGTTTCCACACACCCACAAACACTCCTCAAGTTACCTTCCAGCGTCAACAAATGAAAGATGCACTCTAGTAGGCAATCCCTGTTTCCAATACAGCTAACCAGTCACTGACAGCCACTTAACATCCTTGAAGTCCTTGTAAAAAAATTAAGACAAATATTGAAACATAATGACCACTGGGGCAGTGGAAAAAAAATATCAGGACCAAGTCTTTGAGCCACTTCCTCCAATTTTAGTATTATTCTCATTTTCAGAAGTACAGGGAAAAAGTCTCCAGAGAGAATTAAACTATTAAACCGAGCTTCAATGGTCCACCCATAGAGTTGGACTCAAACTTGGAAAGCTGTTTGGACTTAGGACACTTTTGCACATTACTTTTAACAATTTAAGTGTGGATCTTGCAAGTGTGTCCAGATCTTAATCATTTCTTGAGGTTTTCTGCTATGTACTAACATTAAGTTTGTGTAGGAACATATGTTATTTCTGTATTTCTCTTCAATATCGAACGTTTTGAAGCCTTTGTGTTTTTCCGGAGCAAGCCCAAGCTTCTGAAGGCACATTCCAGTATAAACATCATCAATAGGATAAAGGAGTACCTGGTCAGAGGCATTATTCAGTCTTAATGCCAGATCACCAGAGTACAGAAACCCACCGCCTCCTGCGTATGGAGGATACGAACCTTCATAAACGCTTTCTGGGATATAGTACTTCAATTTTTTTTCTCTGTGAGGTCCAGCATCTTTGATCACATCACCTATAAATAAGTCTTTGGCTTTTTCCTTTGATAAGCTCTTCAAGTAATCCAGGATCTGGTGGGTATTGACGAAAACATCATCATCGCCCTTAAAAATAAACTGGACATCTGCACAAGTGCTGCTGACCCACTTTAGAAACAGCACCTCTTTCAGAGTCAAATTGAAGAAAGTGTCTCTGTAGTTCCAGAGGAGAATGTCTTGGTGGGTTTCACTCTCAAATTTTATCATGTCTGAAAGATCAGGAAAATGATCCTCTGGTGGGGTCTGTCCAAGTAAGAAGACCCTTTTGACTGTCACATCCCCCGAATTTATTTCCTTGCCCCAAGATTCCCTAATTGCTTGCCTTCTATCAAAATGGGGTGTAAGTGACTTAATAGCCAGCAGCAGAAAAGGTTTATGTTTGCACTTGTTTGGCTGATCCATTAATAAGGAGTAATTTCTACATCTCAAATAAAGTAGGAAGTCTTTGAATCTGTCTGGCAAGTTTGCAAAGTCACTAACCTCTGAAGATACCCACGGGTCAGGGTCACAGGAACTGAGAACACTTGAATTCAAAAGTAGGTTCTCTTCCACAGTCATGTTAGAAAGTAAGGTCAGAATAGGGTTGTACAACAGTTCAAGCTTCTGTTGCTGCTTGTTCCAGTAAGCTTTGTGAGGAGTATATTTTCTCCAGAATTTGCTGCGTGGTATAATAACACGACCTTTTGCATTCTTCTCTTGGCTGCCACTTTTGGAGACTTCCACAATCACATAAATGAAAATGTTTACCATCATCAGAATTCCCAGCAGCTTTAATCTTCTGCGTCCAACACTCATTTCTCATATCTGAAAAGAGAAAAGAAAAAAAATTTACAGATTTGCAGCCTTCTTCCTATCAAGTTCTTCATCTCAGAAAAGCGCAAAATACTTACAAATGAAGAATGTGCAACTTAACAGGCTAAACATCCCCCCAAAAAAGCAAAAACTAACCTATCTCCAATGCTTGCACACCCACAGTGAAGTAAGGGCTCGGGGTTTCATCAGAAAACAAACAGCTGGTTAAGAATGTAAAGTTTTTGTTTGCCACTTGGGAGTTTTATAGAGCATTCCACAGTGTACCCTGCATCAGCCAGCAGTTTTTACTCTTCATTTAAAACCCCTTGAAACACTTGATTCTATAATAATTAGAATCTGAGTCCTCAGCTTGGCAAAGGCAATCAGAGGTTTGGTTTTTTTTTCCTGCTAGTAAGGTGAGATTAAAGGTATAGAATAAATTGCTACCTGATAAGGTCAGTTATTTTTAAATTAAGTCTCAAGCTTTTATACTTGCACTCTTACACCTTTCAACTACATAATAGCCAGAGCTGAATTTTAAAGCATAGAATTAGTTTCTGTCCATTTCCCTTGGCTGTTTCTTGGGAGAGGCTGACAAAATTGGCCACCTGTATTGCTGGTATTCCGACCTCTGTAGACAGAGAATATGATTTTATTATTTACTTCCAACTGGAAAAGGAATAGCAGCAGAAAACAAAGGTGTAATTATTGCTAGGAAGGAGAAAAACTCAGAAGTACTCAAAAAAACCAAAAGGTCTCCTATATATGAGACCAGGAATAGTAAATGTACCTCTGTTGTAGCAAAGGTTGTTCCATGGCCTATCTCCAGCTTTCACTGAGAGAGAAAAATAGATCAATCCCTTCTTCCCCAATTGTCAGAATGAAAGGTGCACAGTAAAAGGAACAACACGGATACAGTGTGTTCCTCTAAAGCAGTGCTTATCAGACTGCCCAGGGGAATATCAACGTACAAGCTACACAAAGTTTAACATGTCATTTTGAACTGGTGAAGTCAGGCTAGAAAATGATTCAGAATGAGGAAGAAAGTTAGTGAGACTGAAGTCAGACACGGATCACTCATTGTCAAAGACACCTTCATTTGGCAAGAATAAAAATGATGACTGGAAAACTGGAAAAACTTAATGAAATAAAAGATTCTGAATCACTGTTAAAAGTCCAGCTGTAAACAAACACTGCCTCAGAGAGCCTGTCACAGCAGTGGCACTCAGAAAGGTTCACTTGAGAAGTACACTTTGTACTTGCTCTTCGTTGTATTTCCAGCCACCACCAGACACCTGAGCTAGACTAAACTGACCCTTGGTCTCTTCTGGTTTGACTAGTCTCTCACTTTTACTCCTCAGCAAGTTAAATACAAAATCTACTATGATAGAAGCAAACAAATAAACGAGGGGAGGGGGAGCAGTCCCTCATTTGACCCCTACATTTTCATTAAAGAGAAGTGGGGAGAGTATTTATCAATTTAAATAAAAATCCACTCTTAGAAACAACGAACTACTCATCGAAAAACCCCTTCTCTTTCTTTGTTTGACCTCATGTACCATCTGCTTATTTATCTTTGTTGAAGGTCAGGTCAGTTCTACTTCATTTAATGTCCTGTTCTCAGCCAGCCATGAAGTTTGCTGTTCTAATTTTAAAGTCGTTTTCTTCTATACCTCCAAGACAAAAACATACTTGTGGTCAGTACCATCTTTTAAGATAAACAAATGAACAGTTAGGAAGCATTGTCTGGCCACGCAGATCTCAAAGAAACTTTATCTTCCTCTTTTCAACTGCCACACTAAAAACAGATCATTATACACTTCTCTCTCCACTCCCTTTTCAGTATTGACAAAACCCCAGAGAAGCTGCTGAGTTTTGTACTATTCCAGGCAGTTCAGCATGCACATCAGTGCTTATCTCCCCTGTCCTCTGTACTACTCCTCATGGGAAAAACAAATGACACGGTACTTGACCTATGATCTCAAGACTCCGGAGACAGCGGGGTGAGAAGCTCCCCCTACTAATAGCTAACACACACAGAAGGTTGTCAAGAGCTCAGCTGGAGACTGATTTTCCAGGATATGTAACACTACCCAGCAGATCTGCCACAGGCCCCAGCTATTAAGCTATGAGTATTCAACACCAAGCCATGTAGATGCTTGACCCGAGACTGTCCTGAACACAATGACACTTCATTTGCAAATACTTTCCATTTCAATCACTTAAAATCCTTCAAATCACTAACTCTTTTGGGCAAGCATTCAAATTCTGGAACTGTAAGAACTTCCTCAGTCTTCCTGTTTCTCACTTGTAGCCTTGCAATCCCCCTGAGGCAGAAAAATGCTACACAGAAAAATCTCCACCTAATTTGCAGTCGTTTTTAAAGAGCTATCCAATATCGGTGATAAAATTAATATTTTTAAGAAAATTTAAGTAACAAGTGACATTCACTATCAATGCAAATAAAGACTCTGTCTTTAAAACACACCCTCCTCAACTTTGGATGACATCATTCTTCTCTCCTGTAATCAAAAGCTACCTACATGTGGTTTTTATCTATTCATTAAGACTATAACTCAGTAAGAATACCAAACCCATAGTAAGAGCTACCAAGTAAAAAAGGGCAAACACCTGCTTTGTTAAAGGTGTCTTCCTCCTAAACTACATCAAGCCAGGTTGCATTAAACACTCTCAGCATTAGATCAAGCTTCCTGACCTATAAGCAAACAGGACAGAGTCAGAATTCAGAAAGACTAAAAGATCCCTCCATTTAGCAATTACTATGTGTTAGCTTTAATCACTATACCAGAAAATACGAACTGAAAAAGGACATGGGCTCTGCAATCTCACATCAAGTGAACTGGATTTCTCACAAAACACAGTGTTACAACCCTCATCACAACTGGGGAATATGTGGCAGCGTGTGCTGCATTTGTAATGTTGCTAGTGTGGGTTTTGGGGTTTGATTTTGTTTTTCCAAGTAAACACTGACAGTTCATGTCTCAAGGCAAATTTCATTTCTTCACCTGGTTTGTTAAGGCTGCTGTGACCGACCAAAGCACTATGGAGATCTGCCAGCAGGATGGAGACCTTGAGCGCTGGGCAGCTTGCTAAGGAGCAGCATCAAAAGGTACAAGACAGCACTTATTCGGTACTTTACAGCTCAGTAACAGCAATCTGGCACAAGAACTTTCCCATATTCCAGTAATAGCTTCTTCTATCAGCATTAATGTTATAAAAACTCCCAGCTGCCTCCCTTGTCCACTGAGAAGGGAAGATCTGTTAAAGAAGCCAAAACCAAACACAAGTGATTCAGTCCATCGGTAAATCCATCTGCTGTGTTTTTATACCGGTTTTGTTGGAAGAACTGAGATGAGCAGTACAAAACCATGCTCTATTTGAAAAATTCCTGCTGCTTTAGGTGTCAAAAAAAAGAAAAGGCTAGAACACTTAGATACCATAAAAAGCAGAGCCCAAGAGTAAATACTACATATTGGCAAAGCAAATCACAGTACGGGCAGAACCACAGGAAGAGAAAATCCTGCAGAAAATTATTCAAACTTCAGCAGGTAAGGTGAAGAGAGTTACCTACACTCAAAGGTGATCTGACACAGGTTTTCAATGCCTGTTTTCAACTTCTAGCTATACTGATATGAAGACTGTTGTAGCAACATCAAATCTCTGGTTAGCTTCCAGCTGTGCAGTTATGTGTCATTATCGCTGCATACATAAAGCCCACTTGTTCAAAGCCTTTAGGAAAAGTCCATGTGGCTGGAAAAAAACAAAGCATTAAAATGAACCATACTCTGGATAAGCAGAGGTTCTGCTACAGATACACTATTCGGAAAGATTGATTCTGCACAAATGGGGCAAAAGAGGGAACAGTTGCCCTCTTGGGTTCCACCCTGCTCTTACACTTCAGTCAAAACAAAGGTACCAGTAGAAGGGAACAGATTTATGGAGCCACAAAAGCAGCACTGGCATCAAAAGATGGATGGAAAAGGCAAGCCAGCCTTCCCAGAATCCGGGAAGAAAAATATGTTCAATGTGGTAGCAATCAATAAAACAAAATGAACCACAAGAGAAGAAGAAAACTGTTATTACAAAGAAGCCATGAGCTACGAGAAAAGATTCCAAACACCCAAAAAGCTTTAATAGCAATTAACACTAATGCAAAATGGTGAGACTCTTTACAGGTTGTTTTTAAACAGTATCATTTTATGCTTTACCCTGAAGAGTGAATGTAATCCAAAAGCCTTGAAGGAACCTACTGAGAAGTCTAGAACTGCTGCTACAAAGTGAAAAACAGAACCAATTTTTTCCTTTAAAAAAAGATGCCACTAAGATGCTGCTTTGCACAAAACCACATCTAAATCTCTACTGATGTTTAGCTTTAGGAGATGGTCAGACAAAGATGCAGATGTTGCAAAAATGTGGCCGAAAAAATCCCCCAACACATGTTTATAAGTTCAGAAAAAGCAATTTTCTCTAGGTCAGAAGCAACAAAATCTAGGGGATTCAGACAGTGCACTAACTAGTCCTCTATAGGAAGCTGTCAAAACAGTTTGCAGTCAGTGTGTGGCCTGTAATCAAACAGGAATTACAAAGACTTGGAACTTGCTTCGACATTCAGATTTTGACAGATGCTGGACATCACCCTCAACTATGAAGTAGTTTATTTCCTGCAGTTTTTATGCAAGGCATTACTTCACTTGAGTTGGAGATGTTACCATAGATGGTAAAAAAACTTCAAGGTAGGACAGGAAGGTGCTCTTTTAGAAACACCAGCACCACAAAGCAGGGCACTGATAAGGATGAAAGCAAGGGGCAAATGGATAAATTTTAGTGAGTCAATCCTATGAATTTCACCAATGAAGCAACAAGAATCCTCTTCCCAGAAAACTCAAACCAAGTTTGTATCTAACTTACTTCATTTGGCTTATGTTCAAAAGACTGTATATAACAAAACATTGAGTTCTTAAAATTCCAGAGGATTAACTGCTTCCTGGCACATTAACTGAGGTATCATAAGACAACTTCAGGAATGCCACTTTCCTAAATTAGTTTCTATTTAGCAGCCTGAGTACTGAAGAACCATATACTCAAGACACCAAATATTGATCATTTTTGATGAGTGTTATGGATGTTTAATTTAAGATCCTAACCTTAGGTTCCTAACAGCCTCTTAATATTGTTGTGCACTGAAACTTTTGCAGGACTCTAGATTTCGCCTCAGTCTCTGCAAAGGTGATGATCCATCCCAAACTCCCCCTTGCAATGTACTGTGAGTATACCTATACTATGAAGGTGAAGAGCAAGCCTTCAGAATGGAGCTACAAAACAAGGACAGCAACTGTTACGTCCTGTGTCTTAATACGGACAGAAGAGACATCTTCCTTGCTCTCTTCAGTACTGAAGCCTATGATAAATTATGCCATCAGACAGGTTGCTGGTGACTACTAAAAACTTAACATTATAAAAACGTATTGCTATTGCAGGAAGGGTCCCTCATTTTCCTTTCAAATAAAGGGGTAAATTTAAGGGTTAACACCATGACTGGGTGTGACACAGTGCACACTACTCAGCAAGGATCCGTAAAAGCCATACTAGGTCAGCATGTCAGTTCACCCAGCACAACCCTGAGCAGGGCAAGGGTGTTAGCCTGTGTTCAAACAGCAGCAGTAGCAAGGACACCCGTGCTGTATTCCACTTCATGGCATACCCACAAACTCTTCCAGCAAGATGAAGAAAAGGCAGTATTCCTGATTATGACATAAAGAAGGAAAAATTGAGGGAGCAAAGGACAGGTCAGACAATAGAACTATAACCTTGGAAATTGCTATTTTTAAGTAAGTTTAAACGGTGTTTGTAGATGTACCAACATCAATTCCTTCACTCCAAGACCTGCCCTTTGCTATTAAACCACTCTACATTTATGCTTTTCCTTATGAAATATATTTTAAAATCTCAAGTCTCAGCACAAAAGCCTGAGCACAATAGAAGTTGTGACTACCAGTGAGCAGTTTATCACAGAGACTTGTAGCTAACTCCCTTAATGCAGCTCCAAAATGTAGCATTAACAATCAACAATTCCCCTGAGAAAGGAATACCAGGTAGCATGATGCAGACTACTTTAAGGGCTGTTCCTCCCCACACTGCATATACCCACACGAGCATTCCTGTGCCAGCCAAGTGCTCCACAGCAGATGCAGTCACAGTAGCAAATCTGTACTTCAAGGCACCAAACCAAAGGTAAGCATGCTCATGCAACACCAGGATGAAAGAAAAAAACCCAAACATTTAACCAGACTACCTGCCTCAGTCCTCGCCTCCTGCAGCAATCCAGGGCTGTGGATCCACAAGGAACTGAACCAATTGAACTGCCTGACCCCTCCCTTTTGATAGATACTTTCTCCTCCTCCCTTTTTGACTTGAAGAACTTGAGCCCAATCCCTCCCTTAAACTGTCTCTGGTGCTCAGCCAGGGCTCTCCATAAATCAGCTCACATCACTAACCCAGCAGAAAACTAACAATGACCAGAGATACGCATCAGATAAGCACTACAGCAGCTACAGTGGGAGCACATAGCAAATAGATTTCTCCTCTTCAGCATGGATGACACACTGGGAACTGATCCTTGCTTCTGGATCCATAACCCCTTCCACCCTCTAACAAAAGACTATCTCTCAACATAGCAATGACAACATTATACTTAGACCCTGGTGCAAACAGTCATACAATGTGAGTCTTTCACCAGATCATGCAGATGGCAAGGTGAACCATTTAGCTTTTCCATCTCCAAGTCTAACAGAAGCTATGATCTTTAACTGCAAGTACTTGTTTCTTCTACTGAGGACAGGAGTTGTGCTGGATTTTTTAAGTGGGCTGAGTAATCTGTCTGCATTATTTGATTGCCAAACCCAAGCATTGCAAGTCCATTTATATACTAGGGCTGACAAAAAAAGAAGATAATCCTTATCTCCTGCAGGTATTACACGTACCTCTCTACTGTTTAAGGACTAAACTAGCAGGAATTTGGCAAAAGGAAACAGTAATTCAGCTACTTAACTACTACCTTTCTCTCTGTACAGATTAGCTGTAACTCGAGGCTAGGTCAGACTTGGATCTGACCAAGTTAACTTCATTTTGAAATCTGATATCCCTTTGAGCAGTTGTGCACACAGCATAACTTCTCGTAGTGTTAGCAAGAGTGCATGCAAGAGCAACACTACCTCTCTGAAGATTATTAACAATAATAAAAGCAATAAACACCCATATGCAGTTCCTCTAAACTCCTAATACCTCAGTTCTGTTCAGCAAGTTAGAAGATTCCTGGATCGAGTAATAACACCATTTTAGAACACGGAGATTCAGGCTGTATAATAAGTCTGTGCTATTGCCAGTTTCAAAGAATTTGAACACTCTATTTATTCTTCTACTAAACACAATCACAACAACACAACAAAAACCAAAAGAAAACTACAAAAACCAAAACAACCACACACTATTATCTCTCCCCTCAGAACTCGACACACATCCACTTTTACACAATAGTAATTAAGAACATCTCAAAAACAGGCAAATATTCAACAGATACGAGTATTTTTCTGCCGTGGAAGGACATCACAGTGGTTACCACTAGCAGTCAGTGTCTTCTGTGTTCTCCAATGTTCCAGATGAAGGAAAGTTACCAAGGTAACACCACAATACAGAAAGCATCAAGAAGTGCAATGAAATTCACAACAGTTAATGCTTATTTTAACATTACTTTTAATTAATTGCATATACCTACTTTGAGCCATGTTTAAGCATATTTAGTTTTGGGAGAAATCCTACTCTTCCAATATTTTCATACCAAAAGACATCACTGCAACATGGGTATGGAATTTCAAGATCCAAGTAAAAAGCAAGACTGGGAGAGGATGTGCTTTTATTTTCCTAAAACGTACCTCGAGGCAAAAAGAACCATAAAGAGTTTAAATAAAAGCCAATCTCATTTTGTTCGAAGAAAATCCTAAAAATAAACACATAAAAACCCCCAGCAAACCAGAAATCACCAAAAATCCCCACACTCAAAAACCCCAACAGTACAGTGAGACATGTCTTTAGCAACACTGCCCTGGTATTCTGTAGTATTTAGAGGGCCAGGAACTGCATTTGAACCGTGTTTAATTACTGGTATGGAACGTACTTTCACTTTGTCCAATCCCTCTTTTCATTTATTGTTTGCAACTTTGATGAATTCCACTAGTGATGAATTCCACAGTTTTTTTCCACACAGCAAGAACTTGGAATTAATTGCTTTTCTGTTTCCACATGAGAGGGGAACCCTTGCAAAACAGAACATATATGAAAATCAGTTATCTCTATGTACATTTGCCATATCAGCTACATAACAAACCTTTTCCCTGTCCTCTGTTCCTTCTCTGTCACAGTAAGAACTCCTGGTCATTTTATTTCTGGAACTACTTTGCACTCCTGATTGATTTTGCCTCCCCTGTATATCAGTGGGCCTTGCTTTTAAGGTGCAAGACAAGCTGATATGCTCAGTCACCCTGAACACAGATGAGAGAGAATTTCTTGCAAGCTAACCACAACATTTGAGAACTCACGCCCCACGTACTTCCCAGGAAATCTCTCTCATTTCAAACATTTGCACATGGTAACTGGTTGTTCAAGCCCCTCATAGCAGGTAGATGATGCTGAGCTACTGCCATTTAGTTTTTCAGGAAAATCAACAGTGCCTTGTGACCCACATGAAGCTGGATCTTCTCACTTCAGTGTCCAGCACTTGGCAAATTTTACCACTAAAATCATCACTGGTCAACACTTATTTTGGCCATCTGGTAAAAAAATTAACTAGATCTGAAGCCCCAGTGTTCCTAATATTGCACTTAGCTAACCCATTTACTCCTAGACCATGCCCTACAATTTAAGGGGATAAAGCACACACTGCACAGAATCACAGTTGATTTAACCAACTTTGGCCTACATTTTACAAGCTATTTTGCTCCATCTTACTTATCCATGCCCTTCCCAGATGGATTCTGTCCCTCTCTCCTGAGATAGCACTGATAAAAACAAGCAGTAAAATCCTCATAAATATTAAAATCAATTTGAAAATTCAAGTGTGAAAGAGGATTGTTATGCTGTCGTCAGTCATTCAGTGAAACACAGTTTTGTGGTCAACTGCTTAATTCACTCTTTGCCTTAAAGGTACTACTTCTTTGTTACTATTTGCCACTCCATCTAGCTTTCACCCATGCATCCAGCTGCTTCACAGAGTAGCTTTACAGTAGCTATGATAATAAACCTCGGCCCTTATCATAGCTATTGTGGTAGCGCTGACAATAAACTTGAGGCCTTGTCAGCTCTACCGCTGGTTTATCTTACAGGTTGCAAACTCAACACTGTCTCTTCAAGTCTAAAGTTGGTACTGAAAGATTGAAGTTTCTTACATGTGAAAGAAAACGATCTCCAAACATCAACTACTGGACTTACCCTGGGCATAGTGGCAAAGCTCCACTGTCCTCCTTTTTCCAATAGCCCATTTGTAGCTATATTCCTATAGAAGGATTTAAAAATATGCTCTTGTTCTTGCTTTGAAATAATGCCTCTCTGCTTCACTCGTAGTTCTCAGAGTTTTACATTACCATCCCCCCAAAACTACAACAAAAACCCCTGCAGCAACAGCAGCAATACTGGAGCTACCTACAGACTTCAGGAAATAACTGCACTACTCACCATCAGTCACAGAGATAAGAGCTTAGACCTAGTTTCTAAATATATGCTGAATAAACATATGTCTGTACACAGACGGGTAAAAAACATCATCTGAAATGATGTTAAAAAAGGAAAGGATACAGATTGTTGCAACTTCCTCACACAGAAAACATCTCACTCTATGTGACATTTAATCCAGTAATCTACAGGAATACTTTTTTCTTTAGTGATTAATATGCTCAAGACAGACAAGCTGATCTAATGCACATGTACTAGCCAATCCAATGGTAATTAACTGGCTTGAATAAAAACCTTGCAATGTAGTACTCAAGGCCCATTGTTTTAAACATCAAAATGAGACCCACAAACAACCTCAACTTTTGCCATCAGCCAAGGAAAAATTACAGAGGAAACAAAAGAATACATTTCTAAACTCTGACATGACTTTATCAAGCACTAAAGCAACAGCCCGTCCCTGAAGAGCTCCTTTCTCATTCAGTCTTACAGAACCTACCACATTTTATGAAGGTGACACTTCCAAGAACCTGTTGTAGTTCAAGCCCAGCCAGCAAGGACAGTCTCTCGCTCACATCCTCCCCACCCTCCACAGGAGGGCAGAGGCCTCAGCGAGATGGGAGGAGAAAAGATAACCAAGGGCCCTGTGGACAGAGACAAGCGCAGGGAGGGCTGTCAGTTATGGTTCCAGGAAAAACAGTCTCAATGACTTGACTTAGGGAAGAAAACAAGAACAGTTTAATCTACTGCTACCTAGAAACAGAACAGAGAAAGAGAAAAAAAACCACCAGTGCAGGATGATGAGAAAAATACAAGCACTTTAAGATCTCCTTCTCCCACCTTTCCCTTCTTCCTAGACTCAGCTACTTGAGCTACTTGCTTCAGATATCTCTACCTTCTTCCTGCTCAGGGGCACAGTGCCAGGGAATGGAGGACATGGTCAGTCTCTAACACATAGTCTCTGCTGCTTCTTTCTTTACAGACTCATCTAATTCTCCCCTCGTCTAATGTGGGGACCCTCCCACGCGAGACAGCCCTTCACAAACCTCTCTGATGTGAGTCCTACCCAAGGGCTGAAGCTCCTCACAAACTCCTTCAACATGAGACTCCACAGCAATAGCAGAATTCCAGGCACCTTCTGCTGCAAAACACTGCCCTCTCACGAAGTTACAGCCTCCTCCATGCACAGTTGCCAGCCCTGGCACAAGGTTCTCCATGAGCTGCAGGTAGATCTCAGTCTCACCACTGGATGCAGGGGAGTCTCAGCTTTAGTACACCTCCTCCTCTTTTGCCTCACTGATGCTGGGGTCTGCGTGGTCACTTTTCTCTCATCAGACTCCTTCTACCACCTCCCAGGAAAAAAAAAGAACCCTCCTCTTCTGGCTGCTGCTTCTTAAAAAGAGATGACAGAGGTGCCCAGTTGGCTCAGCCCCCGAGATGGGTCTGAATCAGAACCAGGGAAAGTTTCAAGCAACTTCTTACAGAGGCCACCATTACAGTCCCTTCCCCATTACCAGAAATGGCTCTACATAATCCAAGTAGGGTTTTGCTATGGGTTTATCTTTCCTATGACAGATTCAATGCAGCATTTGAGGAACAGCCTCAAAAAGCAGGCATGGTCCAACAAAATGTCTTTATTATGTTATTTAGACCATCTCATTTGTTTCCTATGATCCACAAGACAACTTCCAAATATTCTAGGCAGCTGCTTCCAAAAAAAAAAAAAAAGCTGCAGTTCCTATAGAAGGAAGTTGTAAAGATGATGAGGTCATCATGCACCCTATATGAGCTATAGATCTGAAGTGAAAGAAAAAGGCAAGACTCCACTTGCAGCCTCTGGAACCTCATCCAAGTCATAGTCACAACCAAGTGTGGAGAACATGTTTCAACAAGGTTCTTCTGCAGCACAAACCAGATTTAGCCACACTCCACCACCAGGTCTCACCAAGACTCCAAATCCCACGTATTAAAGAGGCAGCCTTCATTAGCTAAGCCAACCATCCTAACAAGCTCATCAATGGACAATTGGATTATCATTGAAGCCATCTCCTAAAAGTGCAACACAAACAGACCCTGCAGCTATCCAAAGGGATTTGTGAGCAGTACAAACATTTCCCAGACTGCTATTTTCAGCAGGTTTAGACTGTAGAGTCTTTCTTCTCAAAGCAATCAGATAAGGCATAATGCTTAAAGGCATTGTTCAAAGCAGTTAAGATGATACTGGAGAAGTTAACTTGTCACAAAAAGTTGGGAGAAATCCCTTCTATAATAAAGTGTGTCAAAGCATGAGAATTCTAAACTCCCCAAGCCCCCATGGCCCAAATTTACCGCAGTCCCAAGATTACTGTTGTCAGCTTCCAACTGTGGTATTAAAACGGAATAGTCCTTTAATTTACCACTGAATGGTAAGTTCTGAATACCAAAACCCCTACATCTTCAGAGTTCTACTACTGCTAGGTTTCCTGTCATCATTTTGACTAATGCCGGGTCCTTCCTTCCTTCCAGATCCTCAAACATTCCAGAACTTCACTTTTTAAGGTACATCATTTAAATCAATATCCATGAAACAGGAGTTTTGTTGACATTATAGTGCTGTTTATGCAATAATGCTTAAACAAAAATAACAGAAATAACACAAACAATGCAGCAATTCCCACAAAGTCTGCACCAAGTTACCTTTACAAAGTAATGCAGGATAATAAAAATATCATTTCAACTTTATGAAAACCAGTTCATGCAAAGTTTCAGCCTGACAGAATACTTACAGATGGAAGAGATACCACCACATCTCCATGATCTCAAACACTTTCAACCCTGAATCCAACTGGTAAGTCACAAAACCTTTAGCTGCAGTGATCTATTTTTTTCATCCATTTTTAATTACAAAGTCAGTTACCACTAAATCACTCAGATCATCCCATCCTTGCCTGTATTTTAAGTTGTTATATATGTCTCTCACAAAAGGTCTGGGCTTAATTAGGAAGATATTTAAATACTGTGTACCAATTTAACTCAATGGAAGTTAGGACCTGTTTTTTTTTTTTTTTTTTTACCTGTTAAAAAGAAATCCTTGGAGTATCTAAAAGAAAGTTCAGTTGATACCTGAATTGTTTCAAATGTTCTCTTACAGAAGATCAAGGTATATGCTAGAAAACTCCCTAGTCATTAGGAGTAGTTTTTGGTAAACTCATTTGCAGGTTTAATGTATATTCCAATTTTTCACTACTGTAACCTGCTAGAGTTTGTACACGATTTTCTGTAGGGATAAAACAGCACAAGAGCTCCACATGTACACCACACTTCCTTAAGGCAATTTAAACCAGTTCAAACCATGGCGGTGTCCTTAGAAACTAGCACATTGTGCTAATATTACCATTCTATACTGACATACCTGCAGCAACACTAAATATCTACGAAGGTGTTCCCAACTGCATGCAAAAAAATAACTTGTGATTAAAAAGTTTGGTTTCTTTGTTTAAGAATCAATAGGGTTTGAGTTCTCAGGTTTTTTTGGGGGGGTTTAGTAATTGATATTTGACACTGAAAATGAAGGGCAGCATCTCAACTTGCTATAAAAACTAACATTAAAAGCTTAACGCCTCAGTATTTGAGAGCCCACAGTACTGAAAGTAACTCCACTTTCCCAATCCAGTATAAAAAAATTAAAAACCAAGCTTTAGAATTATGACATTGAGTAATTTGTCAGCAACAACCCAGAACAGCCAGCTTGTGATTTACAAACTTCAGGTTTTACATAGCTTTGAGAAGGGTTCAGCTTTACAAATAGTAAATGATAAAGAATCAAGAGAAGAGCAGCAGCAGAGAAATATTTATTGGAAGAAAATGGTTTTTCATCCCATCAATTAGAGGCTGGGAGAGAGTGTTCCATGGCAGTTAAAAGCATTTTCAGTCACATATTCCTGTAATTTATTCCTTCCCCTATAAACCACACAGTCCCATCCCAACTTTGCACTGATTTGCCAGTGATGAGTCAACTCGGGGAGCTTAAGAGGATGATGAAGAACCTAGCAATAAAAGGCAGCAATTAGTTTTAATCTGGCTCACGTCACTAGGCTTGCTTGCCACTGTGCTGCAAGACCAGTGACAGTGCAGGAAACGGAAGACTCGCAAAGTCAAGACCCACAGCAGATCCCATTTTCCATCAGCTTAAGCTTTTCCATACCAGTACGTTGCTGCTGCAGCCTGACGCTACTCATCTCATTCCCACGCCTTCATCCACGGAGGTCCCACAGGCAGGGCCAGACAAGCACCAGCACTGGTCCACCAGAAGCAGATAGCTTTTAGGCAACCTCAGCAGTAACAAGACACGCCCTGGCGTTTGAAGTTCTCTCACACTTTCTGTACACAAGTCAGCTGGTTAGGTACCGAACTGCCACAACCCACCCATTTCCGCCACTCCTGGTGTGGTTTGCTATTTGTTAAGGGTTCATTTCAACTCAAGGGTGTTATCTTCCCCGAATTATTAGAAAGCTAAGGAAGTGGGTAATGAACTACCTTCCTCACGGACATTTAGTAGTTGGATCAATGGCAGTTCTGGTAATAAAGAATGAAGCATGGGTAACACATTGCAAACCCGACTGATGCTTTCAATGGACATTTAAGATCACGTCTGCTGGACAGGCACTGTCTTACCATTTCTGTGCTGTATTTGAAACAAAAAAAAAGGTGACTTAGTAAATCTACTTGAGATGCAGTTAACAATAATCTCAGAAAACAAGACAATTCACATCCTCCTGATATCTCCTCCAGTTTTATCTTAAAACCAGTAACTATTACTGCCTTAACCATAATCCAATGACCTTTATGTCTGCAGAGAGAGCATTCCCTATTTAGGCAACTAACAAAGCCAACTCCCAAGCACCATTCTTCAAGTCACCAAAATGTTACCTCCGCTTTGTCTCCTTGTTCATGTTGAGACTGTCAGACATAAACCACACTACTACAAACTACATTTCAAAAACCAGGATAGTGCAACCTGGTGTGCCCGATAAGGTTACTGCCCCTGGTGACCATTGCCCTTTTGGGTTAAAAATAAACAGACATCAGTTTTCAACGTGTTTCACTGGTTTTCACAGTAAGACTCCCATGAGGTCCACCTTTGCAGCCAGTGGGTGATGGGATACAACCTTCCCAACCATCTGGAGTCAGGTTTCTCTGCAAGTACTGTGCAGTTAGTCAAAAGTCACTTGAAACCAAATTCATACCCTGAATATTCAGATCAGGTTTCTGGGATCTGCTTCTGAATGTACAGTACTATGCTAAACAGAAGTTAAAGAATGCAAAAATCTACATTTTAAAAATGCAAATACAAGAAGAGACTTTTGTCTTTAATTGGTTTTGGTTTCAAGTGTAATTAACAAGTATAAGGGGAGAAAAAAAAAAAGTTTTTCATCTTTCTGAAGAATTCCTTTAGAGTTCAGAAAAACCAGTGGAGTTTGAGGTAGGGAAGTTCATTTTCCTCCTTTGAACTTGTAAAATGTAAGATACATATCTCATTCCAGCCTGTCAAGTTTAAGTAAAATGAAGCAACAGCAGCTTTAGGCAGCTAAAGATGCATTTAAGTACCTGGAGGATTTTGCATAAAGATCTTTAAGCAGGTTAGGCAGCTAACTGACCTTTTTGTTAATGGCAGATAAGCACCTAACCCAATTATGGACTTCTAAATCTAAGCAAGAACAACTTTCCTACCTGTTTACCTGCACCCCAATGCAGAAGTATCCACTACATTTGAGAGTGGTTTGAGGAATTAACTTCAAGTTGTTTTGCACGTGGTGTTTTTATTCAAAAGCAAATCAAGCAGTAACATTCTCCATCCTAGTGATGACCTTCCATTATTATTTTCTAACTTACAAATATCAGATGAAAAAAAATACCCTCGCTTGAGCACTAAACTCAGGTACAGTCTGGCAACCTTCAGTCAAATCCTTAACCCAAACTAAAAACTTCCCCCTTTCCCCAGTCCATGAATCTCTGTATTTGCACCGCTCGCTGTATTACATTACATATGACCCCCAAAGATAAGCAAACAGAAAGGTTGTTTCTCAATCCACTTGGTTCCTCATCTCGGTTCCCAACACAGCTGCACAAACAGTGAAAGTGGTGTTAGAGGAGCACTGCTTTAGCTGCAGTGCCTCCCACCTGTACCAGCAGATCCGAGGATGCTCTGGCAGGAATCTGGGGCAGGCACAGGAGCCAAGTGTTCCCAATGCACCCACATCTTGGGTGGGGCACAGAAACCTCCTATACCACGTTGCTGCTGTGAATTTCACACTAATAACACCTATCACCTGCTAGTTCATGAACCACTGAGCCACGAAGAAGCAGTATTTTATAGAAAAACAGTAAGACTAATCATCCACTAAAACATAATCGTCAGCATTTCTTGCTCGTTCGATTTAGATAGTTGACTTATAAATAACGTGATGCAGACAATTCCCACTCAGAGTAACTCTTCTGTGAGCTTAACATGAAGCAGCTGGTAAATTTCAGAAGTTATTTACTACCATGAAGTTCCAAGTTGAATGCTTTTCAACTCTTACCATTGTATTTCTCTCAGCAAAGCTTTATTAACCAACCGCTGATGAAATGGTTTCACCAATTGACCCCTTTAAAAATCTCAGCACCACACCCATGACACACTGGGATTCCTTTCCCGATTTACATGCTAATTGCCTTCCATGAGAGAGCAATTCAATCGTTCTTTAGCACAGCTCATCACAAGACATTTTAATGATCCAGGCTTTTCCCTGGGTTTTATAAGATCTGAAGACCCGGGAAGTTTACTTTTTTGTCCCTTGAATCCTACTAAGCTCCGTGAAATCGGTGAAAAACATACAAGCTCTTCAGCGCAGGATGAAGCTCAAGACACCTGTCAGTTTCTCCTATGGGAAAAGCAGTCTCTGTCTGAACACATCCAAAATATTTGTTCCCTTCCTTTCAGTCAGTAACTTGTTCATTCCATACTAAAATGACGGGAAGAGTCTGTATTTCACTGTATCATCATGTCTTCTTGGTTATTTTCTGCTGTTTAACCACAAAAGGAATGACCAATGTAACTATGAAGCACCAGCAGGCTGATAAACACATCTAGATACGTTTTTGTGAGATCAGAGGAGATTACACTAGTAATTTTGGTTAACTGCACTCCCAAATTATCATCTTAAAACACGTGGAACACTCGGCTGAATACAGCCTACAACACAGTAGAAACACCAAACACTAATCCCCTGATTTCTCATGCACACAACCATAAGGAACATACCTTCCTACCTAAACTAACCTAATATAAGCTACAAGCCGCAGGCTACAAGCATTTTACAAGCAATCATTAGTGATTAAAACTGGGTACACCTGAAAAACATTCAAATTGAAACTTTTGAAAAGCCAAATGGATGCCTACTTGTTTCAAAGTTACTTACACACTTCTACTGGACAGCAATAGAAAATATAACATACTAGGGAAAAAGAAATCCCCACACTGACAAGCTGTGAAAGGGGCAAGGATGGTTCCAAGCTTTTGGAAAGTGATCAATCCTAACAGCCTCCCAGAAACATTAACATGAAAAAACAGACACGTTTAAAAGCTCATCATTTTAATTAAATGTGTATTTTTTTTCTATATTATATGCTTTCTACAAAAAAAACCTCACCAATCAAAACAACATTTTAAGATTATTAAAACCTTACTGCCACAAGTATGCTCTTGCCAAAAGCTTCCCCTCACCCCCTCTTTGGCCTATTTTTGGTAAGTTTTAGAATTGCATAGTTTTAAGTAGCTTTAAGCATGTGACAAAGAAACCTACCAGGCTTTACTATTTAGGATGCGGAATGCTTGAACTGAGAAAGAATTAATTAATGGGACTTTTACAGCAGGAAACAGAACCAAACCCCAGAAAACACACAAGAGATCTGCAACGTCAACTCTGATGCGTTTCTGACAGAGCTGCTCAATCACCTTCCATCAAAATCCACAAGTCTGACAGCAAACAGAAAAAGCCCATCAAGTAACTAACTTTGTGAGGTTTCACAAGCTGTCTGAAGCATAGATTTCACACGACAACTTGATACGTATTTGTCAAAAATGAAGTCACGTCCTGAAAAAGAACAAGTTACCAAAGAAATTGGCTGAGGATCTTAATTGATATGGTTTGATCTTTTTCCTCTTCTTCAGTTTGGAGGAATACAGCTATCCAGACTTCAGTCAAGCATGTGTACCAGTGACAAGCCACCTCTGCTCCTCAACTGCTGTGATAATGTCAATACTGGCTGTGGTAGGAGTGCATATGACTAGGTTCCATGTTTCAACACAGAACAAGACTGACATAAGACTGTCTTTTACCACCACCATTTGTTCTCTTTCAAGTAGTTTCATGCAGCCAAAGCTAGTCCCATTACAAAAACTGCCACACCAACTGGCAAGTGAAACGACAATTGCTGAGGGTCTTGGCAGTGACAAGTCACCAGGAAGGAAAACACCTCCGAAAGAGTTCATTCTCCAGGGAGTCTGATGGGTAGGTAGGAAGATGAAGACTCAAAAGCTGCATTTTTTTCTTCCATATACAGTTTAACACTCACGCAGACAATTACACACACTTGTCAGCACAGAATGCAAAACCACTTTATCCACTTCTCATTTTTCATCCAAGCCTTTCTGAACAAGCACTCCTTTTATTCTGATCTCCCCAGCCAGAGTATTTTAAATCAGGAGGAGCTTAGAAGGAAGAAGAAGAATAACATTTCTGGCTGCCATTGAGGTTCTGTTCATTAGGAACAATCTCCAGGGACATCAATGAGCTCTACCTACATGAGGGCAGGGCACTGGACAGCCAGCTAGCCCTCCCAGTCATAAAGTGCATGACCTTCAAATCAAGTTCCTTCTGCAGGGTTACCTTGCTGCTGTACTGTACCTTCCTCTAAACTACAGTTATAGTATATGAAGAAAAGAAACAAGCAAAAAACCTAAGCAAAGCCAGCTTACAGGTGGCAAAACTAATTCCATTCCAATTTTTGATCACTTGATGCAGTGCCTGTAGCTTCCTCACAGCCATGCAATAGTATTGCACAACATCTGAGGTAAGAAGTCAAAGCAAGCAGCAAAAAAATCAGGGTTTCCTTTAAGCCAGAAGAGTTCTATTCTAACCGACAGCATTATATATAAAGTACATGATACTCTGTCATTTCAATTCATCTCCACCACAATATTGGTTTTTAAAGAGTCTGCTCTCTACTGAAGTTTTTCACGGCCCCGAAGGAAAAAAGAAACAAAACCATCACGTTTGAAATTACATCTGCTGAACGAGAAAAGCTGATTCTCCGTTTTGTTTCCTCCAAGCGTTTGGTAACAACCGGGAGCTCATTCAACTCCCACGGTGGTTTCAACAGGCATTAGGCTGGGTGACGAAGGTGACAAGGTAGTAGCCGTGGCCAGCGGCCAGTTCCTCGGCTCCTCATCCGAACAAAGCTTCAACTGTGCCACTCACCGTCATGTGTCATCTACTTCCCCCCACCTCACCCTCACACACACACCCCCCTCTCCGTGACAGGGTGAAAACGTGACGCAAAAGGCGGAAACTGCGAGAGGGCGACGGAACCGTTTGATGCAATTTTAAAGGGAACTAAATTGGAGGCTCTGTCTTTAAGGCAGGGGAGGTGCAATTAACCAGAAATTCCCTCAAAAGGGAATATGTTATCGTCATGTTTCCTCAACAACTTCCAGATTACAGATGTAGCATGTAATTTTACTCATGCATCCATTCACATCCCGATTAAACTCTTCTGTGCACGAACCTACTTTCTGTGTCCAAAATAATAATTAAAAAAAAACCCCGCAGGCGAATAAAAACACCCCACCGAAACAAGTAAACTCCTAATTTGCATAAACATCGGTGTTTAATAATCAACTCCCAACAGCACTGAGCATTTCGGGAACTCAAGACTACAGGGTTACTTACTCAAGCAACTTTTACCATAAATTTTTGCAGGATGACTAATGAATTGTGAGCTGCAGTTTGGCCACAGTCACATCGAGTAACCTGAAGTCCCCTCCTGGAAGTTTAAAGGAGTAAAAAGCATCACCTCGTGAGAAAGCACATATATTCAGTTTCATTCTAGCAGAAAAACACATCTTTTTTTTTCCTCCCTTTCATGCTCACCGAAGTCCAGACTTCAGAGCCAGCACCACCTCAGTACTTGAATGTAAACAGCAAAAATCCCAACGCTGCGCAGGTATCAGTAATCATCCTCCTCGGTCACAGCCCGCTTCATTAGCGCATCCGACGAGCTGTGAGAGGGCTTTCAGCTCCCTCACCACCCCCGAAGAAAACCCGACGGGCGCTACCGTGCCCGCGCGTCCTTCCCCTCCAGCCAAGGAGAGGATTGCAGCAGCACCCAGCACTGCAGCAACCCTACGGCTCGGGTTTTCTCTGGGAAAGAAAAAAAAAAACCCAACCACAGCGAGCCTCAGGCTTTGAGCACCGAAAGCCCTACGTTTCTTTAAAAAGAAAACAAAGCCACCGCCACGACGCGAGGGGCAAACGTACGGTCATTTAACTCGGCTGAGCCGGCCTAAGTTTCAACCCCGTACCAACAGATTGCGCTTCAGCCTTCCTCTGCCCGAGTTTGTTGCAACATGTGCCGGCTGCCGACGCTGCTCTGCGCCAGGGCAGAGATCTGGCGGCCGCGTGGGTTCACCCCACCCTTCCCACCGCCTGTCACCTCCCCCCGAGAAACCCTCCAAATCCCAAAGAGATGTCTCCAAGCGCCCGCCCCTCCCCACACCGCCAGCCCGGAGCTGTCAGCACGCAAATAATCCCGGGGCTACGAGGAAAGGGGGGGGGGGGAAACACCCAAACCTTCAAGACGTGGGAAATGAAGGGAGGTAAAAATTAAGTTAGAAGATGCCTCTGTATCTGATGGCGTCGCCCTGCCTCTGCTCAGCCCTGCTCGCGGCAACCGATCCCCAACAGCCGCGAGGAGCCGGCGGGGGCGGCAGCCGAACCCCTTCTCGCACTTACCTTGGCCAGGCTGCCGCGGCTGTCCGACGGGGTTCCTCCTGCCGCCGCCTCCACCTCTACCATGCTTCGGGTCCGGCGGCGGGCTGTGTGTGCGCCGCGGCGGTGTCCCGTCCCGTCCCGTCCCGTCACAGCCCCCCGCAACCCCCGGCGCCGGCCGGCCGCCCTACCACGGCCCCAGCCGCCGGCGGGGCTCCATGCCGCCGCGCTCCTCCAGCCCCCGCACCTGAGGGCGATGCCGGGGCGGCGGTCACGTCCTGGCCCGTCTCCGCGGGACGGTGCTCGCCGCCGCTCTCCTCCTCAGGGCCGACGGCCGTGCCGTGCCGTGCCCCGGCGGGCTTGCGAGCCTGCGGCGGCCCGAGCGGGGCCGGCAGCGAGAGCAAAAAAGATGCGAGGGGAGAGAAA
>WBNH01009718.1:746386-843535 GCA_013401255.1 Urocolius indicus
GCCGGCGGCGCAGCGGATTGGCGGCGCGGCGCGGCGTGGGGCCGGGCGGGGCGCCCGGGCCGGGGGCGGAGGGTCCCTGCGCCCTCTCTGGCCTCGGTCGTCTCTGCGGCTGTCGGACCGTCGTGTCCCTCAGGAGAGGAGCGGGCGGGCGGAGCGGGTGGGCTTGGCACCGCCACCTCGCCAGCCCTTTCCCCAGCAGGACGGTGTCTTCACCGACCCCAACACCGCTCCGCCGCTGTGGGCACTTGCGCCTCGCCAGCCTGCCCCCCGGGGCCGCCGCAGAGCCGAGCGCGGCTGCCCATCCCGCATCCCGAGCCCGCAGCCCCGCCTCCCTTTTGCCATGTTCTCCTTCCAGGCTTCGCCCTCTTTCTGCGGTAAAATATCGCGGGGAGGGGGAATCGGTGTCCCTCGGGCGTCCACGGACACCCCATAGCACGCTGCTAAATAAACCAGCGCTGTCGGCACACGAGGGAGGTGTCACCCGGGACCTCCCCCACCAGAGAAGGAAGGGTGCGTGGTTTGGGGGCTGTTTCCACAGGGAGGGAGAGGCACTTGACCCAGCAGAAAGGCAAACACCAACGTATTTATGTCTGCCACCTTCCTTGGCAGGTGAAAGCGACAGTGGCGTCCCCTTCCTCCTGCAATTATAAACACACTTTTTCTAAGGTAAATACTTTCTAGTTTTACAGGCTGGCAGCCTCTGCAGACACAAACATCTTTATGTCAACGTTACTTCCTTTGGGGTTTTTTCCCGCATGGTACCAAGCAAAAGAAGAAAGACCCCGACTGTCCTTAAAATGCCATTCCACGTCCTTTTTTTCTTTACCCTGTGTTTCAGCATTTTAAGCAAGGCAGTTGCATCTGGCTCAGCTTTATGTGGTGGTCCACAAAAGTCGCATCCAAGAGGGAAGAGAAAAGGCCTGGTTTAAGCTGTCAGTGCTTCCCTTTGTAAATACATTTCTAAGAGTTTCAAATTTTGGAAATCTGCCCTCCAGAGCTGATACTAATCATGCATGACTCATTCATTAGTAACCCTCTCTTTTCTTTTTTTGCTTGTTTTTTGCTAAGTTGATGAGACTACAAATCATGGCCCAGCATCTCTATTAAAACAAACCAGAGAAATCTCAGAGAGCCAGGATGTGTACTGAAATAAAACACAAACACGTGTGCTGTTACTGCACAGACTACAGTCTTCAGGCTCATCGTGGCCAGATCAATAGCAAGCAGCTGACAGATTTACAGTTTCCATGGACTGTGAACCTCACAGCTTTTTGTCCTATATGGGAAGAAAATGCACACATACCCATTTGTTTCTATTTTTAGCACCTGTGTTCTCAATCCAGTAAAAGGAGAGGCCCCACCAAAGCAATTATCTCAATGTCACCTAGCACAGCCATATAATAAAAACCATTTTCACTGCAAAGGGAGAGGTAAGCACATCCCCACGATCTCTCAAAATACATGTTTATGCACTTCAATTTTTTGCCAAGACTCAGTAGCTGATGTGAACGGCCATAAACACAACAGGTTTGGTAGTGTAAGTACCCACAGCACGTACTGAGCTCTCCATACCCTGTGTCATTAAATATTGGAGGCCTATAGAAAACCTGCAGTGAATCTCCTGGAGCTGCTCCAAAAGCTCGTTCAGGAGTCTGGAAGGAAGATCCCCATCCACAATGCACTGGGAGAGATATTGCATATTTCATTCCTGTTCAAATATTTATGTGCTTCACGTTTGAGTAAAGCTGTCCTTTTCATCAAAGCAGAAGGATTACAGTAAAGGGAGGAATTATCCTGAATCTTTGTCCATTAAGTAACACAAGGCTCAAAAGAAGAATTAAAGTGTCTGGCTGCCAGGAGCTTGGCTCCATCCACTGCAAGGGAGGTTTCATAACAGTATGTTTGGAGATGATTTTTTTCAACAAGGAAAACAAAAATCAACTAGACCAGTGTGTCGTGTAACACTGGGTGCTAAGTAGCTTGGGAAAAAAAAAAAAAACACATTAAAGCTGAAAAGTTCTCCTGACGGTGAAATGTTCTGCTGTGTTTGTGAGAAAGACATTTCTCCTTCTTCCCGGTCCCACAGGCACGGCTGTGCCTGCTCCTCTGTAATCACACCGACTGAAACCGGTCACGGGGCTGTATTGTGAAACCTTGATGGGGGTGGTGTTTAATCCAAACACAGTCCCTGATCCAATTGGCAGCTGAGCCTCAAAAAATTAACTGAAAGGAAGAAAATACCTAGAACTGACATTGCCATCGAACACGGTGTCAGCTCAAACCGCTGCCTTAACTGCTACACCTTAAAAAACCCAGCGAGGGGGGGAAGGCGGGAGCTGGCTTTCCAGCCCCACTCCCCCGGGTGCAGGCAGCTCAGCCTACCCCAAATCCATGCATCACGCTGGGCAAAGTGTTAAACCTGAGATTTCTTACCTGATGCTGCCACTTAGCAGGTCCCTGATTAACAGCGAGCGTGACACTGTCCCGGGGCAGGGTCTGCAGGGCTTCAGTGTACCTCAGCCTGCTACAACAGCACCAAACTGCCTCCAGCTCTAAACTCAAATCTCCTCTGTCAGTCATCAGGTGTAATAAAGTCTCATTAGCATAAAACAATCCCACGAAGTAACTCTGCCCCCCATCCCATTGGGAACATCCTTCCTTCAGGCTTCACTCCTTCCCTCGTGCCCCAAGTGCTCTTGCTGGCCCAGGACACCTCCCAGCATGACCCTGTCCACGCTGGGGTTTAAGGGAGGGACCTTGTTTAAAAGCACCTTGGTTACCCTCAGATTTAGATGTATTTTATATATTTTTTTCTTCCCTTTCCAGCAAGCCCTGTTGCTTACAGCCATGTAAGATGTGAGCAAACAAGTGAGGACGTGAGTCTACCTGGTGCCCCACCATCCTGTGTCATGGCCTGATACAACCTTATACATTAATGGATAGGAACCGGTTCCTAACAGCACCCAAACGTGCTGTTCCCAAGGTTTTGCTGCTGTTGTTGATGTAGTTGCTTTGGCAGAGCCTGCTGGGAAAGAGGATTTGGTGTCGAGCTTTTGAGACAGGTAGTGGGGTGTGAGAGCAAGGAGTGACCTTATAAAAATACACTTGTTAAAGCACTGACGATAGAGCAGACACTAATCACATCTCCCAGTGTGACTGTGAGAGACTACAGTCCCTGGGCCACCTCCAGCATAGGACAAAGCAAGACATGAGGGACAACATCTAAACACAGAGGGACAACCTCTCCTGGCTGGCTGGTCGTGCTTGGGCAAAACTCAGGCAGCTCTGTAAAATCTGATGTTAAAGTTGTTCAGCAGTTTGCTTCATTAGAAAGGCAGCAGGATTTTCATGTTTCAGGACCGTAAAGCTAAGCTTTGCTATGGGTACAGGAGTAAATTGTTACCTTTCTCTTTTTTTCCTCCCTCCCCTCCTGAAAAAGAAAGCTAATGCTTCTGGTTGCAGCTGTTGTCAGCAGCAAGTACACACGTCAGTTCTGCCTGAATCTGGAATAACTTTTTTACCTGCAACTTCACTCAGCATTGTGATGGATGTGAGTTGCAGAGCATCAGCCATTTCTCAGGGGCTGGTAACAGGGAAGTTATACGTTGTTGTGTCACTTGGTGACGTGAATTCTTATTACCTGACTTTTTCCATAGGTAGCATGATGCACGCAACAGCCAGAAAAGAGCCTTTTAAAAGGATTCATCTCTCATTCTTTTTTTATCAAGTTCAAAATCGTTTCTATTTTTTTTTCCAGGCTATTTATTCATTGCTGTCATAGCAATTGGGTTCACTGGAATAAAAGCTGACTGGGGGAGCTACCAAGTTTACAGCTATGGAAATGAGCTATGTACATTGTCCTTTTCTCTAGCTTTTGCCTGTTAATTAATAATTGGTACATTGCCAGGAACAAAGGAGAAGTAGGAATGAGTCCCAGGTTATAAAATCCTCAAGGTTATCTTGCTCTTCCCGTTTCACAGTGGCAAAACAAGAGAGAAGTCAGATGCAGCAGTGAGGTGGGGCCCAGCTGCAGGGCACTTGGCCCTGGGGCTGGGGCAGCTACAGGAAAGCAACAGATGTAGGATTTTCCCATGGATCTGTGTATTGCCCAGGATTCCCAGGTACTTGCTTGCAGCCACTCTTGTGAACATGGTCAGTGCCTCCTCCCCCACAGGAGCAGCTGGATATGAAGGACCAATCTCATCAGAAACACTGACTAGCCCCTTTCCCTGGGGGCCACCTGCAAGTCCAGCACAGCTGGCAGTGATCTACATCATAGAACTGCTCAGCCCAGGCCTCCTCCCACCATATATTAATGACATCTCTTACCACCACAGCCACTACTCCAAAGTATGCACCTGCCACCTGGGCCAAAAATGCATCTGGCTGCAGGCACATATGTATTGAAATGCTTCCCCACTTCCCTCTGGTAATTACTCACTCAGTTCACCTGAGTCAAACGGTCCCGTAAGGCCACTGCAGCTGGAATTCATTTTTCTGTGATGCGCCAAAGCTTACCCAGGACAAAGTTCTATCTGATTTTTGTGGACAGGCTGGTGTGGCTAGAGGACACCTGGAAAACATGGGACTAACCAGAGTGTGCTGCTGTGACCCAAGAGGATAAGAACACAAGATAAGAGGTTAAAATTTAAATAACAACAGGAGCCCAAAGATTGTTCCTGTGGCATGCAAGCACTTCAGCTTGTTGCTGAAATTTTCAAGCATTAAAGATAAGGAAAGAGGGGGGAAAATAACCCAAAGACAAATGCAATTGGAGCTGGGGCATCTCAAGTTCCTCCAGAAATTAACCTGTTTTTTCCCACCCAAATATTTGACCCTGGAATTTAGCTAAGCAACAGCCTCTCCCAGGCAAAGTTTGTCAGTGAGGTTTGTCAGCAGGGCTTGCCAGAGATGTGAAAGCATTCCAGTGCTCTCCTCATACAGTCATTTTCCCTACTTTCTTCCCCCCTGAGACACACATGCAAAGCAATGCAGCAAGAGCAACCACTACAGAGCTGTTCTGCTTCACTTCCCTTTTCGTGCCTTGGTGAGATGAGGGAGATGCAAGTGGCCTGTCCAGCTGTGGCAAAATGACTCAAATCAAAGAGACTGGCACATCCATCCACGTCCCCCAGAGCACCACGATGTTTTTCTAGAGTGTTTCAGCTTGCTTTTGCAGGCAAAGCAGGGCAGGATAGTGATGGCTGAAAAAAACCTCGCCCCTGCTACCGTTGTGTGCTGTCACTTGCAAGCTGTGGGCAGAGCCGTGTTGTGCTCATATCAAACCACGTTTGCCAAGAATAAGTGCTCCTTGAGCTGCTTGGATGAAAGTCAGTGTTGCCCTGCTCTAGAAGGACATACCTGCCTTTATCAGACAAAGGCTGCAGTAACTAACAGCGTTTTCCTTCCAGTAAGACTTCTTTCCAGACAAGGCACAAGAGTGCAGAGTGGAGGCAAAAGGACGGAGAAGAATCCACTTGAAATTCAACTTCTGTATCAGCAGAAACCAGACGATAATTATTTTGCAAACAGTAAAAAAGCACCCACTGTGTACAAAACAGTTTTTCTGTGTCCAGGAAATGTAAGCCCCTTACACCTCTCCTTACCTCAGCTCTGAGGCATCCCACAGCATTTTGCAGCAAGACCTGAAGGGCTGCAAAACTGAAAACTGGCAGGCAGTGGAGGCTGCAGGTGAGAAAAGGGTTTACACTCAGGAAGAAAAGCACTGGAACCCACTTCAGCTGAAACGCTTCCATTTTGCTTTTCTTTTTTCAGGAGCTGCAGTTTTAAGCACCAGCAAAATCCCAGCTGTGAGAAAACTGACAGTCCTCACATGTCACTTAGATATTCTGAAATCTTTTTTGACTTCAGACATCTCATGGCCAAGGCTGTACTGTGTGATTTCCCCTAGATGCTCACAGTGCCAGCCTGTGCAAAGCAACTCCAATCAGAAACAGTCCTGTTCCTGGAAGGGTGCTGACACCCAAGCTGGCTGTTTCTGAGTGGCAAAGCAAAACTAAGCCAACACCGTGCACAAGAGGTTTGTCAAGACACTCCCAACTGTTTGGCAAAGCGCTTGCAGTTGTCACCGGAGCAAAATCCTGCTAATCCTATGGGGTTTGTGGACCAGCACCTGGGGCACTGCAAGTGTTTTGCCACTGGGCCTTGGGGCTGGTTTTGAAGCCCCTCCCAAGGCACTGCCCTATCTAGAGGGAGAATGTGTGCCAGCTCTCTGGGGGCCCTGGCAGCTCAGCAGTTAGAAGCCCTGCTTGCTCCCTGCTGCTTCTGTGCCAGCCCCTGGGTGCAGGTACATTGGAGGCCCAGCTTGCATGGCACCCAGGGGCCTCACTCCCAGCTCTTGTCCCACACCACCTCACAGCTGATGGCTCCTCACAGGCACTTGGGAGCTCATCTGATTTGCCCCAAGCCACAGTTCCCCTGTAACCTTTTAACGTGTATTTATGCTCGTAAAAGCCACCTTGGAGGCCACATGTGGCATTGCTGAGTTACACATACTTATTACTGCACAGAGGGCAGCAGTGCCACCCGGGTACAGGATGTGACCTCTGGCATATCAGAATTACAACAGAAAGCTCTTATCTTGTAGGGTCTGCAAATCGACTTCAGAAATAAAAAGCAGGGCAAAGGGAAATTAAATAATCCACATATCTAGTCTTAATATCCATCCTCATACCTGCGGGTTACTGCAAAATGACCTGGAGGGAAGACAACCTCTGCTGACTGACATCAGCCCCATCATCAGAGTAAATGAAGGTTCATGCTGCTTGATGGATGAATCCCTCTGACATGGATGTGCTCACTATAAATAAATAAAACTTCAGAAACCAGCACGCACCACAGATCTAGCCCTGTAAATTAGTAAACCACTGCCTCATGTACGAAATTGCTGCAGGTTTTGTGCCTGATCCTGTACATGTTTAACCTCCCCCATGTAAACAGTCCTCTGAAGTTAATGGAGCTGTACTAATTTGCAGTGGCTGGGGATAAGCCGTTGGGGTTAAGCATTTCTGCAGGCTCTGATTGCAGCATGTTGTAGTTACAGGCCTGTAGGTTGACTTGGGAGATAGTCCTGCTTTGGAAAAAAAACCCCATCTGTGGGCACTACACCGTGTCACTAGTGGCCCTGTGGCCACAGCCCAGGTATGAGCACTCACCCTACACTGCCGTGCCCTCGACAGAGAAATTCTGCTCCCACTCCACAGAGGAGGGTGCAGATATTTTGTCGGGCGCCACAACAGAAAGCTCATATCTCTCTCTTTCTCATTCCCACTGGGGACATGCCAATGTTTTCCAGAGACCGTTTCATTACTATTATGCTGCTTGCAAGCATCTTAATTTAAATCACATTACAGATGCACCAAGGCAAAATGATCTATCCACAGCCTAAATAATACACTGGAGTGGAAACATCCTTGGGCTGCGAGAGACTAGAACAAGCACTAATTGAAATGTATAAACTTGCGTAACATTATTTATAGAAAGGAACCCGATTGTCAAAGGCCTTGAGAGCTGGAACATGGGAATGTTTGTTCTCCCCGCAAAGAGAAATTAATTATGTAAGTGTATAAGTTCCAGTTGCTTTGCTTGTTTGTCTCCTGATGTGCCTAAGGACTGCTTGAAAGGTATTTATGGTTACCGGCCGCTGCTTCTTGACGACATTTTATAACCTTGTATTTCTGCATGCTGTTGCCTCACAGGATCTTGTAGCACGGAATTAGCTTTACACACTGTGTTCCTCTGCCGTAGAAAAATACAGATTTGTCCTGTGTTTCTGCAGCAGCAAATCTATTTTAAGGAGATGCTTGGAAAAGGCCAGGGCTCACCAAGTATCTGGTGGCGAGTAGTGGGGCAGCTGCCATGTTTTGGGAGCTTGGAGAGATCCCTGAGCTGCTCATAGGTAGCTGGGATGACAAGGACACCTCTCTCTGCTTGAGCCTACCATCTCCTCCTGATGTGGTTTTGCTTGTTTTCTTCCTTCACTGCCAACAACAGAGATGCTACAAAGACTCTAATGCACAACAGGGTTTGATTTGTGAGGCAGGAAGAGTGCCACTTATTACTAAAATGCACTATATGGTATAATTTCCCGGTAATGCTGTATTCAGCCAGAGCTGCCAACTGCCCAGAAAGCTCAGGAAATATGGCAGAGAAATTACGTTTCATCAAACATGAACAAGGAAACTTTTCCTTCCAGGCTTTGCTCAGAAGCACTATGGCTTTGGGGTTTGTGCTGCAATTGCTGTTTTCCCTGCCATCCATCCTTGTAAAACATCACTCCTGAAGGGTCTGAGACACTTGCCAGCATCTGAAAGTGCCATTTATTCAATTACCTGGTTTTATGTGTTCTCCAAGACCATCTCATTACAAAAGCTAATGGTTGAGTGCTGGAGTCTCAGTGTGGGTGGCCACTAAGTGAATTAAAATGCAAGCTCCAAGGCACCTGTGCTCAGAGGAGACAAGAAACAAGAAAATGTATTCAGAGAAATACTTCATACTTCCCTGTTGGCTGCTTTCCTCTGACAGCACTACATTTCAGGGACCTCCCCTTGGGTCCTGCTTGTTCAATAATAATGCTGAGAGACATCTGCAAAATGCCCCGAGGCCAAACACCTCAGGCAGGCTCTCTGTCCCCTCCTTCTGACGTGCTTTAAAACCTTTTTCCCTGCAATTTCTTGCATGTCAAGCTCTGCCATACTACCACCAACAAAAAAAAAAGAGGGAGGAAGGGCAAGGAATTTGGGGTTTGAGCATGAGGATCATCAATGCCATTACATCTGGGAGGGAAGCTTTGCACCACTCATGGATTTCATGCTGGGACAAGAAGCTCAGGTGATATCCCAAAAGAGTCCTAATGGAGCAGTATGGGCAATTTGGAGGTGGATTTGCATCAGGTCAAGTTGCAGCTGCATCCCCCTTTCAAGGGAGGTGACACATCATGTCCTTTGGGCACTCCAGTGGCCTTGGGTATCGCCCATGGGAGACACGCTACTGGAAAAAAGATGTTTTGTTGGTGTATGTGCATCCCTTCTGAGGAAAAGGGGACTCATCCACAGCTTTGGTGAGGCTTAGCTAACCCAGAGTGACCTTTATGGGTAGAAAGAGCTGTATTTTGCTGCACTGAGGGAAGAAAGCATCGATGGAGACGGTTATCTGTCTCCCTGCACCATCACCTTTACTTCCCAACGTGGCAAAGGAGACTCAGAAGCAAACTTATGGACTCCACGTTGGATTAAAGAGCACCTCAAGTCCCGCTTCCCTGGGACCTGGGTATAATGTAAGAGTCAGATTTTAAGAGGCCAAGCTTCAAGGTGAGGAGTCATCCTCTGTTTTTCCAGTCACAAGCCACATGAAACCTAAAACATTAAAAAGTCATCAGTGGCTGCTGCAAAGGACCCACTGCATTCCCCTTGCCTGGCCGTCACCTTGAAGTCCCTCTGTCCCCTGTACTGACTGAGCACTTCTTTACAAATATTTGGAATAAATGAATAAACTGCTGAAATTCCCCAGAAGGGGAAGGAAACATTTCGGTGAGCAACGTGTGGTAAGTGTGAGTCATCAGGTAAAAACTTTCTCAGAGACTTGCACATCTACAAATGGTTGGTAAGTATCTAAATCAGGAAATCTCCTCAGAAACAAACAAACAAAAAAAGGTAGGTGTTTTGTTTTATCAATAGACAACAAAGAACTGATGTACAGAAAAGAAAATTTCCCCAAATATCAACTGCTTTATCAAAAAGCTAAAGCAAAACAAAACCTGGAGGTCACGGGCTCCAGCGAGAACCCTCCTGTGAAACACAAAGCACAAACGTTAATTCTGATATTTACACTTGCAAAAAGAACCTGTAAGAAAGAAAAAAAAAAAAAGGACAAATGTAAATATAAAATGAGCCTGACTAACATAAACAACAGGAGAGTAAATCAACACCCATATAAAATCAGTACGCCTCGTCATCTGCTGCTTTCCGTGGCCCAAAGCTTTCTGAAACATAGCCTTTTGCTTGGCTTGGATCTGGAGAAACATGGTGTGCTTTATTTTTTTGATTATTGTTGTTTTCAAATCCAGATAGGCTTAGGCAAATACTCTGAAATGCAGCAGCTCTGGGAATAAAGGAGAAAGGGAACTGCACTGAGAGGAATCATCTTGCTAAGCAGAGAGCGAGCGTGGGGCTTGCCAGTTGCGTAACGCGTGATTGAAGGCGACAGCACTTGCAGATATTTTAGGGAGCACCAGATCGTAAACGAGTGGCAACTTGGAGGAATTCCCAGAAAACAAGGAGTGACTGCATGAATAAATTGTGGTGCAAAAGGTGACATCTGAGGAAGAACCCGCTGAAGGTCGCATGAGCCTTTGGTGAGAAGCAGCAGAGCTTGGGATGGGCTGCGCAGCTGGAGTTGTTGTGCACGTGGCGCCAGAGCTCCAGCAGCAGCCCTCACTCACCACAGGGCAAAGCCACCGTGGCTTTGGTAAGTTGTTGCCCAGGAAAGTGACAGCAAAAGTAGAACCGGTGTAAATGGTTGGTGCTGCTGGATGCTGTGCCTTGCCTGAGCAGCATCTGCCTGAACACTCCCTGCTCTGCCGACGTGATGCAGGTTAAATAGGCAGATTTTGAGCGATGCCGTGCCTGCCTCAGCCCAGCAGCACACGGCAGTCCTGCTCACAAGTTGGTTTAAGCTGTCAGTAAACCAGGAAGGATGGAGCCTGTGCAGCTAGCAGGCAGGTTTACCTACAGGGGCAAGGTAGGAAGGGGAGTTTTCTGAGGTAAATCTACAAGCTGCCCATCAGGCTTGACTGGCAGCTTGGGGTATGCTGCCATGTCCCTGTTCCCCTGCAGGAAGGAGAAAGAGGAGGAGGTGATAACCCTGGTATCCCCCTGCTGGCACGGCTCAGCACACAGGCACGGTGCCATGGCAGGCAGCAGCAGTCTCCAAAACAGGATGAGGCCCCATGGGCCAAGGGGGCTGTGCTGGGATGGATGTCTGTACGGATGGACCCATGCAGGAGGCCAGCACCCAGACATGCTGGGAGCTGCCTGGCCATATGCTCAGGGTGAGTCTGGTTTACACCTGGGCTTTGGGGAAGGAGTTTCATATCTCTCCTGAGGTGCATAAGCAGCAGCTTTCATTTGCCAACACCACAGAGATATTTATCAGGGTCATCAGTAGCAAGTAATATCGACAAATCCCAACAAAAAGCCACAAGTGCTTGTGTGCTTCCCTCAAGGAAGCAAAACAGAGCAGCATTGGAGGCTTCTTCTCCTTCAAGTTCAGCCAAAGTGGCCAGTAGGTCCAAAACTCTGTCAGAAGGGACAGATGGACAGACACAAACTGACACAGTAGGAAGCCATGGTCCTGCTCAAGGGGGAAATCTGTTCCCCATGCCCCAGGAGCAGCTGGGTGTTACAGCAAAGCACCCTCATTCCCTGCCCACGTCAAACCTCATGAAGCAGAAACCATTTTGCTGCCCAGTGACAGTCCTATGCTCTTCCCAAGGGCTGGGCAGCACGTGGTCCTCCAAACACTGAGCCTTTTTTTCCCCTCCTTGTTTTGCACATTAGTTTACAAAAAGGCAGTAAGAAGAAAACTGGGATCATTAGATATTATGGGGAGGGAAGACAGGAAGAGAGAGAAGTGTCCACTCATAAAAATGTGTCCTTTTTTAACTTTGCACCTCTACTAGGAAAGCATCCAATTATTCCTTAAATGACCCCAAGGTTTCTGGCCTCAGCCTCCTTGCCGGGTTAGCCATTTCACATATTTATTATTCTTTGCATGAAATAATGCTTCCTGACATCTGTTCCCAGTTTGTTTCTCTTTAATTTCCATTTATAGCACATTTTCCTATCCTCTGACCATGTTAAAATAAAACAATAAGTATGTTTGACATGGTGCAAGTTACTTAAGATCGTGATCCTTTGCTGACCTTGATTTTGTTTTTAAAGCATGTTCTAAAAAGCAGAACCCCCCCCCCCCCCCCATTTTAATGAACTTTGATGAAGAAGCAAGCGGAAAGCTGAGAGAGCTGGCACTCACTCAGCATTTCACACCCGTGCTGGCAGCCAGTTACCCAAGGATCAGCATGAGGATTGGTTGGTGGTTACTGTCCAGTGGAGGCAGATGGGGAAAGTGAGGAGATGGAGGCTGTGTGTTCCCTCCACGAGACGGAGGGGAGAACCAGGTGGCCGTAAGAGATGAGGCAGCAGTGGGATAGGCACGGGAAAGGAAATGTTAATTCATTAATTGGCTTGAGTGATGCTTTCCCTTCTGACCAGGCAGATGGGAAAAGGTGCCCTTCTCTTGCTCTGAAGTGATTTTGTGTCCAAGTACAATCTGGCAGCTCCGCATGCAATAAATTCACAAGAAGAAGCGATGAGAAGTACTTCAGTTATGGCACAAGAACATTTTATGTTGTCATCTCTATCTTGGTACAAGTCCTTAATATAATTTTAGCTCAGGAGGAGGTTGCTTATAAAGCTAAAATAAAATGGGAAGAATCAATGTGGCCTCCAACCAAATGTGTGTGCTGCACACCTTCCAGTTACGTAACAAATCAAACCAGTGAGCTGCTGCCATCTCCAGCTGGTCCATCACCATTTCATGGACCACCATGCTCAGAACAGCCCCTCTGTGTCTGATGAGGTTGTACCCCTGAAGGGAAACAGCTGAAACTGAAAACCTTTATGTCTCAGTCCTCTTGAGCTGGAAGGGCAGCGGTTGCTCTGCAGTCTGGTGTTAAGGCAGAGACATGGGCAGACAAGAGCCACAGGAACCTGGGCAGTTCACATTGTGGTGCCCTATAGGTATTTTATCTGCCTCTGGAAGCTTTCTTCACACAACTATTTTATCGAGAGGGCTTTAACCTGCCCAGGTTGCCAAGGACATTTGTCTTTTATCCAAATTCCAAACTCCGAGCACACTAGAAACCCTGGGTTTAACCTGCGGCTTTTTGAGCTCAAAACAAACATCATGACAAACAGGACAAGGAGCAGCCAAGTTAAACTGTGCTCTGAAAAAGCACCGGCCTCTCACAAATACCGTGCAGCTTGGTGCCAGGGCTGCACCACTCCAGCTCGAGAGCTGGAAGGCTGGTGAGAGTGGATGGTCTCCAGGGAAGTAGGTCAGAAGTGGCTTTGAAGGTTCACCAGCAGGTCTCCTGATCAGGTGCCCAGCACATGCAGAAGGGCTGCTCCTTCTGGGCAACAGGCCCTTCCTGCCACCCAAGAGATGTTCCCTGATTGTCCCCTGGTTGCCCACAGTGTTGGGTAGGAGTGACTGAACAGGCCAGCAAAGTTGGCCACCTCATAACCTTGGGAAACATTTAATCCTCAGCAGCATAGAGGCTCAGACTTACAGAAACGTGTGTTTGTATCTCTGCTGCCTGAACTCGCTGTGCTTCATCTCCCCTCTTGGGCTTCAAGCTCTAAGCAAGGCAGAGCTCATGCAGGTGGATTTGTCCTACATAGCCCATGGTTTGGAAGGATAAACATGAGTTCCCCCTAGTATGCCTGTTTCATCTGCTCATTTCTCCCCTGCCACAACTGGCCAATTTACCTTCGCTGTTCATCCAGCCTAGTATTTACAGCACCCAGAAGACTCAGAAATTGACTGAGGGGAAAAAAAGAGAAGATCTATGCGACATTCAAAGGCCTGATTATGCAAAGCTTTATGCCAACAACCCTACCTCCACCTTGGAGAACGGGCCTGGAGGAGCAGACAGAGACAGCTTCACAGTCAGACTTGGCCTATGCCTGGTTGGGAATGCACTCTGCAGTTATAGTCGGGATATAACAACATTTCTCTATTTCATATGGAGAAAAAAGAACTATGAAAAAGCCCCCAGGGTCACTCGTTTTCTGAGTTGCAATCTCTTGAGTCGGTTAAGTGGACTGAGTCAACAAAGTCATGCTGTCCTCTATTTCCGAGAGTTTCTTCAACATCTGGCTCACCTTGGCCTCATCAAACTCCAGACAGAGAAACTCCGATTCCTACAAAACAAAATTGCAAGAACAATAGTTGAGAAAGATAATGTTTTTTTTCAGGCATCCAATGGAGGCAGGAGAGCCAGTCCTGGTTTCCTGACCATTTGTGTCCCATGGCTCCTTTGTTCCCAGTACCACCTCAGCAGACAAGTTTGCAAAGCTTGTAGAAAGTTGATTGGACCTGAGACTTCCACTTCTCTTTCCAATCTGGTGCTCCCCAAAGTTGTCCCTGCAGATGCTGGGAAAAGCAGAGTGGTTGGAACCACTGCACAAAGCTTGTCACACAGGAAAAACAAGGGAAAACAAGAATCCAAAACATAATCTTGTACAGGATATTCCAGTTAGGAATTTCAGCAGAGATTTATATTCTCTTACACACGGGTTCTAGTGTCAATATAAACTGAGAAGCAAGTTAAGATGCGGCACTGATTTGCTTTGAAAAGTCCTGTCACATCTTTAAAAGTTGGTGTTCTCTGACAAGACAGATATTGGGACATGGTAAAAGGACCTTGTCAAAGGCCTAGAAAATAGAGATATGTGTATATATGAAGTTCAAATGACACAGAACTCATTAATAACACCAATGAGTAAAAGCCCCCTGACATCTGCAGACCATTAGCCTTACCTCCTGGCATGTCTGTAGTTACAAAACACTGCAGAAACAAGCAGCATCAGCCCCACCAATGCAATTGTTGCCAACTGAGACTCCAAAGGAACGCTTCTTCAGCACAGATCCCAGCTAAATCCCCCCAGTTTTATCATCCCTGTCTTCCCAGACCTGACTGGAAAAAGGTTTCAAGCTGACTTTCATGGAAGAGCTACTGCAGAAGCTTTTCTCACCCACCTAAAATCATGTAGATATCTCTGACACATTGCAAATCTTGTTTCACACACACCATGTGGAAACGGTTCTTTTCTCCATAACCTGACCTCTCTTTCCTTGACATGTGGGCCATGGCCACAGGCTGATTTCTATCCTGACCTTTTTAGCAATGAGTGGTAGCACCATGCCACGCAGCTCTGGGTCATAGTCCTCAACAGGATGAACCCTAAGGCCAAACTCCTGTCAACATCTCAGGCTTTCCAGTTACAGCTGTGCACCCCAAGTCATGTGAGATCATCAACAGGCTGCCCCAGGCCCAGGTTTGCCCATGTTGCCTTTCAGATCCCCATAAGGTGATTTTATAACTTAATCACACGGTAAGCGTGAGCAGAGAGGAGAAGAACAAAGCTCCCAGCTCTGGTAGAGATGTTTTTACATGAGCCTAAGGCATAAGAAGGACTTTAATAAAAAACAAATCTCTTCAGGTTTTGTCAGTTAAAAGGAATGTAAATTGAGCAAAAGGACACTCTTGGATTACACTGAGACTCTGCATGCCACTCTATGCAAGTGTACTCATAAAGCATACTTTTATCTGTGAAGCAGCTAGAACTTTTCTGTGTGGGTTGGATGGTATCTAGTTATACTCTCACGTGGACCAACCTAAAACATGACCAAGAGAGCTGTGAATCAAGCTACTCAGACCTGGGCTTTAGTTTTATTTAATGCTTCATTAGTTTACATCCCCCACCTCCCCCCACCAAAAAAAAAAAAAAAAAAAAAAGAGGAAGAAAAAAATAAGATGCGAGCTATGAAATTCAAACCTCTTCATTGCTGCTCCAAGGTGTCCTCCAAGAGCAGGACAGATTTGCTATGTGTGCTCCTCCTCAGCAAGAAACACAGCAGCTCCTTCAATACTTCTTATTGTTAAAAACAATTTCGGCCCACTCGGATCCCTTGGAGTTAAGCAAAACCCAAACGAAACAAGCCATTCATTGCCTCTGAGACCTGGTGCATGGAGCACTTGCTGACCAGACAGAAATCTGCACTTCAGTCCTTCATGGAGATGGATGTGGTCGTTGGAAAAGGGCACCTGTATGTGCACATGGGAAGTCGTCAGAGTGTGTCTGTGTGAGATGGGAATGCGTGCTATGGAAATGCCACATGCACCTTCACTTTCAAGTTGGAAAGCCAAGCTCCATGCTCTCAGAAAGGGGTGGGAATGGATGGCCATTTCCTGCAACATCTTGGTTTTCTCCCCACATGCTTTCCCACCCCTCCTCCCATTTCCCTCCTGAGCCTGGGCTATAAAAAGGAGCTGCAAAACAAACATCCAAGAAACACAAACTGTCACCCCCCCACACACACCCCCAAGCCATGAATTAGGCCTTCTAGGTTTTTTTTCTTTTTCAGGAACAAGAGAAAGCTGCAAAAATATTTATATGAGAGACTAAGAGAGCACAACGTTCTGTATCTCAGTAACTACACTTAAAAAAGCCATGTATTTTTAGAAAACCAATCCTCACACATTCAAACTACTTTACAAACTACAATTGTTCTCTACTGCATCAGTTTTTCCAGCTACTTGAAATGATTCCCAGCAATTTTGATACATTCAGTGTTTTTCGTTCTAGCCACTATACTGGAAAAACAAAAATAAACATCTCTGAATTCATGTGGCATTTTATTCATATTCACTTCCACTGAATTTGGAGACCTCCTAAAACACTCAGCATTCAGAGAACTTGGTCACTGCCAGGACTGCAAGGTAAGTTGGCAATGCATTTGGCTTTGGACCCTGAAGTGTCTTGATTAAGACTCGCTCCATGGGCCAGAGTGGTGGCTTGGGGCATCTTCCAACATAAAAGTTAGGAAGTCGACACCTTAGCAAATGATGGTCATGAGGGAGACGCTGGTACAGGTGCAACCAGTGAGGTGCAATGCCTCATGTTTGCTGGCCCAAAGACAGTGAAGGTCGCTACATGCAAATATTTGCCTGCCCAGGTGGAAACATCTCAGACAAAGCTTTGATGGAGGTAAAGAGAACGCCTGCCAAGGGGTGAGAAACAAAAATTGCTTAGAAACTGAAAAAAGACACCAAGGTGGTGACAACAAATCTTAAAAACCCACCACCCAGGTGGGCTCAGAGGACCAGGGACCTTCTTCCATTAAATCAGAGAAGCGCTGCCAAGCAGAAAGCTGGCTGACTACCAGGACAGCAGGTCTCCATGGTTCAGCAGAGGTGTCACGTGCAAGGGGAGAGGGAGCCAACTCCACTTTCACACAGGGAGCACTCCATGGCGTTCAACAAACTGAGACAGAGAAAAATGCAGGGCTTGCCTGGTTAGATACTATTCAATAATAAAAGCAGTTTCATTTTTAAAGTCTGTACAGACACAACACAGATGATGCTGTGTGCCCATCCTCACCTCCATGGATTCTTGACATGCTTGGAGCGTGCACAGGGTCCATGTCCCATGGGAACAAACCCACTCACAGCTTCCTGAATTGGAGTCCCAAGGGCCACCAGGGTACAGGTACCACTACTGATAGGGACCCTCAGGAGGAGAACTGCTTCAGATCATGTGGAAAAACAGAAGCCATGAGCTGAGACTCACAGACCTTGTCCTGAGTGGCTCAGAGGGAAGAAGAAACCTCAGTGACACCTTATGATGGGCAACCACCAACCCACACTCCAGTTCCAGGCATAAACGCCTTTTTGTCACAGTGGTCCTAAGATCATTAATGGCTCTTTGCAAAAGGAATTACCCACTCTTCTACCTCTCATTAGAGACAAACTTGGGGATGAACTACCAGGAAAGCAAACTGTACACAGTGAAAAAGCACCAGCTCTTAATGTCTGCATTGAGACAGGCAGGCAGGTATTGACAGTGACTTCTGTACTGAGGCAGCTGCATCCTTTAACAATGCAAGTATCGTGGTTTCTTAGGCCTTAGGTACAGGCAAGCAGAGGCTGAGATTCAATGTAATTTCATTGCTCTGAAAGATTGCTCTTTTATTCTTAGATTTTGCCTTAAGATGTTTTAAAGATTTAGCTGCCCCTTGTAAAAGTAAAATCCAAATCTGTAATATCACCAGAAATCCAACTTGCCTTCAAACATCCTGGTACCTTTCGTTATGATTAAAGGCTCACATTAATTTTCAGCCTTCTCATTATTTTTAGCCAACAAAGACATTAAGTGATTTTGGAAAGGACTGGCTGATAAAACAGCTTTACATCCACAGTTACGCCTTTGCTTGCTGGCAAGGAAATCTTGTTATCTTTATGAACATTTTTTGATTCTGTAGGAAACAAAATGCTTTATTTAGGGAGAGGTTTTTGTCTTAATTAAAATAATTGCAGAAGTCAGCATTTCAGTAAAAGTTATTAATTAAAGTAGTAGGGTTCAGAAGTGTTGCTTTTTTGAGGGGATAACACACAACTATTCAGTGATACACGATTAATGTAAAAGGGAACTTCCTTACTTCTTAGTGAGATATGTGAAAGGGTGAATCAAAGAAATTTCTGCCATAACATTTCCCATATAAATTCATTTTGCTGCCTTTTCACAACTTCTCTCTCATATGAGCTCCTCATGGGTAAGTAATAAATAGCACTTTTTGTATGACCCTATGACACTTTTCCTTCTGTATCACTGAATATTCTGCAGCCAAACCAATCTCCTACATTCTCCATTAACCAGGAAAAACACAAAGTATATATTAGGTAAGTAATAAGTGCATCACTGGTAAGTAAAGACTCTGGAGTCATGACTGTCAAACCTCTCACTGTTTTATGTGAGCCTGGATGGTAAAACCAGCAGGGAATAACTCCAAAACAATATCATATTCTACAAAATATGCTGAGAGACAACCACCTATAGTTTTCCACCTGAATAGTTGCCCTGGTCTCCTCTGGAGAAGAGGCAGCGAGCCAGGAATCATCTGCAGATTGCATCTGGCTTATGTGCCACAAGCTATGATATGATGTGTGCGACAGCTCAGCGGGAGCTTGGGAAAGAGGTAAAGTGTTCCCCATCAGCCCAGTGGGTCTCACAAACCCTTCATGGATGCTGCTGACTTCCCAGCAAGCACATTCAGCAGCAGGCACCCTCCTGCTGCAAAACTAGGTGTCAGGCATCTTCTTTGCAGGAGGAAAAAAGTACTCAGATAGAATGACACCTTGCCTTGGAAGGATTTCAGGGGTAGTTGTAGGTCTGAATAATACATAGTTTATATTCAGAAGAAACCTGAGGTTATATAAGGCTACAGACATTACAAGCTAGCCAACCATTTTCTCTCAAACAGAATAATCTCTGTAAACATTCACCTTAAAAACACCTTTGACTGTTATTCTAAGAGGCAACTGTGGGCTTGGCTCAGGTGGAAGCAGCAGGGCTAGGATGAAATCAGTGCTGCGTTGACATCAGATGAACGCCCATTACAATTCACAGCACAAGCAAATTAGGCTGACAATGGAAAAGCCGACGGGGGGGGGTTAAATAAAACAATCCTGGAGAAAAGCGTCTCAGCACGGTGTGGTGCAAGCAGCCGGTCACCGAGGCATCCATCACACCGAGGCATCCATCACACGAGCCTCCCTCCACCTGCAGTCAGTTTGCATCACCCGGGAGATCAGTGCTCATCCCCTCCTCCCACACCGGCAAGCAGAAACAAATGTCACTTTGTTTCCAAGCCGTTCATTACCCGCGAAAGTTTTCAGAATGAATTCATGGCTTAACTATTAAACTATTAAGACGTTGCTTATCTGGAATAAAAGAAAGCATATGAATGGGGTTAGACATCACCTGCTTCAGCAGCACCATTTAGGATTACCAATAAGTCTTCTGGTTGATCTGAAAATGTCAACTCTCCCACTTTGCTAATGCCATTTCAATAGTGCTTTAGTAAAACACCTGCAGGGATTACCCTCTAAGCAATATCCTGAGCCATAAGTGTATTTCAATAGCAAAATCAATAATGGCCAACTACTCCACCAGCTCCCATTCTACACCTTGTTACCCTTACAGAGAGGCACTGATAGTCCCTCCACCTGCACTACCACCTGTGACAGCCCAGCACCAGAGCAGGCTTTGCCTCTGCCAGTATGTCAGAAGAGAAGGCTGAGAGATGATCATTCCCTACAACTACCTGAAGGGGAGTAGTAGTGAGGTGGGGGTAGCTCTCTTCTCTCTTCTCTCTAGTAACAAATGACAGAACACAACAAAATGGATTTAAGTTGCACCAGGGGAGGTTTAGGTTGGAGATTAGGTACAACTTTTTCACTGGGAGGGTTATTAAGCATTGAAACAGGTGGTGGAGTCATCATCCCCACAGATATTCAAAAGACGTGTAGAGGGAAGAACTGAGGAACATGGTTTGGTTTAGTTCAGTGACGGGCTTGGCAGTGTGAGGACTCGATCTTAAAGGTCTTTTCCAACTGTAACGATTCTATGATTCTACTATCCAGTTTCCTATTCTTATAACCAAGAGTTGCACCTTCTCAGTTACTCTTTCTTTTTCTTTTAATTTATTAATCACTCAAATATTATTATTGTAGTTGAAAAGCAAGTGTCTGAAAATTGCCAGTGAGGAAACTCACTACCCAGAGGGGTAGTGCAGACCTGGCAGTAATAACTACACTTTTGCAAGTAAAAAAACCACACAAACCAAAGTCCTCTAAACTTTTTTCTTAATGCAGTGCTCCCTCAGGGTCACATGGCTAGTTTTGAAGTCGATAAAGTACAAAGGGGCTTTGGTCATCTCTCAACACATCAGTGGTGCCATGGGAAGGGGGAGCGAAGGCAGCTCTCCAGCAGCCTCAGTGAGCTGGCTCTAGTGTTAAAAAGAAGCTGCCAAACAGCCCTGGTCATCCCAGTGACCCAGCTACTGCCAGAAGGTATTAATAACATGCTCCATGTGAGAGTTATTTCTCTAACACAGACAGAATGAGTAAGATACTACTTTCAAGGTTTAGTGGGACCTGCATGATAAAAAACCGCAAACCTTAATTACAGAACAAAAAAAAAAAAAAAAAAAAAAAAAAAAAAAAAAAGGAGAGAAAAAAATAATCCAAACACCCTCCCCCATCCCAAAAAAGACAAAAGAAGTTTAAACAATCCCAACTGAACCTGAAATTCAAACTGGAAATCAGACACTTGTAAAAACACGTTTTCCTTCAGAAAGGCACACCTAAAAACGTTTTGGCCAAGCTCTGTGGCAGAAGCCTCCCTTCATCACAGAGGGCTCTTACTGACTTACTGCTGTGGGAATTTGCTATTGTACTGCACAATGGCAGAAAATAAATAAACCATGATAAATAAACCCTGATAAACTCACCTCAGCATTATTCTGACTATTACTTGCTTCCAAACCTTTCCTTGGAGGGCGTCTCCTTGGTGCACACAATTTAAATGTGACTCACCAGGGCTGCCTGGTTAAGAGGCATTGGGTTTTATTCTGCTACACGTGGCTTTATGTGCAATGCTGTCCCACATCCCTCTTCCATGCTAACATCTGTGGTGGCTGCTGCAGGAATGGCAAGATAACACGAGCTACAACTTGCTCATCTTGTAGACCATCAGAGTGGAAGATCCCTCTCAGCGCTGAGCACTTCCTGGCTACTCCAGGTTTGCTTCTCTGAGGAATAGATCTTCTTGCCATTCCTAGCAGGCCTGGGAGGAGTGTAAAAATGGAAATGACTTGCCTAATTCATGCTTAAAAAAACCCTGAATAAAAGTTAATGCCCAAGTTACTATGACAATGTTCTCAAAAGTAGGAAAAGATGACCCCAGAAGAAAAAGGTTATTTTTTTCTTCTTCGAAAATCAGGGTAAAACCACATTGAGCTGGGTGACTCATGCTAAGTGGAAATATTTCGTGTCAGATGTTTGTAAGAGCGATTTCTTTTTGCTACTTAGACTCTCAGAATAGGAATACCTGATAAGTGGAAAAAGAAAAAAAAAAAGAAACCTCAAACCTGGGCTGCCACAAACCAGTGCAGGGTGATAAAGGCACAAGATGTTGCATGGAATCTTCTATCACATTGCATCAATCGTGACCCCACTGCTAACTTCACGAGTTATTTTTAGATTCATTAATATTCTGCAAGATACACTGAGGCATAAAATAATGACAGCAGAGTCTGGGTAAGTCCAGAAAAACTGGAGTGGATGGCAATCCATTGATTTCATATGACCACGTTTCTGACAATACCAAATCCAGTATTTTTAATTGAATTCAGAGCTATTTTTGAAAAAAAAAAAAACTATAATCCTGGCCTTCAAAAAACACTGAAGTGCAATTCATTTCCATGATACTGTACAAAATAAAGCACAGATATTTCTAACTGAAAGTGCCTTCTAATTCTTCTCCATTATTTTGGTATTACAGGAACAGAGAGTCTCTCAAGTGAACGATGACTACATCCCCAGTAAAAAAAAAGAAGATAACCTGCTTGCAGATTTTTTAATACTTTTAATGTAACATCAAGCCTTTCATATCACAGATTAAACAGATAAAGCATTGCAGAAACTGGAATAATTCCAGGAGCATAGGACTAGGTCTCGGATACCACAGAGCAAATGGAATGTCACTGCTTGTACGTTATCAACCTACTGAAAATAGTCTAACCAGTATTTATACATTACATGAAAAGTGAGTATCTATGGATGCAGAGATGAAAGTGCTTTAACCTGATGGTCTTTGTGTCTTTTGGAAGCACAGGCTTCTTTTCAGAAAGTGTTACAGGAAAAAAAACCCCCACATTTTAATCAGGGTAACTAATTAGAAGGAAGTGTATTCTGTAATTCTTACACATTTCATGTCAAAGAATTTATAAGAATGACATAGAATAAAGAATTAACAGGAAAAAAAAAAGAAGACAGCTTACCAGCTTTATTGCAAGCTTTACATACTTTCTATATGGCTAGGCTGTTTCCAAACAGCCTATATTATTATTATTAACCTGTATGGGTTTCTGTAAGCCTCCCAAATTCCTCTTTTTCATTTTTTTTAATAGAAATCACATTGATTTGTACCCATTTTCTTTTTCAGAACTGCTTTCACCTTATGTATTCCCCATGTCTCACTCAGAGTAACATACTGCCCCATGTGCTCCCCCTGTGAAATCTCTATATTACAGGGGTTACCTATCCACACTTCAAAGTATTAAACTATAATGTCTAAATACAGGGGCTAACAATGGACATCTAACACGGGCAATTACCCTGTGTTTGTGATTAGGGATCTCCTTTTCATTATTGAAAGAGAGCTCAGTCATAACCTGCTGTGTTCCAGATGCTGCTAGGGCACTCCTCATTCATTATGGATGTTGATTAGCCCAAACCCTCATCTGTTTTGGACAAAACACCGCCAATGTTTCTCCTACTAGAGAAAAAAATATATGCCCCAAAGGCTGAGCCACTTCATACAGCAACTTCCTGTGGCCAGAAAGGAAAGGTTATAAAAGCCACAGTTCTGCTGGTACCAACACAATTAAAAAGAAAAAAAAAAAAAAAAGGACCTGTTGATGTTGACAAAAGGCAAATTTCATTCTCATTTATGGATGCCTCTTTGCAAGATTGTATCTGTAACTTTTTATGTGGGCTTATCTGATTGATTGCCACTCGCTAAGCTTGCTTACCTGGTTCCACCAACACACTTTTACAATGTCTTCAAGTAGCTGGGAGTCAGGTTACCCCATAAAATGCCTTTCCAAATCTGCCGCGGTCATTTGCCGTCACAGGAGGTTAACAGAATGGAAAACCCTCTATGGCTCTCCCAACAGCACTGTACCTTTAATTGCATACAACATGCATAGTATTTTGGCCTCCTGTCTCTTCACAGTTCAAGTCACTAATTTACAAAACTATGAAACTGATAGGGAATTCCCAGTGACTTTTCCCAAGCCTGTAGTCAACCAGCTTCCTAAGTGTGGAGTGACTGAAATGCACTAATAGTAGCTGTTTAAAAATAGCCCTGTTTGCCCTCCTGAGTCCCACATGCCAACAGTGAGCACCAATGCCAAGGTTGCAAAGTCAATCACCCCCAGGAAGGTGCATCAGCTTCATTTCAGCAATTGGTAAACAGGCAAAATGATGCAGAACTTTAAATCCCTTCAGAGTAGCTCCAGTCTCAGTTATCTACCCCGTTTTCTGCAGTGTTTTCAATAGTGCTCCATATCTTTTCAACACAGCTCTGACCACAACGAGCCTATGGCTCTTTGCAGATTTACCCACATCTGCCTCAGGCACTCAGAAAATGGGGAACATCTCACTGGGAAATGACTCTGGAGTACTCGGCTGTGGCCAGCTTCACCAAGCCTCATGCCAGGGCTTTGCAGGCTGAAATAAGACAGGAAGTTGCGTTTTGCTGACTTAGGCGTGAGGTTGTCTCTTCCCTTCTGGCAATGCCCTGTGTTTTACCCATACGTAGCCTGTTTGTCAGCTTGAACTCAGACCTCGGTACCTACAGCAGTTCCTAGAGCATCCAGAGGTTGCATTTCCACTCTGGAATATTCTCAGGTCAGGAAGAAAACCTCTAGGAATTGAGCTGCTAGACAAAATCTTTTATCAAGGATGCACAAAGAAGATTTTCAGAAGCTCCCAATATTTTAAAGGTTTTTTTCTTTTCATAAGGGTATCAAGAGGCATCTTCCTGTCCTTGCTGTAAACCTTGAGCTCACTATTTCCAAGATCTACCACCTCTCTGGGAAACCGTGATGGTGTTTCACCAGCCTCATCATAAAACATATCTTCCTTATATCTAGACTGAATCAACCCTCATACACCACTCATCACTGGTGCAACCCCTATTTAGGATACGGTACACAAAAGCTTTACGTGGAAAATATTAATTCTGTAACAAAAATAGTTGCCAGTCCCCAATCATCCAAAAAAAAAGGAAATCAGACTGAAAGTTTCATGTAATTTTTCCTCCTTTAGCAGAAAGTTTTCAGAGGTCCTGTGCAATTCCAGTGTCTGGTAGACCTTCCACTGGTGGTACTCACGAGGGTATCAGTTACGAGGAAGCTCCATTATCATTTATTTGAGCTCTGTCTGCTGTGTCAGCTCTTAACTAACAAAATCTCTCAGTCGAACCACTGCAAAGTGATGCACTCTCCTCTGAAAGTCCCCTGCAAGAGACTTTAAAAGGTAAATGTCCTCTCACTTAAGATTGTTGTGTCCCTGTGCTGATCTGCATTTTTCTGTTTCCATCTGGTTTGACAGCTGTACTAATTTTCTTGTGCCCTGTTTTGTTTGGTCGGTGTGTTTTTAAGTCTGCTCACAGAGCTGAAATATCAGTTTAGGGCTTGTCTTATCTCCAAATACCTAAGCTAGTCTCTGTTTCTTCAGACTTGCAGCATTCAATTGCAGTATGAAATTAGTCTGAGGAAAAGAGAACCCTGACCGGAAGGATCTTCTGCTTTCACCCTAAATTTGGCTTCTCTAGTGGGAACACTAATCAGACCCGGAATTCATATTCACTACATCTTAGCCTTCCTAATATCTCACATAGGAGTCATTCAGCAGTCCTCTTCAGAGTCAAGTTTCAATACTTTGTGCTACTATTTACCATTTTCTTAAATGTATTGGAAAGTACCATATTATAACATCAAGCCCTCTGTTCCACTGGGGCACGGTTTTGCTACAGGGTATTGCCAAGGACAGGGTTTGCAAACTGTGCATTTAGTTAACTCTTAATTACATCAGGACATATCTGTGCTTTTAACTTAATTGTTTATTTAATCAAACTACTGTGAGCCATGTTCCTCTCTGTTGCTGCAATATTCACTGTCAGGAAAACCACGAATGAGTGGTGGGGCTCAAAAATTACTTTTATACCAACTACATAGACACAGTTTAAGTAATCTGCATTTTAAAATAATCTCACAGGCAAAGAACACAGTCAAAACCTGAGCAGAGAATATCTGACCTTTAGAAGGCTGCATGGTGGGATCCTGGCATATTCTGGCTGAGAGCACTATCAGCTTGCAGGCTTAATAATTTGGTTACCATCCCAAACCTAGATCTCTTTTGCTCCTGCGCAGCTCTTTAATATTTCAGTTTATCTGTTATATAAAGGATTCAAGTGTCCATTAATATCCTGCCTAAAAGTATTACATCAAATATAAAAACTGAGTGGAAATTAATACCCTAAGACAGTTCAAGTGGCCTTATTTTCCATGACAGCAGGCAATGCTGGCTCCTGTTGATGGCAATGGCTTTTTGACTACAACCTGTCTTCAGACCATACCTGGTTTGGTCAGAGAAGAGATCACAGATTATAAGCATTTTGGAATAAATTGTGTTTAAAACCTTTCCTGCTCCTTTCTGAAAAGTGCATGCTTGCCCTGTAGTCTAAAAGGCACCTGGATTGCCTGTCAGAGAGGAGCAGATGCAAGGAGTATGGGGCATGCTGCTGAAATACTTCAACAAAGAGCTGCACAAAAAGTACAACGGTGTTTATTTTGGCTGCTGCAAGTTTCGCAAGTCGTCAGTAAAAGCCCTGCAAATCCTCTGCTGGTTTGCATCTCTGAACAGTGACAGCCAATGCCCTCAAAAAGTCCCATTTTCAAAAATTCCCTATGTTCTTGCAACCTGTCTCTTAGATGAGCATGACCTGGCTACAGGAAATAATGTCTGTGGCCTCAAAATGGATTTTTTCATCAAGTAATTTTTCCTCATTTCTCAATGACATCTGTTTATGCACATCTATCCTGGCTGTGTTTATAGCATCACAGTGATGCCAGGCATCCAATTGCTCTGGGGTATTTTACCACCCTGAGAAGCAAGAGGACAAAGCCTGGTAAAACAGGCTCCTGGCAGGCACACAGACCACCAGCAGCATCCCCATCTTGTTACAGAGACATAAACCCCTCTGTCCTGGCACACTGGTGCATCATGCAAATCCTGAATCACACACGGATATGCCTCTAAATGGTGAGTGAAAAAAATATTCTCATTTGGACAGAAGAGCTCGTCTAAAAATACAAAGCAGCGTACCACAACTTGAAGATATGCCTGCAGTTCAGTACAGGTTCAGCTGGCTTTTCCTTCTTTCAGTATGCAACAAGGTAAAAGTGGTCAGGCCAACTGGGCTTTTTTTTATTTTTCTTTCTCCCTGTTTTTACAGCATTTAAAGCATTTATCTCCATGATCTGAAAATAGAATTTAAGGGGACAAAAGGGACTACTCAGTTACGTTGTCACTGCAAACACGTGTTCTCAGTGAGCCGAAATAACTATATTTGTTTCTTTTTAGTAATTGAAATGTATGAATTTACAAGAGGAAAAAAAACAACTTGGAAAAAAAAATATTGTTTTATTACGTTTTTGATATTTTTTCTCATTTCTTTTCGAATGCAAATTGCTGCCTTTCAAATCACCATGAGAAACCTCCCACGGAAAGGAAAAGGAGGGCATCCACCTATTTGCAGTCCAGCTCGTTTTACGGCCTCTCTCTAATGCTGCTGCTATTGCTGTCCCAAAGCCTCGGGACAGGAATCGCACTCAAGACTTACCAGCAAAACAGCAGCTCCTGCTGAGTGTGGTGCAAAGCCCACTAAAGACTGGAAATCTCTGCATTGACTTCAGTGTGACCTTTGGATGAAATGCACTAAAATATCAGTGCTATGTGCCGGCAGAGAGACGCTGGAGGAACACGGCTCTCTGCTGAAAAAAAAAACCGGACAAGATACATATTTGCGTTTTTCTTTGCCTTTTTCTTTTTTTAAATACAGGATATGTCCTTGATAATATTTGCTGTGTGATACATCACTTCCCCCCCCCCCCCAGCCTCTTTCCTTGTGTAAGAGGTAAAGCAAAGGCTCACAATGAGAACTGAAGCTGTAGGTGCAATCCTGCAAAGAGATTTGCGTGGGAGGACATTTGTGCCTGTGCAGAATCCCACTGAAGTCAAGGGGCCGTAGGCTCTGCCCACACAGCTCTCTTTGCCTCAGCTAACATTACCATTTTGGTTTATGCAAGCTACAATATCAAAATTCATCCTAGAAATGAAGGCAAGCAATAGGACACAAACTCTGCATTACAGTGAGTGCAGCACACCTGGACTCATCTGTTTAAAAGTCTAATCAGAACCGATCCAGACACCAGTTCTCAACATGATCCCCAAACCAGCCTTGCCATGAAAATTGTTTTCATGCACAGCACTTTGTACTCTTCTTGACAGGCATCATGCTGAACCATCTCTTTTTTTTAGAAGGAGAAAAGATTAAAAGAAAAGTTATCTAATTTTGGTTGACCTCTTGTTCCTGACTCAAGGGCAAAGTGGTACTGAAGTAGAAACCATTTCCATAACTGAATTGCAGAGCAGCCATTTAACAATTAATAAGTGATCTGCTCAGCATATGAAAACTGAATAGGAAAATAAGCATGTGAGAATTAGAGATACCTCTGCACAAAGAAAGGCTGCAGCTCCTCCATGTCAGATGTTTAATTGGTTATCTCTTTCTTTTTCTCCCCATGAACAAGGAGGAGAGAGGGCAATGAAATAGAAAAGAACTTCACCACTTCTCCCGAGGAAAATGGAGAAGATGTGAACAGCCCATTTAGCGTTCTATGTCTTTGAAGCACAGAAGTCCCTTTTTTCTTCTCTCCACAACAGCAGCCTTTATTTTCTAGTCTCATCCACAGTTTGGACATTAGCTTTTAGAAGAATGGGCACATTTCTTGTTGGTAGTAAATTCTTAAGGCCGTAGCACTGTTCTCCTGCATCACCAATATGTAAGATTTGTAACCTGTTCTCCATGGCAAGTGTAAGGTCATCACTCTTGCTTTATGATTCTGAGGAACAGGACTTGTCACTTCCTTCCCATTTCTCCAATCAGACTAAACATGTCCTCCCAGGAGACCAACCTGAGCATAGGTGGACCATGCCTCACAGACCTTAAGCTGGCCTGGTATATCCTAGCCATGAGGGCACAGTGATATCACCTTGTGTCTCCTCACTGCAGCTCTTGAATGGAAGAACAACCAAATCATACAGCAGCTCTCAGATAAAAGAAAAATGAATCATGCTGTGATTTAAGGCAGGGAGACAGAGAGCAGCATTATAAAACTCAAAGCCATCCCTTCCTTAGGAAGGCAGGGAATAGGAGAAAGATGTGCAATACCAAACGCCATTGCCTGGTTTTAGACAGCTGTCCTAAAGTGAAAGTATAATAAAATTTGTGAGTGTGCCTGCCTCCTTAAAATGCCTGTTTCTTCTCTTTTCAAACATCAAAGCACTGTATCTTTTTAACCTCTGCAAGCTGAAGGGTTTGCACCCATGGCTGATCTTTCTGCCACACTCTTGACCAAACGATCCAGGATTAACTGTGCACCGTAGCAATAAAAATACTTGTCCCTGGTTTAAATAGCTTGCTTTTCAAGTCTGCTCACTGGAAAAATTTGCCTCTCCTTCCTGCTCACAGGATTTTCATCTGTCTCCTCACTCTCCTAATTCTTATTATACCTTTCTATGTCTATTATATCTTTCTTCAAGGTTAGCAGAACAGAGCTAGCACAGATTTTGCAGCAGCTCTAAATAATTAAACTTTGAGGTTTATTTCCTCCCATTCTTTAAGTTTGCTTTTAGCTGAACTGCTGCTGAATGTCGAAAAGAGACCCAACACTTCTCCCCTGGCTTTCCCTTCCTTCCCAAACCTTTTCAGCACACAAGGAGCTCAGAGAGGTTTACAAAATCCAAACGACTCCTTCTCCAAAGCATTATTCCACTTCCCCTATGGAGATCATGCCAAAATTAACCTTGGCTACACGAATTAACAAGGCTGAGTTCGACTCATGTTAGCTGTTGTTTGTATCTACCACAAAACCATAGTGATTAATGTCTAGCAGCCTGCTAAACTGTGTGGGAAGACAGCAGGATGATGCTTGGTGGCTGCAGGTGAAGAGAAAGGTGCGTTGGCAGGGCTGCATGGCCAACACCAGCATGAGCTTGCCTGCACGATGCTTGATGCAAAGACATTTCACTTTCAGGAGGACTAAATTAGCTCATACATTGAAAACCACGTTTGTTAAATAGCTAAGAAGTTCTAAGAAGAACGGACATGGTGGTATTCTGGGCTTATTGCACTCATTCTGTTCCCCTGTAGGCTCGGTAATGTACTGCTGGACCTTATAAAACGTGCCTTAATTTTCCTGGATAAAAGGATTATCCTGAGATAAAGTATGCTGGGAAAGAGCTTTACATTTGGAACAGCTTTTCTGCCCACAGGTCCAATTAACAGTTTTGGAAACAAGCTGTAGATGCATAAAGAAAATTTCACTACAGTGATATTTTTCTAAAAGATCAGCCTGGGTTATGAAAAAGGTATTTGTGCTATAATGAGCTTCCTAAAATAAGCGGGGAATGAAGAGGGTATTTTTGGCCTCCTTTGATTGATTCTCCAATAAACAAGTTCTTGATGAGAACTCAGCATTACCATTTAATGGGTTTGTACTGCTCCTGTATGCACCCGCTTAACAAAGAGCTGTAATTAAATGATGATAAAATAACTTATCTTGACATTACAGACTTCAGTTTCTCATTTCAAACTAAGGCAGTGGCAACAATAGGTTTTTGTTTGGGTTTTTGGTAGCTGTAGCAGTGGAGCAAGGGAGGACACTGAGCACTTTGAGCTGCATCAAAAAAATAACACCAAAAGAGTAACTTCCAAACAAGTTACTGCCCCTATAACCTTTAACATAGCCAGTCGGTCACATGAAGAAATCAAATACGTCTTTGGTGCATTATAAAACCAGAGCAACACACTCTTGCTGAAAAACCAGAAAGCAGAGATGCTTTCCAGAAGCTCTTCGAATATGTGGTTGAATCCTGTGCTACTGTAAAGGGGTAATACGGATTTGAGGCCACTGCAGAATTTCAAACAATAGGACAGGTACAAACAACATGAGATTTGGCTTTCTCTTTTTTTAACTTCACTGGGTTTATCTTATCACAGTTTCTCTCAATACATATTGCAAAAGATGGAAAGAAGAAAGGCTGGACAAACTGTTCCGTGGTTGTCTCTGAAGGGGGACATACTGTCTTGATATATGTATATTTCTATATTTCTCATATATTATCTCATCAGATCCAAGGAAATTCTGATACAGTAGTTTTGGGTATCATTAAAAAAACCCTCAATGTCACCAAAGTTAGATAGATAGAGAAATAAATAAATAAAATAAAGGTTTAGAGGTATGTGAACTCTTTGGGAGAGCTAATAGCAAAGTGTCTGCAATAGCTGTCAAAACTCTGCCTATCATTTCTCCCCTCTGCCAGAAAGAGTTGCCCTTCACTGTACTGGGGATACTCTATCCTTGACTTTTACCATTTCCCTTGTAACACCAGCAATCCTACCCAACTTTTTGACCTCACAACAGACTTGGACATCTCTGAGGCTGAAACCAGGCAAACTTGGGTGACACCTGCAGAGTTGTAACAATGATGACCACCCCTACACTTCATTTTGCCCAAGCACACTGGACTCTGAATTTTCAGTCTGCATTATGCCTCATATGCATCCTCCCTTGTCATGGTTCACTACTTCTTTTGACTCAGATAGTTTGTGTTTTGGGGTCTCTTAAGAGCAAAAGCTGATATAAGCCACTAATGTATACCTACAGGCACCAAGTTTTGTTCAGCAAGATGTGGTGGAGAATCAAACAACAGCATGATGTTTCTTTGCCTCCATTTCCAAGCTTCCTCCCAGTCAACACTCCTTGCAAAAAAAAGCTCTTCCCCATTCTCATCACCTAACCAACCCAAAGCTTTGTGTAAACCATGCCAAAGGTCCTGCTTTTGACATGAAAACCACTCTGCATCAAGCTTTGTCATCTGTATGATCTCTGTTTAGCTTTTGTGCTATTTTTCTGCTTTTTTGGTGGGTTTTTGTTTTCTGCTATTTGTGGCAGGTGGCTGATGATGATAGCCAGTCTCTCACCACCATCCTTCAGTGTGTGATGAACACTGAGGAAGTACGCACGGTGGCCAACACCACATGGTCTTGACCAAAAGTTTAACTGGCACCTGGAAAAGCAGATTTTGGATGAGGGGCTAGGAGCTTTAAGGGCTTCCCTTAGGGCAGCCATTGCTCCGCTGCCTGGGGAGCTGGACCTGGGAGAATGCAGTCACACCCTGAGCTGGAAAGACTCAATAGTCCTTAGAAGCAACTTCATGGGTGCATTTGAAGTTCAGACAGTGCAAGGCCCTGCATGACTTCGGCTCTGGAGAACATTGAACCAAGGGTGAGAACAGACCTGCCCATGCATCACTTCAGACAAATGATAAGGGATTCCCCGTTGCTGAAAAACTCTCCCACAAAGTACCATGGGTGGATAACATGTTTTCCTCCCTCTACTGTCCTCAGTGCTACTCTTGAAGAACACTTGCAATAAAATCCCTGCCATGAAATCTCTAAAGAAACCGAAGTTTTCATGAATAGGGGACTAACTTTAGTGCTCCCACAACAGATGAGCCTCAGGAACATGGAGTGGTACTTACACAGTATCACTGCTGAGGAGATAAGGAGGCAAGAGGCTCATCACCCATGTTAAATAAACACCCCAAACAATATTTTCCATCTGGACCAGCCCTCCAATGCAACTCTTTTTCTTGCTTGTTGCCTCAGATTCTGTGTCTCAAAATGGCTATGAATAGGAAATAATAAACACATACAACGTTTCCACTCATTCCTACCATATATATACATTCCTTGTGAACTAAATGACCAAGACTTTTCCAAATTGTGGTGAAGTGTGTATGTAACTGTTACTAAAGATACGGTGAGTCATTAATGATCTAGGCGCCAGAAGACTGCTTTCTGAAGTCATCACTGCTCATTATTTCAAGAAAACAATTAGTCTAAATGAAAACCGAAGCCCCAGAGCTTCCAGGAACTGGACACTGTTTTTTGAATCATTCATGAACAGGATTAAGACAATAAAGGCTGTCTGGACCATCCCCTCACCTCTTTTTAATGGCTATAATAACTAGAGACAATTTTATTAGTAAGAGACAACAAACTATAAACTTCCTTCTGGATGGGGAGGATGGAGGGATGAAAGCATTAAGAAATTCTTCTTACTTACTGACCTGACTGCATTAAACTTCAAGCTACACGCTTTTTTGTTTTAAGGTGTGTCTTTAGCGTCTAAAAATAATAGCCTGAGAGGAATACTCATACTGGAAATCAGCTCTAATAAAAAACCCCACAGTGTTCAGAACCAGGGTTAAGACTTTCAAAAGACAATACATTTACAAGAGAGCATATTACCAGAAACAGAACAGAAATGCAGTCATTTCTTTTCATTAAAAAAAAAATGAATCATCACACTTTTCTCCAGCTGTAACCCATTTGTCTGACTATAATGAGGAGCCAGTGTTTTATGTTCCAATCTCTACAGATTCACCCACTGAAATAAAACTACTGCAGGAGTAAAAAGACCCTGATACCTGGGCCTAAAGCACCAGCAGGACCATCTGAAGTTCTTTAGACTCAGGATAGCCACATCTGTAAGGACAGATGCATTCTGCTCAATGAGATTTATTGCTATTGGATAAAATGGCCACAAAAGCAGATTTACTGATTGTTTTGTCTTAGGTAAAAGCTGTAATGACTGTCCTCTTAGTTTGCAGCTACAAAGGGCAAAATGGAGTTGGGATTTTTTTTTTAAAGGAAAAAAAATAAACAAACAAAAACACCTCAAACTCACTATATGTCTGGAGTTTTAGTTACATCATCCCTCCTCATGCCCTCACTGACCCTAAAGACTGTTGCAGAGGGGTCTCACCACAGGCACAGACATGTGCCATGAGCTGGCAACTCCAAAAGAGGAGAAGAAATCAGGGTCTCAAATTACACATAGAAATAAAAAAAAATGATCTGTTCCTCAAAGGAGGGTTGGGGGAATTTGGGCTGTGGAGCCCAAGATATATTTTTCCCTTAAGAAACCTTTTCAACACTTTGTGCTAAGTCTGTGATCTGCTTTTTCTTCCTGTCACAACTCTCTGATATGGTTTGCCTCTGTGTGATTCACAGCAGGCATTTTGTGACTCTTCACTGACAGCAGGAAACACAATTGTTTAAGTGGAAAAAACAAATCTTCTACAAAGTTGAGTTTCACATATCTTCTTCTGAAAAGATAGCATCAGCTCCCCTGACCAAATGAATTATTTCAAAGTGTTACATTTGATTCATATCTGAAGCATCCCCCTCAAAAACTTTTTGGCATTGTGGTTCTGAGCAGTGACATTTTCTAGCAGTGAGCAACAGCTTTCAGGCCAGCGTTAAGCACACAGAAACACTATACACCTGTTAGGAGGCCTCAGAAGTGCTGCTTGCTGTTCCTTCTCTTGGTGTAAACATCACCCTTTGGTTTGCAGTGCAAAATATCCCGTAACAAGAATATATGCAAGCGGTTAACACCAAATCTAATGCATCTTCATCTTTTTCACACCAGTGGAACAAGCTCTCTGGTCTCTGTCTTGCATCATCAACTACAAATTTCCCTGGTTTAGCTTTTCTGATCTCTCCTCTGTCTGTCTCTGCAGAAGTAGAGAAGACCACCACTTATTGCTTTCGTTACAATACTCTTCCTTGGGACAACCTTTGATACACGTTTGAAGTATCTTCACTTTCAAACTGCAATATAAAGTTTACCCCTACTAGGGAGACAGCAACGAGAGCAGAAAGAAAAAAACAATGTAGAAGAAGATAATTTAGAGAATATATTATTAGAATTTATATTATATTACAATATTTTAACAGAATTCTTATTTAAGGAAGTTGTTTCTTCCTTAATCTTTCCTTGCTGCTTTCTGTAAGCAGTTTGGTAACTAGAGATTACTTTTTAACATTTTCAACACACCTAATATACTGGGGTTTATCCTGGAATCCTTGAACCACTTTAAAGAGATGGGGAAGAGTTAACAAAGAAAACTAATTCCATAGCTTTGCTTTGGAGTCATCCATATGTGATGCTTGCAAAGGGACCAGTACCTCCAACAAAATGTTTTGGGCTGATGATCCAATGCTACAGGCACCATCCCAAGTCGGTATTTAATGGAAGAGGGCTTAATATCAGCATGTGCTACACTCACGTCACTTCTGTCCCTAGTACTGCTGTTCATTGCTTAAAATGTTATCCATGGATTGAGCTTCTCCAAGTGCATAATAGCAGATAGCACCTCCTAAATGCAAAAACTGGCACTGAATAGCAGCAGTATTTAAAAAGCAGCCCTACAGCTACCAGTGAATCTGCTGGTTAATATTTATACCTCAGCTAAGAGCAGCTTTGAAAAGTCACTTTTTCAGTCACATGTACAACAAATGTTAATGATTAATGTGCTTTTACATGAAGAGAGGAGGAGGAACAGGTGAGTAAAATGAAAACAATAATAGGAAAAAGGTCTTTAGGATAAAAAAAAAGTACAGGTCAGAATGGAGTCTGTTCTGCTAATAAGTGTAGTGGCTTGCAGTAAATGAAGGATGGGGGGAAGACAATTTGCCAGTCACTACAAAACTCCTTTACAGCAATTTTCCAACTTATCACATTGGTCCTCAGAAAAAACAGTTTGTTCAGGTGCTTTTGCTGCCTTTCATTTGATGTTTTCATAGCTGATGCAACAAGGCAACACTCTTTGAAGTAAATACAGAAATGTTTCTTGTTGGGAGGGAAGAATGTCCCTGCAAAACCTTTACTGCTCCTTTTACATCACTAACATCAGGCACTACAGATTTAACTGCTTAACACACGCGAAAGACTTCTGGCTGAATAAATCCAAATTAGCGTGTTTTTCCTTCTTCTGTCTTCTAGTGAACAAGCAGACATGACACGGCATCTGAATGAGCCATCTGAGACCCCATTTCCATGAAGCACAGTAAAAACTTCAAACGGAAAAGTGAAATTTGAAGCAGACTTTCAACAGCCTTCTATCTCAGAAATACTTTTCAATATCTTAGCATGATTTTAGGAGATTTGTTCATGTATGGAAGCATTTGTTATTAAATGGTACACATGAGAAGAAGCCTAAAACATGATCAGAGCTTTCAAGAGTTTAGATCCACACATGATAAAACACCATTCCTGGATGGGGAAGAGAAGGCTCCTTCCTGATGGCCCTTTCTGAGAAAGGGTTATCAGAAAGCTGTCACCTCTCACTGTAGGACAACAGAGCCACCACACAGAATTACTCTACTGGAGATCTTTCTCATCTGCTTCTTAAAAGTTTCATCTTGCTTAACTCAACAAGTTCTTAAAATTACCCTGCCACGTGCCTGGAGCACTTAGGAAAAGGACAGGCAGGAAAGCACATTCTGAGTACCATGCTCATAAAGAGAACAGTAAGGCAGGGGTGTATTTTAAATATCTATTCAGGGACTGGGTTTATTACAGAATTTTATACTCTGCACAATCTGTATGGACTCCACAACAAAGTAAACACCCCTAATTCAATAACATGAATCCCGCTGCAGCAAGGAAGTTTACTCAATGCTTTTGCTTCAATGCCTGAGCCAGCCTGTGTATTTGAAACAGAGACACTAGTTCACAGGGCAAGTGACTACTTTCAGAATTTCAAACCCTGAAATTCAGTAATCCATCAGTAGTCATTAATCTTCCATTTAATCTCTAATGCCCTGACAGCTTTGCTCACGGATTATCCAAAGCCATAACACATTCAGTGTGTGAACAGTTTGTATAGGACAGCAAACCTGATGCATAAGCTTTGCAGGATACCAGATCAGACGTGGATTTCATCTTGATCAATGTATCTCATCTATAACCTCATCTCCAGAAATATCACTGTAGCTCCCTCTTTGTAAGGAAAAGAACCCGAAAGTGTTTCAGATGAGCTGAGATGATGTTGTATGCTATGAATAAGAATGTTTATACTGGTGATGAAGTAATGTTTGCATGTTTGTGTGACACTTGTCTTTTATCCTTCAGAGTGAGCTTTACATGAATTTCTGATGTTTTAGATCAATTGCTTCTGTTATATGACAAAAACTGGACTTGTTTTAAAATAAACAGACTTGGTGTTAAGTCATGGTTTAGCAAGGGATCCACATGAGCTGGCCGATGGTAGCTAACAGCCAGATTCAAGCTTGGATGAACTTTAAGAGCTGCAAGATCGGCTTTGCATGTTAATACCTGAAGCAAGGTGAAGTGATGTGAAAGACTCAGCATTATGGCCAAAGAATCTTTCAGACCCTTCAATGTACAGAAGAAAAATTGTATTTGCAACTTGCCACCTTAGAAAATGAAGTCTGGATAGCAAGAAATCCCATCCCTTTTTCCACCCAAATCGAGGAAAATGTAAGTGGGTTTTGAAGCTCTTTGAAGCAGCCTGCAGTGGGAGAGGGCTAATCACAAATTATCAGGAGAAACAACAGGCAGAACTAAACCCGATGGGACTGGCTCCTGTCTGCAGCTTCAGACATTGTTTCAGATGCCTGAAGGAATTTTAAGTCCTTCACTTTTAAACATGACTATGGGTGCATCTCAGTATCAATGAAGTACTTGTGAGGAAAGCATTTGGCCTGATAAAGTTTCTTGGCTTTTTTTTTTCCACAGTGTATGCTTTTGAAATTAGAGCTTTAATCAGAATGCTTTTCCCACATCCATTAAAAGGTGAGACAACCAAAATATAACCCAAACCTAAGACTACAAACTTCTGCTTTTACATTTGGCAATCTTGACTAATTCAAGGCTTGCATATTCGCAATAGACTAAGGAAGTGTCAGCATAATGCCCTATGCTGATGTGAAAATGCCTTGCTCCCATGCATTTTACTATCAATTGAAGATTTCATTAGCAATTATTTCTGTACTTAAGCTACAAAAGTTTGCTTTCTTACATCCTGGACTACTTGTCACTGTTTTCTTTCTTGGAATAAACAGTACACTTATTACTTGCATACCTGGGAAAATCTAACAAGTTAAAGATGGACAGAGCGAGATACTCAATATCCTAATCAATGTGGCACTCCATGTGCTAACTTTCAAGAGGTTGGTAGTAAACTGACTCCCACAATATCGTCTGGGAATCTCAGTGTAGGGGTTAAGAAACGCATAATGAGAGAGACCAAAAACATCAGATGAGAGCAAATGGGCTGCAACCTACTGATCTGGGCCCTTTCTGATCCCAGACAAGTAGCTCACCCATCTGCACATAAGCAATTAGCCTAGTATCACCAGAAAGCTTCAACATTTGTTTTATAACTCAGTTAATCAATGCCTGTCAAGATGCTTCTTCCAAAAACCTTTAGGAAATGGATGTCTATAGCGTCTGCTAATGAAGGGTTTGTTATATTGAATTGAGGCTGATGTGGCATTTGAGTTGGGTTTATTCATTCATGCTGCTAAACACAGATGAGCCATTGTATCATTTGCAAATTATATAAAACAATCAATATTTTGTAACATGAAAAGCAAAGTTATTTTGGGCAATCAATGTGAAAACAGGCACAATACATCTCTACAGCCCTTTCAATTTTGCTCCCTGGGTGCATTTGTTTTAGCAGCTTCCCTTGCTATCTGCTTTCTGAATCTTCTCACAACTGTGACCCACAAAAACACTGACAGAGTAACCAAACACAGACTGCAAGTTGCTAAACAAAGTTGTTCACATTTGCTGGTAAAACAATACCTGTTTCTGTTGGAGTGAGCTTCAAAACACCTCAGTTAACTCATGCTGCAGATAAAGCTCTAAAAATAGTTTGTCCTTAAGAGAGTTTTGACCAAAACAAATTATCCAGTTTAATAAGCATCGTTCCCTCCTCCTAATGCTATGCTTGCCAAAGGAATTAGAAACAAAAATAACAGTTTTATCTTCCTCGGAACTACCAAACCCATAGGCCTGGAACACAGTTTCAGCTCAGAAGAGCCTGAGCTATATGGGTATCAGAAATGAAAGGCAGAAACAGTTAATTAGGTCTTCAGAAATCTGAAAGGGTAGGATGTATTATAGTCAGCAATTCCAGAAATTGAACCTGAATTCCTGGTCCTGGATTATAAATTAGTGACATTCTCCTCAAAGCAAAGGATTACAAAATTTCTCCCTGAAGCTTGTCACTGAGCACCCTGAATAACCTCCAGATCAAACCCCAAACTGAAAACATCTTAAGTAACAGATGACTGTGAAAAACACAGAATGAATGCATGAAAAGACAGTGACTTTCAATGAGGCTTTTCATTAAAACATCCACGCCTGAACAATCTGCTTTTCTCCCAAGTGTTGTTAAATGTAATGTAATTCAAGTTCCATGTTTCCAGCCTTTCACTACCAGGATATCTACTGGTAATAAAACTTGATGGTTTATTCACGCCAAACACGTCACAGACACTTTGGTTATAGATGCTGTTTCTACAGAGCTGGTTCCATCATCAGACTGGGGCATGAGTCTGTTTATTACCTGATTGTTTTGGTGCAAGTGTTACTGCTTATGTTGGTTGACACACTAATGAGCACGAATCCACCTGTGTAGCCATAGTTAAAGAAGAACTCTTATTAAATCCCAGTGTGCACCTTTGCAAAGCTGGATTGCTGGTAATTTCCACATCTTGCACAGTTCTTGTTTTGACATACATACATGCCTTATGCTATACAATGCATTTCTATCTAATACATTGCTAGAAGTAGGAATTATTCACAGAAGATGTGTAAGGCTTCAGCTTAACAAGAGTTTACATCAGTTTATCATTTATCTCTGCAAGCAATGGGACAAGCAGTCAATCTTCTCCAAAAAGACACTGAAAATCAGCAGAATGACTAATGTCTGAAGACAATTACAGAGGAAGAAGAGATGCATTTAATTAAATCAATGTAAAACAGAGTGTTAAGTGGTTCTTTACATATGGTTTAAGTACTTGCTGAAGGATGTGGAAAACAGCTGGATAAACAGCGAACACCATCAGATTCTTCTGACAGACAGAGTACCTCCAGTTAATTTTAAGAATTAAGTACCATTTGAAAGGATAACAATTATTCTTGCAAGCAAAGCCCAGTAATACAATAAGGCAAAATATCAGAATGTTTTCCTAAATTTGCAATAAATTCAGAATTTCCTGAATAACAGTAATCATTACATATTTTTGCATTTTATAGGATTTACCACTAAAGTAATAAAGTCTTACAAATAGATACTCCCATTTAGAGCTCATAAAAACCAAATTTGAAAATGCACAATTCTGTTTTTACAAGGCTGATGATTTCATAAAATAAACCTTTCTTCTGGACCTTAACCACACACTGTTTAGCTACAACTGCTGTGTTCACAAAAGTTTCATAAATGTAATTGAATAATTATCTATACACTTGGACTGCATTAGGAGTTTGTGTTGCATCCTCCCTCCCGAGCTCACTGGGAGTCACGCTCCAACAGTTACAACATGTGCACCTTCAGCATATGTGCTGGAGTATGCCTTGAAGTGAGCAGGTCCACAGCCAGTGCTTCCATGGGATTTAGCACCTGGACTGCGATCCTGAACATATTTGATTTCTTCAAGCAGAGATAAGATTAATTCTCTTCTCAAAGTGTAGACTGAGAGTAAATAAAAATGTAAATAGAAATTCTGAGAGTAAATGAAAAAGCCCATCTTAGCAATAGCATATTGGTAATTGCATATTATTAAACAGAGTAATTCAAGGGAGAAAGAAAACTTATGAGTTTGATCATTGGACACTAAGGATTCTGGCAAGTAAGCCACAGGAAACAAAAGAAGATATGACTGAAGAGACCACAAATGTGTTTAAAAACTCTCCTAGAAAACAAAGCTTGTCACCTCTGGAATGGATGATGGACATCTCACGTGTCTTCTCAAAGATACTGATGCTGTGGGGCAGTGCTGTACTTGAAACCACTGGCCTGAAATGAAGCAGTCCTTGTGCAATACAGTCAGTGTTTGAGAAAAACATACCGCAAGCTAAAAATAATTTGTAATCTTTAGAGCTTGCCACTAACTTCATGCAGGTCTGTGATGGAAATTTTCCACAACAGTTATTCGATTCATTTCTGAAGTAGCCACATAATGAAATTTCAGGTATTTTGATTTTTCTTTACCAATAGCAGTCAGAACATCAAAACTCACGCAAAAGACTGGACGTGGTATGAGAAATCGTAGCTCACCTCAGCATTTTTATTGTTCATAAACAATAAAACCCCAAGACACTGATGGAAACAGCTTTAAGATGTACAACCTTTGAATGTTGTCAACCAGCAGCACAAGAAACTGAACACAGGAGACTTAAGCCCAGCACGTTAAGAAAAAGCATCACCAAATGGCACAGGCTACAATCTTGCCCAAGATATTTCCTAAAGAAATCCTAAAGAAAGACACAAGATCTGCTGCCGAGGTGAGTCTGAAGTAACTCTTCAGAAGATATCAAAAAGATGTGTCTCCCCAATAAACTCATCTCTTAAATCAAAGGACTGTGTTGGTGCCACAGTAACTTCATGAGAGAAAAGCAAACATATCATTGCCAACAAAAGCCTCACCACACAATGCATGTTGTCCAAAAAACAAAGCCCAAACTAACTGTGTTTATCCGAACAGCAGGAGATGTAAGACTTCCTCCCTTTCTGTGGAAGCTGGGAACGTGCCTGGGGCCCTGAGGAGATGAGGGGCTGAGATAGTTCATGCTCTGAGTACAGTATCTGGTGACAAAATGTCCTACAGCTTTTTGGGTGACCTGGATATACCATGGTACAAGAAAACACATGGCATCCTGACATGCGGATGTCATGGGTGGCTACAAAACTCCTCTCCCTGGAAAAACATACCCTGTCATGAAACCTTCTTCAGCAATCCATTGTTAGTCTGTAATAAGCATCAGCATCCTGATAGTTTAGTTGGCAAGAAGTGGCTGGAAAGTGCCCCCTAGCAGATATCATCACAAAACAGTGGACAAAGAGTTGAAAACTCAAGTGCCTGCGCAACTGCTGCTCAGCTGTCCAGACAGTACTGCTCACAAGGGTTCAGGCTTCTGCACTTTACCAGACAAAAACGTCTTTCTTGGGAGATGTGACTTTATAATCAGGCATTCTAACAAGGACTGCAATTCAGTATACAGAAAACAATAGAAGACCTGATTCCTTCCCATGTGAAGAAGCAATCTGAAGGCAAGCTAAGTTTTAGCTGTCAGGCTCATGCTTTTCCTGCACTAAAGCTAAAAGGTACTAAATTTAAATCTTGAAAATAAAGGAGATGGGTGTTTCAGTTCTTCCTGAGATGCTCTCCTGTGTTATTCTTTTTTCACCAGGCACTCAGCAAGCAAACATGAGAGAAGCTGACTTTTTGTAGGAAAACATCTTTTTCCCTGCTAGAAAGAAGAGCGACACTCCTCTGACCCCTCATTGCACAGCCACCACAATGCCAGGGAATGGGGATTTGTCTCCCTGCCAGGCTTTGTGCATTAACACATACTGTAACACACCTCTGCAAAAAAAAATATATCACCTTGCCAAGCTGATTTATAAACATTTTATGCCTGGCATTGAACTAACCCTATGATAAATTACAGCATGTGCGCACAGGACAGAAGGCAGAATATCATATGACAGAAATAGCCCCATGTCCTTCATTGTTTATTGTTTTCCTTTAATTTTCATTTAAAATGCACTTTAGAGATAAGCATAAAGACTTCTTCCCCACGCCCCTACCCTCCCTACTCCCAGGTCAGATACAATGAACTTGTCCTGAAAGAATTTAACCTTACTTTTTAATCCTTCTCCAGCAACACTACAAAAGCGAAAGTTTTCCGCATGCTGAGAAGAACAGAAACAACCCCAGCACTTTGAAAACCCACTGCTGTGAACTGCAGCTCCCTCTGTCCCAAAGCCAAACGCTTCACTCATCCTTGCTGAGCTGCACCGTTCAGCTACTGGCCATCACTTCAACACTTTTATGTGGGGTTTGGGTTGGTTTTTCAGCCATGCAGATACACACAGAGTATGACAACACAGATATGATGATTTTTGGAAGGCTATGTTGAATTCAAGGGTATAGCTACTCCCTCTACAATGGGTAGAGAGCTGAAGTGCAAAGCTATGGCAGTGTGAGTAGGAGTGAAGCCAGGCAGAAACCCTAAACCTGAACTTTGTATATAAGCCAGCCTGGTTCATGCAGTCCTACGTGAAGAGGTTCCTGGTCGCTGCTGCTCCTAAACTTAGAAGAGGTAGAAAGTCAGAACCTGATGGTCAGAACCACTTCATGCTGACCTGCAGGTTCCCATTCACTGCAGATCTCATGCCAGCAATCCTTCCACCCACTTGCTAACACCAAAACATAAGAACTAATCTTCCAAGATTAGTCTTCCCTCTTTTTAATCTACTCATTTATTTGTGTGTGTGTATATATATATATATATTTTTAAGGATGCTTCTGAATCCTGAGTATCAGCAGGGTTGTTCTCTGTCATGATATTTCCTTCCCCAAGGAGTCCTCTGGATAAACTGGCAAACCAGATTAAGCTGGTAGTTCAAGATACAGAGAGGTCAGTAGGCATTCCTAGGGATTTATCCCTAACGGAAACACTCCATAGATAACATTGACCACATCCTGCTCAGGAAGAAAAGAATTCCTTTTATCATTGTTGATCACAAGTTAAATAAATGGTTGTTTTTAAGGATACATTGACATTTTTAAATGAAAAGATAAAACAAACCGGGCTTAAGTCTGTCATGCTGTCAAACCAAGACCCTCCTGCTCTAAACACCACAGAGTGAGCAATGTGGTACACCACAAGTTTCTTACAGTTTTACAACATAGAATATTTAAGTCATTTTATTAATGCTACAATAAATCTTTCTTCCTGTAACTGGTATTCACTGTGAAAACATGGCTACAATATTAAATTTACATTATTCCATATTTTTAAGATGAAAAGATAATACTTGCTAAAGGTTCATAAAAGCAGAACAGTCACAGGCGAAGGAAAGAAAGAGAAACAGAACTGAAGTGTTTTGTTGCAGAAACATGCACATCTTTGGTTGCACATTTAGAAAACTACTCAGAGCCACACGGAATATTTCTGTTGGCAACAGCTGATGAAATTGTGGATGAAGATTTTGTTTCATTTAGAGCATTAGAGAAAGAAAACCTATCTCAAAAAAAAAAAAAATAGAGAAGCATTTTTCCATTATTTCTATTAGTGCTTCTGTAAGTGCATGACCTTTATCACAAAGCTGCACTCTTCTTCAGTTCCCATCTTGGTTTAAAAACTGAGAAGTCAAACTGTAAAAGACAAAGTAATACTGCTTCACACAGAACAAAACAGGACACTCTTCCAATACTGGAGGGTAACAATCAGCAAACTCTCAGCTTTTATTTAAGGATGATGTTACAGGCACAGCTAAAACAATGTCACCGAGACAACGTGAGACAAAGAAATATCTCGCTAAAAATTCCTTCATCTTTACCCTCGTCTTACCACTGGCAACAAAAAGATTAAATATGCAGGAAAATAAGGAGCAGGATAGGAAAACATGACAAATGGTCATCTATGCCAAGGATGGGCAGTAAACATCCATATTAATATTACAAATAAACTCCTCTTCACTGCATCAAAGTTGGAAGATGTTTTTTTGAGATGCTAGCTGAGCAACCAACGGTCTTTTACAAATATTTGCACAATAAACCACACTGAGGAGTATTCATATGAGGCCCAGGTAGCTAAGGTTCCATGTAGTCTTCCTCGGGATAAATTTGCTCTCTGAATCAATCCTGAGCCACTCTCTGAAGAAATTTCTCCCTCCAGTGACTGCACAAGGAACCTACAGAGACGAGACTCAACATATGCAGTTTGGAAGCAATTTGGGTTGCCAAAGATCAGGTAAGGAATAAATCTTCCCAGCAGTAATCTTGTACTTCTTGGAGGCAGATACTTGATTTGTTGTTGTTGTTGTTGTTGTGTTGGTTTCTTCACTGTTTTTATTCAGACAGATCATCAGTTGATGTTAATTTGCTATCCCCTTAGAAAATATTTTTGCCAAGCTTATCTCTGGCTCCCTGGATACGAGCTCCATGAACCTGTTCTCACTATCAATGAACTTAAAGAAATAGCCAAAAGTGTATCAGGATCCACAATACAGAGAAAAAGAAACCCCACATTACTTGCAGATAAAGACTGCAGCAGGTCCAGCCAAACCAAAGGAGTAGTACTGCCATATCTCAGGGGAATGGTGTCTATCAGAAATTTCCCTGATGTTCTGGTACTGTACTTTGAAAACAAATCTTCTCCTTCATCTGCAGGAGGGGAAACAAACTAAACCCCAAGCAGTTTCATTGATTTCACCATAATTCACATTTTGAGACACTATCCCAAGCCCCAGGGCAGCAGGAAAACAGGCAGTCAGTGTATTGAGTCTACATTAGGGAAGAAGACCATCAGACAGAAAAGTTAGAACCGAAGTCCTCACAGTCCTCACAGAAAGTAAATATACTGCTTCAGTATCTTCAAACTTCCTGCTCTAACAACATCTCTTTGAGCAAGTGATAGTGCCAGATTTCAGTCACATCCTCAGTGAAATACAAGTCATTAGTAAAACAGACCTGTAATTCATCACCTAGAGCCTCTTCTCTCTCTGTACTCTTTTACAAAAAACAAGGACGGCCTTGGCCTTAGGAATGGAGCTTTAGGTGAATAAATAAAAAAACTCAGGGCTTTGCCCCAGGAAGCTTGACCCCAAGTAAGGTGTTGCGTGCTCTTGCAGAGTTCTGCAGGAGGCTGCCAGCATCTAAATACTCCTTTATGGGAGTCCATAGCTATTTTGTTATGGACTCAACATCTGTCTCACTGCTTTAAATTTTAAATGCTTGGTGTTTCATGTTGTATTCAGCTCCTTGTATCTTCACCCAACCCAACACAATGAGGGGACAAACTCTACAGGTGTTTCTTCAAAGGAGTTGCCTAACGTATGGCACCAGCCCTGGGAAAAGCCTGTGAACCCCTGGCTCTTGTATGCACAAGGGATAGAGAAAAGTAGAATCAGATGTCTACTTTCACTAATTCTTACTAGATTTTCTCTGCTCGAAAACTGGTTTAGCTGACAGTCCACTGTATCTTTCACATGTTTCTTTATTCAGTCAGCTCCATACATTCCTGGAAGATGATTTTATAAAAAGTTTTAAAATATACATAACTCTTAATTTCCAAACCTAATTAATGCTGAAATGATTTAGCTTCACTCTTCCAAGATTCTCACAAGCTCCTCCTAGCAAAACAGGGTCCTTTCTGTGAAATTCCATAGAATTATCTTCCACAAGCCCAGAGCAACAAGCCTGTGGCTTTCTTTTTGAAGGAGGAAAAAAAAATATAAACTACTTTGAATCTCAGATCCTGAGATTAGAAACAAATAACCCTCCACAAAAAAATCAGTAAAAAGTCCTTTTAACTTTAAATACTGAAAATGAGCCTTCATCAAGCCAACATGACAAAGTTATTGAGTTATAACAGAACCGGATTTTCTGTGTTTCAATGTTTATATTCTTAGAGCTCTCCCAGGAGAAAGCCCACTCAACAGATTTATATTCTATCCCCCAGCTTCCTGGTACACAGTAAGTTAGTTTTTAGTGCTTCTGGCCACTTGGTCCTTATATGACCCACGGAACAGAAGGCAAAAATAAAGAATTATGGTATACTTATGGTTTAAGTTCTCATTAACTTGTTTGTTGACTTTATCCAACTTAGCAGACCCTGAAAATAAATCTTTAGCTTATTTTGTTTGTTAAAAACAAAGTGTGCTTCAGCTGAGGAAGAACTAGCAATTACAGCATAGCTGGTTCAGAGACAGGATGAAACTTTCAGAATCATGACCATCACAGCCAGCTTGAGAGAACCATCAGTTAGAGCAAGTTTTGAGAAGAGCCTTGTCGAGTTACACAAGGCAGCCAAATAGAGGTCCTCTGACCCTTTCCAGGAAATCCCCCTGTGCAGTCACTAGAGTCTCCTGTGAGACAATTCTGTCCAGTAATCTGGACCCCAAAAAAATCAATCCAGTAAAGAAGGTGACTCACTTTCTGTATGAGGAAAGGAGCAGAGAAGTGAAGAGGAAACTAAAACCTCTCTCTCAGCTGTGGCAGTTTTTTAGATTTGTTCAAGCATGAAGCATCAATCTTAAGCCATGTGACAAATTTTTCCAGGATGTTAGCTAAATCACCATATTAAATACTCTCCTACCCTGTAAGGAATAGGATACTGTTGTACCTATTAACTCCAACATGATTCTGGAATCACTGGAGGCTTTGCCACGCGAGGAGGTAAAATTATATACCCCCTGGTGCAATGTTTAAACATAATTCTGAGTTGGTTCTTGCTCTCATGTCTGCAGCCATGGCCTTGAGGTCTATATGCAATGCATTTTCCCATGTTTTAGAAAATACTGCTTCAGGTTTCAGAACAGGACCGTTAAGAATTGCTTCCTGAACACGTTAAAGGCCAGAGAAGTTTGGACAGTGTTGCCTTGTTTGGTATTTCTAAATGGAAGTACAAAAGAGTTCCTTACACCAATTTTCATTAGAAACACATTCCTAGAAGTAGGGATCCATTTGTATTTCAGTGAGCAGCACTTTTACGCAGGCAGGTTCCCACGTCAGAAGCTGTTTTCTTGAAGCTAAAGCAGTACAAAGAAATAAGGCACTGATAAGCACTATGAACATATTCTAAAATCAGTTTCTTCTAAGGTAAATAGTATGGACATTGCAGTGGGAATTAGATATGCCTGTTGTTTAATCATCTTGGAATCAAAGCAATAAAAAAAAAACCTTACAAAAACTATTTGACAAGTACAAGCAGGCAGTGTTGACAGTGTTTAAAATCACCATGGTACCTGACTGCAACGCTGTCATAATGCCAGTGACAGCAAGCTGGAAATCTGGAGGTTTTTCATGAGACAAGCTTAAAAGCTTCCTTTTAGATTCTCATTTCCTTGAGTGGAAAAAGAAAGGGGAGGCAATTACAGAAAGAAAAGATATTCCCGCTTACTGCAAGAAGAGACCTTGCAACTTGGGGAGTGTGTGTGGGGGATATAGTTATTTCCTTTAACACCCAGAAAACTTAAGTGATGACGATGATTGTGTTCAGAGTCCTTGGGGATGAAACACCAGGATGATGCAGCTTACACCAATAAGCAAGCTGGCACTTTAAAAACCTTCTCCTTAAGGGAAGGGAGTATATCTATCCCTAAATCTAGAAATTATAAGAAATGAAATGCTAGAGGAGAAGTCAAATCTTTGAAGATGCACAAATACAGCACACACCAGCATGTCTGTAAGGTTAAAGCTGGGATTTGTTGTTCATAAACATGATATATGGGACTAACCCATCTCTCTGCCGCATCAAGGAAGAGGTGAAGAAGTTCTGTTTCCCTGCACTCCTGTGAGAACGGAGACAAACAGAAACAGAGGAAGAGCTGCTACGGCAAATATTTAACACAAACAGTGCTTTAATAATGAACTAGAAAAGTATAAGCTCTGAATTGCCCCCATCTCCATCCCTAAAATGGAAACAATTGTCTGTATTCCACTCCTGTGCTGAGACATAAAAGAATTATTACCCATGTGTGACAGTTTTAATATGACTTTTATTTTTGTTTTGCTATCATTTTAATATGATAGAAATAAAAAAGTTAATCAACAGGAACATAGACAGCATTAGTACTAACATGAGCAAAGCAGACCTCTGCAGTTATTTCTGGTGACTATTTCTAATTCCATTGAAATAAGTAGATTTCTAGCCTTGCAGTAACCTCTGAAGAAATGCTCCCTGGTGATCTCCAGAGCTTCCTCCACCCTGGAAATTTCCTGCAGTGTTAGTAACTGATACTTTACTCCTGGCACATCTACATACAGCAAGTTGTCAGGAGTGCAGCCTTCTGAGTTTGAACACAAGCTTCCAGAAAAGGTCAAAGTCCATGAGTATGTGTTTGTGAAACATTGGGATGTGTCAAGAGTGAAAATTTCAGAGGTAAGAAGGAAGAGGAATCAACGTGAAGAGCAGGAACAGCCAGAATAGCTTGTTATACTCAGATGTTTATGCAAATGAAGGCTGTGTATGAAACCAAATATATTCAGGACTTAGCAGTGGCATGGAGATCTGCCATTGGCTTTGTAAAGCCTGATACTTTCCGCCCATGAGCACAGCTTAGCACTTAGTGTGCATGAAGGCAACTTCTCTGGTGATGCACCACACCCATAATTATGAGACTAAGTTCTTATGCTATCACTTCAATACTCAAAAATACTCTGGAAGGACGTGAAAAAGTCCTCCTGCTCATCCAGAAATACAGACTGTATACGTAAAACACTTGGATCTAAAAAAGCCGTTATCTTTTCCTCAATGTCTGACTCATTGCTTTCCACCTGGTTTGTCTCTAATTAGTACCAGCCAAGTCTGAAGTCTAAACACAAGCCTGCGAGATAAAAATGTGTTTGCACAGAAGAGAAACTATGGATGAAACGCCCCTTCATAATTTCAAGTGTAAGCGCACTTCCATCCACTTTGGCGAACCAACCAACCCTTACCTCTGTCAAAAATATCACCAAGTGTCAACAGGATGCTGGGCTTTGCGTTACCAGTGCTTCTGGTGTGAAGTATGTTTACCAGTGGGGAAAAGAACAAAATAACTATCTATTTCTGTATGCAACATACAGAGGTAGTCTTCTCTAAATAAATGGACCTGTTTGTTCATGTATGTCCATCTCCACTTCTCAGAATTTACTTTCAACTCAGTCCAACTCAAAAGGTCTAAAGAGGAAGAGTAGGCTACAAACAGCTGACAGATAAAGTAAGAGGGTGGAGGAGATGAGGACCCTTTGGTTAGCTGATATTTAATGAGACAACTGAAGGCTTCAGCCAAAACATGCACAATTGATTCTATTAAACCTCTTGACGGGATCCTGTTTGAAGCTGAGATTGCCGCATGATCCACTAGTCCAAAGGGGAAAAACCTCAGAAAAAAAAGAACCAATGTCCTCATGTGCCCTAGAGCCACATGTCTGAGCGTTAGCATGCAGTACTATCTGCACAGTCTAATGTACAGTTTTAATTGAGAGCAGCCTGGTTACCTTCATGGCAACTACACCTCACTTCAAATGCAAATACGCTTTACTTTTAAGCTGCCACTTGCCCAATTCCAGCACTACTGCTGAGTCTCCAGAGTAATAAGCCTGGGTTGTGTTCACCTGTATCTCAACTAGCAAATCTGATTCTCAGTATAATCATCATGAATAAATATTATACAGCTCAGCTATAGAAACTTACCACATAAAGCCCATTATTTAGAATACATTAGAACATGCAGGTGCCAAGTAATTACAGTACATTCCATCCATGTTTTCAAAGCTCTGCTTTCACACTGCAGTTCACTAAATTCATGGAAGAACTACAGACAAGGAGTTTCATGCATAGGTTCAAGTGAAGAGTTCAGACACTTCTTTAAAATGAAAATACAAACTACACACAACCCGAAGAACACAATTTAATTCATAGCTTCCTAGAAAAATAAGCTTTGCCACAGTGTAAGAATAATATGCTGTTTCTATAATAAAGCACTGGTTTCAATACAACCAAGTAGGGAAACAGCTCACGGAGAGACACCTTGGAAACGCAAACCTTCCCCAGGAAAGCCTCCCTACTTTCACATGATCATAGGCAGCTTTGACCTGGGGCAGTATGCATCTCTCTGCTGTGCTACACAGAAACACAGAATGGTAGGGGTTGGAAGGGATCTCCAGAGATCATCCTGTCCAACTCCCCTGCTAAAGCAGGCCCGCCTAGATCAGGTCACACAGGAACACGTTCAGGCAGGTTTGGAAACCTCCAGAGGAGTCTCCACACCCTCCCTGGGCAGCCTGTGCCAGGGCTCCCTCACCTGAACAGGAAGTGGAACTTTTGGTGTTCCAGCTTTTGTCCATTACCCCTAGCTCTGTCATTACAGAAAAAAAGTGTCACCCCATCCTCTTGACATACACCTTTCAAATACTTGTAAGTATTAATGAGGTACCCTCCTCAAATTTCCTCTTCTCCAGGCTGAACAGCCCCAGTTCCCGCAGCCTTTCATCGTATGAAAGATGTTCCAGTGCCCTGATCATCTTGGTGGCCCTGCACTGGACACTCTCCAGCAGTTCCCTGTCCCTCTTGAGTTGGGGAGCCCAGAACTGGACACAGGACTCCAGATAAGGCCTCACCAGGATAGAGCAAAGCAATATGAGAACCTCCTCAACCTGCTGCCCACACTCTTCTTGATGCATCTCAGGACGCCATTGGCCTTCTTGGCCACGAGGGCCAAGAACACAACTCTAATAAAGAAAAAAACCTTAGGTAGTTACGCTGAAATGAAACAAAGAACCAAGGCTGAAAGGGAAGAGGAAGCTGAGGGGATGAAAACAGCGAGGAGAGTCAGAACAATACCCTGAGGGTGCGGGTGGGGGGGGAGGGGGGGGAGCAGAAGGGAAAAGAGGTGAAGCAGAAGAAATGAAAGCAGAACCGGCATAGAAAGGCAAGGGAGAAACAGAAAGACTCACACACAGTGAGGAGCATGCTGCCAATGCTGAGAGATGATCTGCATTTTAGGACCTGCTGCAGTTTGAACCCTCTCTGGGACTCTGGCTTAGGCATCTCTGCTAAAGCCTCCTACTCCCAACTGATCCTTCTAGAGCAGCTAACCCTGGAAATAGTCTCAAAAGCAAATCCTGCACATCAGTTTGCCATACATTGAATAACCTTATATAGATAGTCCAAAGAAAACAACCTTTCTCCCTTGTAAAAGATGACAGATGCTTCCTTGGACAAACACAGCCCAGTGCTAATTGTTCTATAATGTGTTTCCTGCCTAGCTTCACAGTCTTACAAAATACCCACTTTAGCCAAGAAAAAAAAAAAAAAAAAAAAAAAAAAGGCAGCACCTGCCCAGGGTGTAGCTGGGCAGGCTCTGGTTTCCAAAAGCACAGGTGCATTACACCTATCCTACCACACCAACATAAATTAGATTGTTCTGCGTGGTTGCCTACTCCCTCCACTAAGCCTGAGATTCACCTTATTAACTAGAGTGGGTACAATATAATTCTATGATTACATTTCACTGTGTATAAAATGCTGCTGCTTCACACTTCAGAATTTGGAAAGAGGAAGATCTTAAGGAAAGGATGAGGCTGGATAATACATACACTTGCAAGGAACACCAGTGTCTGAACTAATCACTTCAGATAAAAGGCAGCATTTGATTCAGGTTCTAACAACCAGGAAAGAAGGGAGAAGCACTAAAAGCCATTTATCAGATTTTGCATGGGGAGGTATTAATATTCTGTTCCAATATACTTACCTCCATTTCAGACTTTTTTTGGCTGGAAGGATCCCACTAATACTTTCTCCAGTGGCTTATGAATATCATGAGTGTTCTGCCTTTATTTGCAGATAGCCATTAGGTAAACTTCTTTGCCCACAGGTAAATGTTCTTGTCTGCATACAGGAGGCCCAAGGATTTTCTGCATGCATAATGTTAAGAAACTCTTTCCAACTGCATTCTTGAAAACCACATTAAAGAACACGAGCACTGCAATGCAAAATTATCAAAATACAGAAACTGTCTGAATTACAGTTGCCAGGCAACCCTAAATAACCTTCTGCCCTTCTGCATGTGTGCTATAACACAGGCTGCCATGTCCATACCCCAGACTGGTTATTTTCCAGGCAAACTGTGTTGCTGGTAGTGCCCAGGCAATGAATGGGGGCTGTGTAACCAAGCAGACTGTGGTCTGCAGGCTGCTCAGGCTCACTTGCGCTGCAGAAGCTGGAAGGTGGGGAGCAAAGCAGATGGGGAACTGCAAGAAGAGAAAGAAGGATCTTACAGTTAAACCCACTGAATGATACCTTGGAGAACTAGGCTGTGCCTTTACAGGAGAGCCCACGAAACAGTGGCCAAGCCACGCCAGGTGTTACTCACTGTGTGTTCCCTGTTTTCTCTGAGCTCAGTCGTCTGAGGCACCTGGGGTCTGGTTTGCAGGAGGACTAACGGCCATTACAGCCATGGGTGTGCAATCAGAAATGTACACTGGCTATACCATCAAGACTTAGCACTCTGGGAATCTGGTTTGAGGGTTTTTCAAAGCGGGCACCAGAATTATTGGAAATCCTCGTGTTTATGTTATCTGCCCTTAGACTATGTCCTTGAAATGGGAATTATAATATAATCATGCCTAATTGTAACTATTTGTTTCTGAGATTTTTAGGGCAGTAAGGGGGCATAGGAACCTTCACAATAAGAAATACTATTAAAATAAACCACAAAGAGCTTCATAATTTCATATACAACACATACTGAAAATGGACATTAAATAAATAGAGAATGAAGACGATAAATTGCTTAGCAGCACCCTTTCAACAAGCCCCTTATTATTCCAAGCAGTGAATGAAACAGAGACAGTGTGGGAGAGAAAACAAACACACAACCAGAGCCAAGCAAAGGGCATAAAGGAGAGTATAGACTAGCCGTGCTCAGGCAGGGAACTGTGCCAAACAGGGAAGGTGGTGAGATGACAAAGGGAGGCCTGATAACAACTCCTTTCCTAAGGGGAAAAAGCTCTGTCCTCCAGGTGAAAGGAGGGTGGTTGGACACTGCTGTCAATTCTGAGGATGAGAGGTCAGGAGTCAGGCTGATAGGCTTGCACAGCAAGCATTTAAAGTCACATGTGCCATGACTCCAAATGACAAGCAACGTCTCATGGCTGATGCAAATTTCTCACACTCGGTTTGCACATGGGAAGTGCTTGCGATACTCAGCCCTTTGACCCAACCCCCTGCTTGCTGTCCTGAGACACAGGTATGAATTGAAATCTCTCCTGGGAGCCAGAAAAGCTCGTAGAGAGCTCTACGTGTTGTCAGGCAAACAAGGAGTGCAAGAAACACAGAAGAAGGGGCAGAAAGGACAGGGTCATGTTGCAGGCTTAGAGCACAGCATCACACCACTGACAACCCCTTCCAAAAAGCAATGACCGAGAAAAGCAACAGAGTATTGCCTGTGCAGAGTAAAAGTTGGTGGTTCAGAATAAAACACAAAGATTCACTAAATGCACTTTTCTTACCAGGTAACTTCTGCCCAAGGATCACAGCAAGCTAACATCTCCCAGACAACCCCACGGCCAATGGGCTATGGCAGCACCACTAACCCCACAGGTCCCTCAAGCTAAGTTCTCCTCCTGCAACTAGAGGGAACAGTCTCCTTCAGAGGTGAGCAAGTCTTTTTGATCTCCAAGCTCTGTGTCTGGAAAAACAAGCCTCTCCCTCTTTTTTTTTTTCTTCCTTCCCTGCAAAAGAGAAGCTTCAAGCCCTTGAAATGGATCCATTTGTCCGTCGACCTTTAAATCCTTGCTCTTAGCCATGGGTATCATCTTTCTTCTGTTTATCCTTCCTTAACATCCACTAAGCTTGACTCAGTGTGCTTGCAGAGGAAAATGTGATGACCCAAAGTGGCCCAGTCACAGACAATAGTATTTGAGTGCTCTTGGACCACTGCTTATCAGAGCTGTTAACTGTCATGCATAGCATTTGGCACATTTAAATCTGTAAATACTTCTGCTCTGCAAACTTAATGCTTGTTTAATATTACTTTAGAAAAGAAACACACATTTAAAGAGGGTTTCTTTATCCTTTCACTTATACCTTGCATGAATTTTAGCCCAAGAATTTGGATTTAATGCAAATGCAGGTTTCTGTCACTCAGCAGCCTGCACTTCTTTGGCTGATGGAGTTTGACATTCATTTGACTGCTCTCCATCCCCCGCCCTGCTGGAAGTTGAGGAGGTGCCTTTCTCTTCTGTTTTTGTTTCCCAGAAAAGGAAGGCTGAGACAGTTTGTCTCAGCTGCACTGAGCTGAACTATGTGACAAGGTGTTATCCATTCCATTCATCTGAGAGGAGCAGCTCTTAAACCATGATTAATCAGTATATAGTTCAGAGAAAGGGTGGAGTCTACATCACCAAACTTCAAGCCCCTAGAGTTGAGCTTGCTTTCCTTAGGAATTTGTAGAAACAGATTCTTTGAGGGAACAGTCCAAGGCAGACACCTCAATTGAACCAGATTTACTGCTCCCTCAAACAGCCTGGGTTTCTCCACATGCTCTCTGGTGAGCTCTGAGTGACCTGCTACACATGAAGATGGTTTATTGCTCAAAACTCCAATGGTGGCAACCTGAACACCACAGGAGAGCAATGGCAATGAAAGAAAAGCACGGCTTACTGCAGAGAAGTTGACTGGATTCAGTCAGTGCCTTTTCTTTTTCTAGTGGGCCAGTAAGAAGAGAAAATAGAGGAAGACGTCAACGTCTGCACTTTCAGCAAGATCAAGTATGAGAATGACCAGCTCTTTTTCATGTCCCCACAGTAACAGGCATCACAAAAGCCAAGCCTGTCAAGTGTTGTGTTTGCTCTCATCATATAATCAAGATATTTGTAGGCAGGAACAGGTACCAGTCTAAGTTTGACCAGACTTGAGCTTTTTCCCAGACAGTTGCACTTTATAACCGTCGCTGAGCATCGTGGTGATATTTACTGGGAGACGCAAGTGCTCCATTTCCATAAAAGCAGGCAGTTTAAAATTAGCTGCAGATAACTCAAAAGGACTGCTTAGAGCAGAAATGTAATTTTCTGAAAGGGCTTATTGGTTCTGAACATGATGCACCACACTCATGATCTGTCATGCCTCATTACTTCAGACTGAGTAAGCCAGGCCAGTGTAACTGGATCTGTTAGAGACTCTCCTTAATGCAGAGTTCTTTTAAGATGTTGCCTTCCAGGCTGAAGTCTTAAAAAAAAAAAAAGGCAAAAAAACATTATCCAACTCATTTTCTCAAGTCCTGTGGCATATTTACAGGTTAAATGGAACGAATTTTTTTTAAATAGTTCTTAAAAGCACAGCTCCACTTTTGGGAGCCATTCAACAGAAATGGAATCAATTGACTGAGAAAAGTTTATTGCCTGTAAGCACTCAAATATCACTTCAGAGGTTTCAAGAAATAGATATTACAGGAGCTTTGCATTTTCAACCAAGGTTTGGAAGCTTTCAAGAGAATTTATTCTAATGCTAGTAGTAATTTGTGAGTACCTCATTTGGTTAGGCTACCGCAAACTAAATATAAGGCAAGCGTGTCCTTCATTTGCATTGGTAGAGTTTAGCCATATTTGAACCAAAGGAAACTTTGCTCTTCCCATTTCCTATCTGCCTTTCTAACTCCACCTAATATATTTTGGGAATTCATATTACAATACCACAATCTTCATGAGGTCTCCATTGGTGTAATTTATTACAATTAAATCATGAGGAATGCAATGATGTATACAAGGAAGACTAAAATTGAGCTCAGAGGTCCTTTGACTGTGGAGACTTAGGGTAAAAAGCACTAGAAACTTCCCTTTGTCCTTAAAACAAGAGGCTTTATTCCCTCCTTGTGATTTAAGAGAATAAAACCCATGAAAAAGTGACATCATTTATATGGTTCCTTTGAAAAGCAGGACTATATTTCAAGCATTTATTAACCAAATTAAGCCTATGCAATTTAAATTATGCTTTCCTTGTCATATTAACATATTAATGAATATACATCAGCAAGTTGGACTAAAAATATAGCAAAGATTTGCATGTCTGATTATCTCTGTGTAGTTTTGCAACTGGCAAATTGAAGGGAGGACAGAAAAACCCCAACAGTCATGTAAAGGTCTATGCAAAATTACAGGTTAGAGGTTCCTTAATCAAAGGGTTGGTTTGTATCTTTTATAAGCAAAAATGAGAATCTCTAAATTAAGAGGGTTAAAAATTGGAATTATGTTCAAAATAGTAATTTCATCAATTTTTAAAGCAGTGAATAGGACAATGAAGTCTTAACCAAAAGCACTGCCACCGATCTCCTCCCAGCCTTCTCAGAGGGAAGCAAGAAAACTTATGCTTCACCACACTGCCTCAGTATTTTCCAAACAAGCAAAAACAATGGAAGAGTGGTATGCAAGGAATCAGGGAAAGCTATTTTGACTATGAAATTGTTGACAGCAATCAACTTCTTGCAACCACTGAATGAAAACATAACCAACAAACCAGTTTATTTGTTAAAATCATGACCAAGTCAGGATTTGCTTGCTGTTCAGCTTTACTTCCAGACTTCTAAGATCACCCCAGGCAACTCAGCCAACTCTGTGGTTCAGCTTGCCATATATTTCCCACCTAACACTAGAGAAAACAAGTAATAAGTATTTGAATCATGTTTCTCATGAATGTGTGTAGCTGAGAAATTTTCTAGAAACAAAAAATACTAATGCTGCTAAAATCCCAAGATTCCAGTTTCCTTGCAGTCTTAACCAGGTTCCCACCTCCAGACACCATTTTAGATCACTTCCAAGTCAGATCCCTTTTCCATGCTTCTATAGATTAAGTCTACAACACCAAACCCATCCAAGAGCTGCATCTCTCATTTTCTATTCCTCCTCCATTCTTTGAAGAAAAGCTGGCACTTCAGAAAGGTTATCCTTAGCACTCAAGGAAAGCTGCTTTATTTCTCATGTTTGAGTGACCACTAACTAGGATTTAAAACAGGTGATTCTTTGAACATGTATGTTTAAATGAGCAGAGCAATTTCTTTTGCTCAGTTTTGCCCTCACTCTGTCCCTTCAACAAATTGGTTAGACCAAAAACGAAAAGCGTGGGGAAGGAACAAAAACATTTAATTTGTACTCCTTCAGCTGCTTTCAACTCTGTAAATGTATCACTGCAAAGTCAAGGAAGTCTCAGCCCATGTTGCTGAAAGAAAAAGACCTGTAACTACCATGTAAACTCTCATGTGACTTCCCATGATAATTCTATGTACTGTCTTCCTTTTGGTCTATGTTTTTAAAAAGATGAAGTCAAGGCCAGTACAGTGTACTCAGTATACCTCAGTGTACTGAGGTGCATTTGTAAGACAAATTCGTTTAATATGTAGGGTAAGTGAACCTTGCAAATGGAGAGGAAATGTTTGAGCTTCTTTGGTACAAACTCCCACCAATCATCTGCTGAAAACCTGACCTACAACATGGCCACTGTTACCTGCAAAAAGAGCCTTGTCTCCTAGAGTCTTAATTCAGTCCCTTGGGAAGGGGCATGAGCATCTCCCAGATTAGTTTTGCTGGCATCTAGAAGTCCTGAGGTACCATTGCTAGTAGCATAAAGTGATGGCAACAAGAGCACCTGCAGCAGGAATGAGAGTTTGCTTTTGTGCAGGCAGAGCCCTGGTATTCAGACCACTTCACATGTTGATTAACTACATTTCTGTACAGGAAGCTCATAATGCCTCAGCATTAAAGCTCAGTTACCAAGTGCCAAGGACAGTTTTGTACACCATCGTCAACTTCCAGCAGCTACCAATGAACTCCCTCAGTCACAGATTTTGTAAATGGAATGATAAGCAAAGGAAGGAAAAGAAACAATGTTTATCTCTTTTTCATTTAGCACAAGACACAGGAGTGGAAATACCAGAAGCCTGGAAAGCCAGAGCTTTCTAGAAATTAGAAATGAAATAACTCCTCGGTAAAAAGATTACAGAGAACTGCCTACAAATTGCATTCTGTCGTTGCCCATGCCTTCTGCTGCCTAATGTATTAATAGAACTGTTCTCCACGTGGGAATTCAATTCGTGAAGAAAGGTGAAAAAACATAGCTGCTGCCAGATAACATACAAGCTGCTCAAAAGAAATGACACAGGTTGACTCTCACAGAATCACAGACATGCAGAGGAACACACAGCAAGTTTAATGGCACAGTTTGCAATGACTTTTCTTTACAACTGTGGACTGAGTTGGGGGTTTTTTTGGTGGATCAATTCTTGCACAGCCAAAGCCAGAGTGCAGCTTTTATGAAAAGTATATATATGTGTGTGTATACATATATATCTATGTGTGGATAGATATATCTGTATCTAAAGCAGAAAAAAAAATCCCAAGGATTATGCAGCAAAGAAGGGAATAAGTTACAAGTGTTTCTCCCCAATTACATGCCAGCTTTTCCAATTTTCTATCTTCCAATAACCTTCTACTGCAGCGGCTCTTACCAATTAAAATAAATTAAGAAACTCTTCTTCTTTACATCCCTGAATCCTAAATATTCAGGGATCTCAAGAAAGACCACGACAAACCTGGAAGGATCTCCAAAGCATTTTTCAGCAGCAACATGGCATCGTATCAAGAGTGGGAAGACTGGCCAACTGGCAAAACAACAATTTTAAATGTACTTGGCCAGGCTAGGCCTGTAAAAACAAGATGCTTTGTCAGCCAGTGCAGTAGGCACTTCTGTTCATAACAACTCCTTTTTTCCCTGAGTTTTCTAAGAACAAATTACTTGCTGTTGACATCCAATTCCTCTGAAGAACACAGATGGCCAGCAACATGGAAGCTGAGACACAAAGAGGCCAGTCACTTTGACTGGTTATACACAGTTTCTCCAGCAAAGAAATTCCCTTTTTAAATGTTGTTTGGGTTTTTTTAATGACACAAAACTTTAGACTTTTGTTAAAAAAAAGTTAGAGAAGATTACAATTTTTGGTTCTCCTTCTTCAAAGGCCTCCCACGGCAAATACATTTCACAAAAGACATTTATCCCAAGATATATTAATTCAGAAAGCAGAACATATGCAGTTTCACACCCAAACCACGCGCTGCTGCTTTTACACAAGGTGTGCAGCGGCAAAAGAAATCACTAACTCCTATATACTTACCCCAGGAGAGTACACCAGCAAATGCTTTGGGTCCTAACAACCGGCAACACAGCAGCAAACAGACTCAATCTTTGTATTGCAAAGTTGATTTTTAACAAGCCAGGAATGGATCACCTTGCTCAAGCGTGGTCCCCTCGTCCTCCTACCACAGGCTTTGACTCAGTAAAATGAGAAATGGAAACGTTTTTTAAACCACCTTTTCCATTTCAGTTTCTTCCCACCACTTCCAAAAATCTTCCAGTTCATATATTAAAGTTGCATCTTTCCAAGCCTTGTGCTACATTTTACCTCAATTAAAGCCTGGTTTTGCTGTAGCAAGGTTGAATCTGTAGCTGATCGTTAGCTGTGGAAAATGCATACCTGTTCCTCTGCCTCTGGCAGAGACTCCAGCCAGGCCATGTGCCCTGAAGAAGGTAAAAGCTCTGACTAGGCTTGTTTAAGAGCAAGGTCATGCAGCCAAATGGTTCTAGTCTGCATGTGGCATTTTGGGGAAATGTAATGCTTTAATTGGTGTATTTGTACTCGGTTTCTATACAAGTCCAAGTCCATGGTGGTGGGGGGTTGCAGAGACAATGGCATCGTGATTATTTACATGCCAGCAGTAGTGCAAGCGTCACATTCAAACTTCTCTGCCAATTCATTTCAAACAGCAGTTCCTTTAGTGATGGGGAATATGTAATTTAGAAACTTCAAATTACCCAGTTAATGCAGAATAATGAAGAAGTACAAGAAGCTTAGAACTTGATTAAACAAGGAGAATGAAACCATCCATTTCACCTGAAAGTCTGTGTGCTAAATGCTTGGGTCTGTTTTGGCAGAGACCCTGACCATGTATCTGATTGCAGTGACTTTATTCATCTTGAATCTTGAAGATCTCAAAGTGTGCACTGTCACAAACTCCCAGAGTAACTTACGCCAGAGCTGCAGGAACAGCAAGGAAAAGGTTGAAAAGTTACAGAAATGCTTTCAGTAGGGGCATCAGGATGAGGATTGAGGGCTGTTAGCTGAGTGGTTTCCAAAAGTGTATCAACTATTTCTGCGGGCAAGTCAGCTTGCAAGAAATCCAGGGTGAGGACTTTCAGATATACCACAGACAGACAGGGATAACACAGGGGTGATAAGACGGATAACAGGTCCTTCTGACTAACTTGTAGATGCGTAGTTACCAATTCCAGTGCAAGACGCAGCTGAGTGATGAAACGCATGTGCTGGAGACAATTTTCAACAGACAGGTCTGCTGAACCCAGCTGTCCCTCTTCTAGCCTCATCATAGTCTGTATCCCAAGGCTGCAAGAGACAGCTCTGGAGGATATTGTCATCAACGACGGGCAGCATTTTGTTGCTGCATGAGAATAACAGATCCATTTGTTGACCACGTGAGATACAGTAACAGATGACAAGGTCCCTGTCATAATGTCCAAGACTTCAATATATTTGCTGAGAAGGTACAAGATTTCACGGGTCCAGGACTGAACCTGAATTTAGGCAGATGAAAGGCAGTAAATACGCATCATTATGATAACACCTATCTTCATACAGCCTACCTTCATTTAATCCAGAATTCTCCTCACAATACCCTGAGCTGGCTACAATTAAAAATATTTAACTCTTGCTTTAACTATTCTATCGAACCACTTCAGCAAATCCAGTTCCAGAGTAAAAACAGCTGACAAGGAATGTATGTGTGTGAGTGCACCTGCACATCTCTATGTGTATATACATAGCAGAAATAAACAAGGACAGAAACTGTTAGCAGCACTAATTGTAGACTATCCTTGCTTTGTACAGGACAAACAGATGAGGTACCCTTGAAATAAACGCTGTCAAATATATACAGTGGAAAAGTGACAATTCAAGTTGGACTGTTATTTCATGCTCTCATCTCCGTAACAAATTGCACCTAAAAATCCCAACAGGCACAAATAACAAAATTCTCTTCTTGTCCCCCAAATTTCACCTTGCTTTCAGGAGAAGGTGACAGAAATGGAACTGTCAAAGCAAAGGACTACAGAGAGTGCCATGCAGAGGATTAAGGAAATAACTGCCTTAAGTCACTCAACTGTGTTCCAGTTTTCTCTGTGCTGAGTGACCCATTGCCCCCTCTGGTTTTTATTTGCTTTTGCACTGTACTGCCTTATGTAACTGTTCCCTCCAGCTCATAAATTTCCAAGGTGAACAAAAGCTGAAGTGATTACATTTGGCTTTGCCACAAAGGTGATTTTTTTCCACTAACTTCTACTTAGCAGGGTTTATATTTTTAATCACATAAAATTATTAAGCCTGTTGTGGTTAAGTTGATCAATTTGGCTTCTAAATGCCCACGCTTTCCCATTTCCCATAATGTTAATAACTCCAAAGATTAAAATGGATTAAGCTTGGAAGGGTAAAACGGTTGGGTGGTTGTTTTTTTCCTTCCCTTCACAGGCCAAGCTGCCCTTATTGTGGTTTGAGTACCTAGAACTGTGTTTCATCTCCCTAAGCATTACTTTGCCTGTACCAATATCCTACAAAAGGTTGTCTGTCTTTTCAGAATAGATCCTACATAAAAAGGACTGAAAGTCCATTATCTAAAGTTATTTTCAGTGATAGCTCTGAAGCAGCCTGACCTGGAGTCACACAGAGGCAAAAGCAGGGACAGCTATAATCCTTCCTCCCTACAGCATGAGTCTACTCATGATGTTTTCTTGATTTGACCTTTCTTCAGTGGTGAAAGCTATTGATGGAGACAACCACAGCCTTGGGAAACCAAAAGACCTCTGCTTACAAAAATGTGCACAATGCCAACAGATCCTCAGTGGCATTTAGTCTTTAATCCTAGCAAGGTAATGAGATTTATAGAAGCTAAACCCTAAGGTTTTTATATTACACTGTGAAAGCATGTTCAATTTTAGTATCTGTCAACACGTGTGAATTCAGCTTATCATTTGTTTATACCAAGGCTGATAAAAAATTCAGCCTAAGTTTGTGTAAAATATACATCATTAACAAGTCAGAAACAATTTTGATCTCCTAAAAGTTTACTTTGAAACCTACTTCACTCCTTCCCAGAACACTACAAGAATTACACTTTCATAGTCATACAAACTAAAAGTTGACGCAGCTTCAATCTCCAAACCTCCAAAATCCCAGTAGCATTTTACCTCCTACATATGCCACGTGACAATTGGCTGCTTTTTGTTATGAACTCTTTCTACACCTGAATTGTTGTAATAATTACCCAAATTACTGTTCATATTGTCTCTGAACTATCACAGAGCCTGGACCTAGTCTGTGATGCACTTAAGGTAAACCGTGTGCAGGTAGTTCTTACTTTTTCAGTATCAGGTTAAATCCTTGCAGTGGCAAAGGATCACTTCAACTAGTAAGTCCTTTCTTCACAAAGTATCTCACTGGTGATCTCACAGATTGAAATACAGTCAGAAGTAGCAAATGTTAGATTTTTAATTTATCAAAAGTCTATTACTAATATTTGCCTGTTCTTTAAAGAAAGATGTTTGGTTTGTAAGAAGATACAGATCTCTGGTGATACCAGACTTTAGAAAAACAGTATGGAATGAGGAGCTGCTCTTAGCCCTTGAATCTGGAAGAAATCATCCTAATTTTTTAATTTATACTATGGCTTTTAGTATTTTCTATATGGTACTATTTACCTTCCATATCCCATTAGCTAAGGCAGATGCTTCAAAAAAAAAAAAAAAGGAAAGATAAGAGACATAAAAATTAAAAGTAAAGAGATATGCCCCCTTCTAATCCATACTCCTGGTTTGATTTCGTCAAGTCTTCTCAGAAGAATCCTGCAGTTGAATCTCAGACTTGATGTTAAATTAGGGCAAAAAACAGTGTTTGCTCATAAAACTTGCTTAATATCCCACTAAACTCTAACAAAATTTCTATTACATGGATTATCAGTATAATAAATACAGACATAAACGTATTTATATATTTTATATAAATGAAATGTGAAAATATGCACTTTGTAAATAAGCTAAAACATAAAAACCAAGAGCAAATACTCAGGGTAATCTACAACATTTGATCAATCCCCAACATTAAGATGCAAGAAAGTGTAATGCTGCAAGAAAGTAAAGCTTATTGGCAAGTCAGCTCAGAATACCAGTGGGAAGAACACATCTGCCCCATGGGAGATGCACATCTCATAAGGAAAACAACATGACAAGTTTCGATATTATTCCATACCATAGAGCAAAACCAACGCATTTATTTCCTATTAATGACAAGGTCAGACATAAATCTGTGACTGAAATCTGTGGGTAAGCCAAGGTTGCGAGGCAGTGACCGTTTGCCATATGGAGTGGTGTTGATGCGGCAGGGCAGGAAGGGCACAAGAAGGGCGACTCTTCAGCTCACTCGGCTGTCCCTCCCGGCACATTTGCGTCCGGTTGAAATTTCATGCCAAAAGAGCTTTACAGCGATGCCCAGAGAGGGAGAACAAGATTAAAAAGGACATTAAAAAAAAAGGGGAGAGGGGGCAGGGAGCTATGGATGTTTTAAGTCAGCAAGGTATAGAGATACAGGAGATTAAAACCATTGTGTGAAAGAAATGATGAGCTGTTCAAAAGAAAAGAATGGACTGGCAGTGATGAGCGCTGATTATCACCAACAGATAAAGGCAAATGCAGGCTAAAGTGCAACTGCTTTAGGATTTTATTTTTAGTCATATTGTTAAAGAAAATGGCCTTTCAAAGCAGAGTACTTCGTGGCTAGCATCTTCATCTGCCTTTAACCAGGGTGTATAAAGACTATATCACCAGCACAAAGGAAACAATGTCACTGTAAAACCTTTACTGAAGAAGAAAAGTTCCAATTGCAAGTTAGAGATCCTAAAGCAAACTTTCCAAAGTTTGGAGCACCAATATTTCCAAATGCTTCTCACTAAAAGCGTTTCTAAGAGCACTTAGAAGAAAGGGTTCATTTTGTTCTCTATTATCAATAATGCCAAGAACAGTAACAATTAATGCATGCAAGTTGCAATGGACTCTCAAACCCAGAAACATCTCTCTTCCATCAGGAAACAATGAAATTCAGCAACATTCATGTAAACTCAGTCTACTGGCATTTGTGAACCAGTCGCTTCAAATTCTCCATTTCTAGCCCTATTAGGTCTTATCTGTACAGTCTTTCCATCATGAAAGAATTGCCTGAGACAGCATTCAGAGACAACAAGCAGGAAGTTACTTATTAAAGCAGAAGGAGCTGACACTCCACCAAATTGCCTGGCCTTCTTCTGGACAAAGATTGAAATCCAGTCCAGAGACACAGGGAAGAATCAGAGTGACTTTGAATTTTGGAAAGGTACTTTTTCTACAGAGCATTTCTTTGCTTCTGTTGAAATGTATGAAATATTAATGTCAATTCATTACACATCAGTGCATTTGTATACTTCCCTGTTCTCAAATGTCCAAATGAAAACAGTCTGCTCTGAATAATTTACTCCTGAATCATCAGCCAGCTTTCTTCTACAAATTCAGGAGATCTTCACTGTTCACCAAATCACATCTATCACTGACAATCTTTTCTAAAAGATATCCTCTCTGTTAAGTTTCAGAAGGGTACCAGTATGTGTGTATTTGATATGCTACAAAACTTGGTATTTGGAACAGATATACAAGTGCTAACACTAAATTTACAATAATAACAATACACAAAATAATATCCAACAATAACAACAAAGTAAAAGTTCACATAAAGGCTATAAAACTGTCACTTTAAGTCTGTGGGCTGGAGCCAGCAGCCAAGAACAACTCATTAAACCTCCAAGCGTAAAGCCTCTGCAACCATCTTTCCAGGAGGTTCCCAAACACGTGGGAGGAGTTTAAGGGCTGAATGAACTGTTCTGGCAACCCACTTGCTGCTGTTTTGGTCCTGGTGTTCCCTGAACTCCCCTGCCTATTGCCCATCACGTGAGCAAGCTGCAGAGTGCCTCAGCCAACAGCTTTGCAGCAGAAAACCTGTTTAAACCAAAGCTAGACTATGTGAAGCCACAACGCTTTAAAATAAATGCTAATTTTGACTCAAGTGGTGACAATCCTAATTTCTCAATGATTATTTCTGTAAGTATCAGTCTAATACCCTTATTCACACAGATAGTTAAGACTTGCTGACAGCTCACTACTACACTGTCCTCAGCAAAGGAGACAAAAGTTATGTCTCACTGCAGTTCAAAAATGAGCTTCATACAACCACTTCCCTTTGAAATATGAAACTGCGCTGCTAAAATAATTCATTCTGCTTTTGTTGTGGGGCTGTTTGGAAAGAGAAATTACATGGTCTCAGAAATGTCTACCCTTCCATCATGTTCACATCCCCTTTCTCTCTCTGCACAGGGTGGAAGAAATATAAATGTACTTGCTGATTGATGTCACTGTAATAATCCATTACCAGAGAAAAAGCAATTTCAAAACAAGAGTCACTAGCTGTATATTTTCCCTTATGGAATATAACAGTGATTCTGAGTTAATTGTTTAATTTTTAAAAAAATGAACAGTTAAGGATTTTTTTTTATGAAGACGGGTTTTTTATTCTCATGTGCTCACTAATGTACTCATTCTAATGTACACTCTTGTGACCTTTTATTAAAAACAAACCTTTCCATTTGCTGCTAATGGAATACAATTATTTCCAATCTCAAGATCCTTGAGCAGAAAACTCCACTTTTTTGAGGCTAGGAAAAAAACTTAAATGCACACACCATTATTACATTGGTCGCTGCAAAGATACGCGAGTGGAACGTGGAGGGTCAGCACTTAGGAAGGAAAAGCTTGCAAACACTGAGAGGAAAAGCAGACTAACAGTCTAACTTCAGTATTATATACTGTCCCATTATCACGCCAATTTACTTATACGTTCATTCTGGCCTTGGTATAGCCACTGACTTTCAGTTAAATCATTCAGTCTGCACAGGCATACTCCAGCTCTGTATGTAGATATGTGAGCCTGTGTGTATATAATTTATTGGGCTGTTTTTTTAAAGTATACCTAACCCAGGCACTCTTTGGTATAAGCCACTAAAATATTACAAAATTCAAAATATGAAATGTTTACTACTGACATCAAACCCCCAAAATAACTCACAGTATGATCTGCAGTAGCTACTGCTAAGAAATAAGGGTTAAGATTTGCTAACACACTGCAGAAGAAAACAATACCACTTTGAAACACATTTCCTGACAGAAAAAAGACAAGAGAAATTGAAGACAGGAAGCCCTACCTTTAGTTGTTCATTCATATGAATTATAAAGATTAAACAGAAACACTGTTCTGCCTTGATAGAGCAATATATCTCTTTCAGGCAGATTAAGACTAGATTGTGTAATGTAACTGGTAATAAAGATGTACTTGTAACATCGAATAAGCGTTATGTACCACAGGAGTCTTTCCTCTCATTCATCCCAAAATGAAATGGATGTTTGACCATCTACAATTTGTAAACTTTATTCTTTTTCACCTTCTACTTTGTAGCTATGAACTGATTTTAGTATTTGATGAGAAAAAAAACCAATCGACTCCACAGCACCTGGAATAATATATAATAATATATAGAATTATTATAATTGTAATGTAACTGCTAGTATTTGTGCTGGTTTATTATGCTGATTTTATGTTTCATTTCTACATCCTCAGGTTTTCCAAGCTTTACATAAAGACAGCTGTCAACACATACAGGAAGATATATATAACATTAGCAAAAATTGCATTCACTACCCAGAACATACCTTGTGTCTAAAGATGGGCCACAAATTCAGGCACGTTAAGGGCCTGCTGGTGAACAATACATTGACTTGATTTGAATGTAGTGAATTCTACAATGGGTAAAATCTCTCAGCACATCCACAGTTAAACCAAATTGAAATATTTTGCAAAAGAAAGCTTACCTGACCATTCTTCCCCAATTCCATTTCAACTATGGCAACAGGAGTGTTTATCTGATCGATGTGTCTTGACTGGGACTTCAGATCCACTCGCCAGGTCATGTTTTTCAAGACATTATCCCAACGGCTTTGATTGATGAGACTCTCGTGGATCTTTGTTCGGTGGTTCTTCCAAAATTTTGCAATGACTGCAGCTTGATCTGACGTGATGCCACCTTGTTTTTTGGTTTGAGCCGTGAGAAAAGCCTCCAGCTGATTCAAATCCATGTCTGCTGAAGCAATTGACTGTAAGGAAAATAAGAGGGGGGGAAAAGGAAAAAGCTTGTTTGGAACTACTCTTTTTACAGCCTAAGTTGAACAGCCTACTGAAGGTCACATCTTCAAGGTTTTACAAATATTAGATATTAAAGGGATAGTGTCGACAAAGTTGGGTTATGGAAATGACCTCACAACTTTCATTGAAGCTCAATTTGCCAGTGCCTTATCCCAGGTTCCTGTCCCCAGGCAGATGAAGGCTAATGGACTGGTAACATACCCAGCTAGTCACTGCTGGGAACACTGGTTCAGGGTCTGGCAAGATACTGCTGTTCTGGTGGTCTATTAAAACAGCAAAATTGGGGCAAACATGGCATGCCTCTCACCAAGGCTGAAACAAGTGAGGAGACAGCCCAGCTTATGGGAACACCACCTGCCACTGCCACACCATGGACAAGGAAACAAAACTGGTAAATGCTGCAGCAGTCAGGCAGGGTCTGTGGCACTGGCTGCAGCGGTGTGCTGCCTGCATGAGCACAAGTCTTCCAAGGGAAAGAGAGGCCTCGTGTTTGGAGCAATCCTTAAAAAAGCAGCGGCAGCTTCTTCTGAAGCATCAGTGGACTCTCAGGCTAAATACAATGTTTGTGTTTTGCAAGGGAGTGTAAGAGGTCATTTATACCTCCTCCCTGTGCAGTATCAGAAATTATTCTTCTGAAACCTCTCTTTTACCTAATTTTTTCAACTACTTTACAAAAGCTGAGAATCCTACAGACTTAAATTTGCACTGCCTCACTGTCAATGGCTGCTAAATATGGCCATGAAGGGAGGGGGAGGATGGGAGATGAGGAAACTGTGGCTAAGTTCCCCCATCGTAGTTTCAAGCTGACACTTTTGCTTCTTTCTCACCCAAACCGGATGCAGCTTATCCTAAATGAACATGCCACCTCCAAGCACACGCCAATATGGAGCACAGCAAGGCAAAGGGCAGTCCTTAGGACATGCTTCAGTTTAATTTTCCTTGGTATGGTATTCCCACTGCTGTACTCCATGTGGTCAGGGAAATAACGATCTCACATTTGTTAGCCAAGGGGGTAACACTGTGTGGCTTTTGGCCGGATGCACATGGCATACATCACGTTGCAAAATTCGGTATTGGCTATCTAAAAACCAAGGGGTTTGCACTCTGTGAGCTTGCTGAGGATGTGAGACCTGCTGCTTCACTGGCAATGACTAAATTTTAAGCAGCGTCAGCTACTGGCGAGCTTTGCTGGTCTCCTCTAGATCAGACCGATATCAAAGTGCAAGATCTCAGTAACATCAGGAGCAGCCTGAAACAAATAAAAAATACACACAAACACAGAACTGGCTCAAAACAAAGAGTTCACGCATCAAGGAGGTGGCGAAGAACAGAGAGGCAAGGTTTGCCACTGTGAAGGGAGCAAAGCCAACACCGCATCATGCTCAGATACATCACCACATCCTTCTTACCTTGATTTTGTTATCAAGAGGAAAGCAAACTAGAAACAACCCCCCGAAAAACACCAAGAAACAACTTCTGATCTACAACAGTTGTACTGTCTTTCATCGTTCAGTGTATAAAATCTTTCTCCTGAATCTTTTCTAGTCTGTTTTTGGTTTGGGTTTTTTGCTTTGGTTTTGCGTTGGGTTTTTTTTTTAGGGGGATGTGCTGCCTCCTCTCGCTCTTGCAATGGATTAGCTGCCATCTGTTACGTGATCGGGAGAAGAAAAGGCAATCCCCCCTGGAAGTAACTGCCCGGCTGTATCAGGGTTCCAGCTCAATAGGAATATTTGCCAATTCATTATAAAATGTAACATGCCTGGTGCACTGCTCTGTCTTTTCTAAAGGGCATTCACTGTATCTGTAGATATTGCTTGCTTTTATCATTGAGCTATTTAAGTTAAGAGGTAATTATCTTGTGATATCTAATTATGTTGTAAATGAAAAAAGCACTACTTTTCATTTTCAAAAGAAAAGCTATTTAGATTTGAAGTCCCTTCCTACATCTAGACTGTCTAGTATCAGCAGTGTGCAGTATTTTCTGGTATCACTGCATCTGTGTGGGGATCTGAGTGCTTTGTGACCCCCAACTACCGCTCATGTACATCTTCAGCATCGCTTTATGTGAACAGGGAGACAAATAGAGGTGAATCAACAACCCCAGACTCTAGCACTTTATGTAAGCCCTGTCAAGCCCAAGATCAAGTTGAGATGCAGACTTTCTTCTCAGTTCAGCTGTGCAGAAAATTGCCTTCTGTTTTATTCCTGTGCAGGAACCAAGAACATAAACTGCTTCCTCTGCACTGCATGAAGCAAAGGTGTCACGGAGAAGCATCCAGTCTGCATTAAATGTGAACTCAATGCAGATTTGCTGGATAAAACAACTGGGTAACCCTTTCCTAAGCTTGTTTCCATAACCTTCAAATATTTTACATTTGTAATTCTTCGGATTTTCTTTTAACCTTACCTCCTTCACAATAAACAACTCTTTTTGAGAGATGCAGCAAGATTTCTGGCAGTGCTTTGCTAAGCTTGTGTGTGATAAAAACCACACACACAAAGTTCCTTATTGTGCTTGACACATGATATAAATCAGTCCTTGAAGTGTATCCAAAAGAGGAAGTGCAGGACCAAACTTGCAATTTTAAACATAAGGAAGAAAAAACAGCATTACTGGGGCTTATCCAGGACAGTTAAATTCAACTGTTTGGCAAAGATTGTCAAGAGATTGATGATTAGTTAAGACCTGGTGTGAGCTACACTTAAAAATTCTGTAGGTTCACATACCATAAGGACCCTGACACAGTCTGCTACTGAAATCTTACCACATAAAACAGAGGAAGAAGACATTATGTCGTAATTAGCAATCATTTATATCTATGTCTCTGTACACAACATGGATCACTTTATGCATACGCAGCTCAGAAACTGGAATGTAACAACCACCCCGTATTTTAGTGGAACATTTATCAGATAGCACATGCTTTAAGTATACCAATATAGTCCATCACTGAGACTAGAATCTCTCTGAACTTAGAAATACAACAACTAATTAAAACCTCATTAAAAAAACAAAGTAATTGAACATGGGTATAATCAATCAATGAGTTATACTTCAGTATAGCTGCACAAAGATACTAATGAAGATTTATTTCTTTGAAATTCCTCAGCAAAACCCACCAGCTGTAAAGGTTTTCAAGTCACAGAAGAACAGCAGCTTATTTTAATATTATTTTTCATCTTCACTTGGAAACATTGCACCATGGACAGGGAACCTGATGTAAGTTACAAGAAACGAGTAAGGTCTTTTCTGATCTTCCATCTCCCTTACTGTATGAACACTTACACAATTCATTCTTTAAAGAAGTGCAGTTCTATTCTATTGCTCATGTGGATGGCCACAGTTAAATCTCAGACTTTTTTTAAGCTTGAGAAAATGTTTTAATCTAACCTGGCAAAAAAATTGTATTTCCAGGCATACTGTGCACAGCATTAGACACAGTTCTTTCTGTTACTTTTAACGATGCTCATTTATTACATGGAATATCAAATTGCAGTGAATATATCTTATTGATTTTTCTCTAGGACTAAAGTTAAAACATGAGTGGTACTTCTGTTCTTATAATGAAAGACAGGTAAAATATATCTGACTACAGGTCTCCCTCTCATGCTTTTAAACCTAAGAGCTTCAGATGAGCATCTACCACCATAAGGACAATGATCAGCTCCCACAGCAACAATAAAGACAGTTTCACTGCTGGAATAAACAGTAAACGCACATTTTGGCACCATGACTGAAAACTTCTTGGGACTTAAAGGTGTTGAAATTTTTTTTATTCATCAGCTCCTACAGCTCAATCACTGTCAGCATTGATTCAAGAGGGATACATCTTGTTAATGCCAGTTACTTAGTACAGATAGAAAAATGCAGGATCTGCTGTCGTACCTTGAGTTACAGCACTGTCGGTGACACATCATCGTGTTATAGAGACTTTATATTCTGAACACAGCATGGAGATTCTGCTTAGTTGTTTCCCACCTCATCTCTTCAGCAGTCCTCAATAAGCATACTTTTGCAATACATTATCACAGCCCCCTCTTTATTTACAGACCGTCCTGTCTCCATGCAGTCCTACAGCACATCAAGAAGCAGGATGTTTTATCGAGGCATAAAAAGTTATGCAGGACCTAATACCAGTTATTATTTGTGAGCACAAATGAGTTATTATTTCAACATAAAAAATCTTCAACTAACAAAAAGCAGGAAAGTTTTCTAAGGAAGTACAGAATCATATGCCAGCAAGTAATCTAATTTACATTACTGTGGCTATTCACTTAAGTAAAAAAAAGCCTATTTTCAAAACCCGAGTGGGTAAATGAAGACCATTAGATATTAAAAATGCCCTCATGTTATGTATTTTGAGAGTTGTTAAAATACACCATTCGTTTTTTCCCTAGGAAGCACACCTTATGGACAGTTTGTCAATCTACAAACACACAAACCTCACTCTCAGCAACTGGCTACATCTTTCCTTCCAGAGGCCAGACAGATGCTTTTTAACAAGAAACAGTTTTGGTCTTGTTTTTTTTGGACTGCTTGTGGTTACCTTCAACACATACCCACTATGTCTTCAAATATAATTCAGCCAATAAAAATATGACTTCAAATGCTATTTCCTTAATGGAACAATATTTGAAAATCTGGGGAGTTTTGTATTGGCTTAATTAGATCTGTTAGGCATGAGCCTTGGTAAGCAGAACAGGAAAACAGACTTAAATTCATTACCTCTTCTGAGAAAGCCTGACAAGCCTGCAGTACTGGTGAGACACAACAATTGAAAACCATCGGGGGAAAAAAAGAACACACTTCATTTCCAGAAATGAACTATTGTGAACCATTACAGAAGAGCTCCAGGAGCTGCCCATGCCCACATGTGTAGGCATTTTCTCCGTCTGACCTGCAAAACTGCAGGCTGCTGCCAGCCTGGAGCATAAAGAAATCACAAGCTCAGAGAAACAAACCACTCAGTGCCGCATACTGTACTAAGGAACTCTTCAGGTTTTGGGGAGGTGGGGTTGAGAGGCTATTCCTGTATCATAACCCTTGTCATTCAAATACTCTTAGCAATGTAACCTTGAAAAATGGTTCTCAGACCTGTGGAGCATGTGCACAGAGAGGAGGGACGAGCTGCAAGCAGGAGGAACATGCCAAGGGCCCCTGCTCGGCCAAAACACTTTGCTCACATAAAGCCTATTCTCCTTAACATCCATTTTCATCACTCTTAGAAGAAAATCTTTACTGGATTTGGGGCAAATAGGGGTGTCTGGTGCACCTCTCTTCCTAAAAAGAAAGGCAACCCTGGGAGAGAAGAGAGAGGGAATAGAAACAGCTCTGGTCATCTTTGGGTGTAACGGCACACACAGGTCCTAGTGACACAAAGCTGTTTGTCAAAGTCAGCTCAGCATTTTCTTCTGCAAATAGTAGCTTCAGACAGAAGGAATTTGAGAACATCTCTGCAATCCTGTGGTTTCTGGGTCCTCCTCCATAAGTATATACTAACCAGGCTCTCTCCCAAGGACTGCTGAGATACCCAGCCCTGTCATAAATGAGCCGTTCCCATAGTTGTTCCCTGGATATTAGTCCAGTCGACTTTCCCACGTTTCTGGAGACAGTGAAGGTTTTCAACTAGTCAGTAGGTTGTGCCTCACAAACACTGTTTATTAGAGTCCATGAGCTCTCCTGAGAGTTGGAATTAAGATAAAATTAGATGCAACGGCCTGCTTGTCTGCACTTGAAAATGGTGATCCATCTTTCAGAATAAATCCCAAAGCTGAAGGTTTCTGCACTTCCCAGCACATTTCTAAGGTAGAAATTATAAGTGATTTTAACAATATGATTAGTATTTCTACATCAAAACAGAAAGATTTTCACTAATCTTTAAGTCTTCATCTAATCCATGGGAAAACCAACAAATTCATTTTATTCAACTTTCAGACTACATCTAAATGTTATTTTAGTCTGCTGCTTATTGAGCTGTAACACACATTTAAAAGTGAGAAGAAGCTGTTTGCTAATAGAATCATAATGAGGATAAGAAGATCCTACAGTTCATTTTTCCCCCTCGTTTATAACAGATCTTCTGCAACAACTATTTCTCATTTCAACCTGTAGATTCATTGCCAAGGAAACACTAAGCAGGTCAACAGACATTCAGTAGGCTTGTCAATATGTTTGATTCGTTCTGGCTTTCATTAAGCTTTCTTCTTGGATGGGAGGACCTACTCTAAGTTTTCCTGCTCTGGCAGGGAGGTTGGACGAGATGATCTTCCGAGGACCCTTCTAGCCCTTGAGATTTTGTGATTCTGTGACTTGCAACACACAGCAACAAAAACATTTACTTCACTGCTACTGCAGATGGGAAAAGTGATGGAAGTTTCAGGGAAAATCGTATTCTTCCTTCATTATTCAGCTTAATTTCACCCAGGCTTGTCAAATGTGCACACTGGCAGATAAAATTCTTTCCTAGGGTCACTTCCATGCTTCTTGACCGACTCCTCCATTCTGTCCCCTGAGGTTCCCAGGTTCCCACCAAGCAGAACATCCCCCCAAACCCTTATCTTTTTTTTTTTTTTGGTATACAAGTTCACCAAACCAAATGTTCTCTGCTAAAATTACTTTTTGAACATGAAGTTCAATGAGGGGAGTAGATATTCAGCTATTTTTGGCGTAGCTTAGAATTTGAAAGCAAAAGAGATCTCAGCATTAGTTTTTAAAAAGCATCTGAAGTGACCACGAGATCATTTTTTTTCCTCCAGCCTGCCTCTGCCATTAGTCTGTGTGTCTGCTAGAAATGACCAGTTTGAACTTACAATTCCACAAAAACACCACTTCCTAAATTTATTTGCAGGAGAGGTGTCGTCTTGCTGTGGTATGAAGGCTCATTTGATGACAAAGGAGGATGAAAGGTTGATTGAAATAGGCAACCAGCAGATGAACCGCAACCTGAGCCGTGCTCCTGCGGTCAGATCATACTTCCTGCAAACCTGCTGTGCTGAGCTCAAAACAGTGGCTTCCCCATCCCTGCTCCACCCTTGAAAATATCTTTAGCTGAAGAAAAATTGAGAATCATCAGGATTACTCTGTCTGGGCCTACTTAAACATTCTCTCTAGGCTTTGTAGCATTTACAGAACAGGAATAAATCTTTTTAAACCACAACAGAACAAGCCTACCCACTAATAACATTACTCAGAGCTAGGTTTCCAAACCATGTCTGCATACTCACATTATGAATAGATACTAAAAGCTTTGATTTTAAACAATAAATATTGAAAGGGCATTACCACCCCCTTCCTGAATAATAGTTTCCAAACCTCTTAAATAATTTAAAATAGAAAGAGGAAGAGATGGACACACACACACACAAAAAAAAAAAGGCAATGGAAAGCACTTCTCAGAGAACACAGATAGGCGTTGGACAGGCTAGAGGGAGATAAAGCACAGAACTGACAAGAGAAGGAAATGTTCTAATAATAGCACGTGTATTTGCAAGTACAAGGGTCAAACAGGAGAACTAAAATATAGTAAAATTCAAAATACAAATATAAATTGTCTATCCTAGCCTATACTCAATGGAATCATAGCAAAACTATCCCAAGATTTGCTACTAGTTTTCTCCTCACTCAAGTCAAATTATTCGCTATGGTTTAGGAAGCCTTTTGCCACTTGGGGTGGAGACAAAGAAATGTCACATTTCCAGTAGTTCTTAAACACTTGTTACAGACAAGTTTGACAGGTTCCACTTTGTTCAAAACAAATGTCCATACACACATGTTCCCTGAACTATGCTTCAGTAGAAGCAAGTTGTTTTGTTGGAGAACATACAAATCTTCAAAGATTAGATTATTCCATCTAAAATGGTTTATTTTTCAATCCTCCTGAAGGAGCTGGATTCGGAAAGAAGAACTCTGTACAGATGGAAGCCTTTTAGTGCAGTAATTGCTAAAGACAAAGAGGAAAATAAAAGGCAGAGAGAAACCTAGATAGGACAGAATAAATACCAGATGGTAAATAATAAATAAATAAAAAAAAAAATACAAGGGAGGGAGTAAAAGCAGGAAAGGAGAGACAGGCACAGAGACAGTCCCGGAATTGGTGACATGACCTGTTTGTTCCCTTAAGAGACCACATGGTCAGCCCTTTTTTTTTTTTTCCTTTCTGCTCCTCTGTTCTCTTGCAATAAAATAAATGAGAACTGTGTTTATCAGGTTTCTGCAATCGTTCTGGGAGAATTACTTGCTGCTGCAGACTACTGCTTCACATTTAATCTCATTTTACTTAGAAGAGTTAAAAATAAAAGTTGGAGCCGCTTACACTTTTTGAAGGCAAGTGGAAAAATGAATCAGAATCTTAAGGGTTGGAAGGGACCTCAAATGATCATCTAGTCCAACTCCCCCTGCCAGAATGAGACCACCTAGAGCAGGTCACACAGGAGCTCATCCAGGTGGGTTTGGAATGTTTCCAGAGAAGAAGACTCAATAACTTGTAGCCCTTCCCTGACTACAGTAATGGTTCAGATACTAGCAGAGCTTACTGTAGCACTCTGCAGGCAGCCATCCCACTTATGAAATCAGGCAAAACACAAACTTGCTTCATTATGAATCAAGCACAAAAAACAGAATTAGCATCATGAATTAGTTTTTACTTTCACTTAGTGTACCTTGACTGCATCTTAAAAGTTAATTATTAGCTTAGCTAATTTCCCCCTTGGTTTACATTTGGACACTGGCTTCCTTTATAACAAAGCACAGATGCTCTAGCAGTGAACAATATGAAATATATGAGTCACACCGCTCAACCGTATGATCTGTTGCCCATATACTCTGACTTGAAGCCAAATTCTGACGGCAGGCTCTGCTTTCCTTCCTTTCACAACACTATTGTATATTACCTGTATTGTTCTGGGCAATAGCTGCATTACATTTTCCTATATCTGAAAGAAGGGTTTCTGCACTCCCAGACACGGCTCACACCATAGCATATCACTGCCTTAGCCCATAACCCTGGAGACACATTTCACAGCAGCAAAGAGATCAGCAAGTGAAGGAGACAAGTTTACAGACTACACAGCTTCAAGGGAAGCAAGCAAGAGTGCTTTACCATCTGGTCATTCGTCACCTATTTTGACAACTCCTGTTACATGTTGACAGGTTTGACAGGTGAGAGGTAAGTTTCCAGTCTCAGGATAGCAGCCAGCAGGTCTTTCTTTCAGCACTGATAAAATGGTTTTCCCTCCTGTCAGCTCAGTGAAATATAAAACATGTTCCCCAAACCAGTAGCAGACATGGTGGCTGTTAACATCTGAGCCTTTATGAGGAGAAAGGAGCAGAAGGTCAAACTCTTCACCATAGGAATCGCAACTGTTCTGTAAAGGTCTCTGCTCCATCCCTGGTGCTAGAAAATAACATTTGATCAGGAAGGAGCAAAACTCAAACCAGGGAGCTCAGAAGAAACCATCCCTCATTGGGCCATAAAGATTTAAGTGTCATTTGCTGTATCAAAAAGGCCTAAATGGAATAAACGGAATAAATGTTTTGAGGGAAAAAAAATAAAAAGCTAAAGATTTAATGAAACGGCCAAAACATCCATCTGAAAGCATTCTTCCAACAGAATCCCATTAAATGTTAATGAGTGCTTTAATTACCCCAGAGGGGGCTCTCTATTTCTATCAGATTAGTTTCCTGATGAAGTAGAGCTGGCCAAGTAACTAGGATTTCCAGTAAGCTGTAGGAACAACTCCATACCTCTGTGCCTCCACAGATAGCTCTGGAGACCTGCACCCTGCATGCTAGTTATTTGCAGAGCTTACAGACACGTAACACCAAACAAAATCTGCCTTCACCATGGCTGGCCCTAACAGCTAAAACTTCAGCACTCAAATGCTTCCAGACACTGTGGCTCACACCACCAAAAAGAATTCTATTATTTTTTCCCCTGACTTTTCTTTGGCTTGTACTCAAATTGGGAGCCACTCACATTCAATAAACTCCCTACCATTTGTCTACACAAACCAGAAAGTTTCTCCAGTGCTTTCTTTTCACGACGAGACTTTTAATGGATAAACTGACATGTCATAAAGCGAATCCTGTGAACAAAAGCACCCTCCCTGCTGAGCGAAGAACAGCTGACATTCTTCTAACCTGGTTCACAACAAGCCAGATCCATATCCCTCTCTGTTCATCGTTCTGGGGACTTTATATGACCGACATTAAACAGAGATACCTCCACAGGTACTTGTGTAGAAGGGGGCATGTCCAGTAACTGATGGGGGAAGAGTCCTTCAAAGGTTGCATCAGCCTTTGGGCTTCTCAGAGTTCTCAAGAGAGGACCATCTTAGAAGTCTCAAGAGGTCTGAAGCACAGCATAACAAGCTCTGGCCTCTTGAGGACTCATCAACAAAGCACAGATCAGACAATCCACGCATCTCACCCCTACCACTGGAAAGCAAACCATGGGGCCCTACTGCAAGGTCCCAAGCAGCCTCAGAACCACAGTTTATCACCTTCATCCTAGGCAATGTATATAAACTAGGTGTGTCACTAAGTGATGTTAGAAGGACACTCATCTCTGACCTGTCTCCTTATCTCTACATACGTGCTCTTATTATGTTGTAAACAAGCACATGTGAGGGCCATATGAATTAGCTGAACACCTACTAAAGTAGCAGCACACGGCCTAAATGTGCCATTTCTTCCGCAGAAAAGGGGAGTTATGTGTATTTTGTTCACTTGAAAAAAAAGGTAAAAATTGAGTTTAATGAAAAATGCAAAAGAAATTGGAACTAGTTCAAGTGTATAAAATATTTGTAGTGTATTTCACTGTGTAAACCTAAAGGGTACTTGTACAAACAAAACAGAATAGAAACTACTCCTGAACCAGAAATGGCAAAAAGAGTGTAAGAGAACAGCACATCTGATGTGACAGCCTGAAGAGAGACAACAAAGCCATGAGTAAATGTCAGACAAGGAGTAAAAATGTCTGTTGCTTACTTGCTCTTCATACAGACACTGCTTCAGTGTCTCCATGTATCTTCAGAATAAGTTTCGTTAATTCTGGCATCACGGTTTATAAAGACTGCAGAGAAGGGGAAAGAAAAAAAACCTACCCACCAAGCTGAGATCCCAAAACAGCTCGATCAGAAAAAAAAAAATAAAATCTAACTTTATTTGGAAAAAAAAACCCACAGAATTTCACTCAAACTATATTTGCATTGCAACTTTTCATTGTCAGGAGAGACAGGTAGATTTGAAAAACACGTTTTTGGAAACATATTTACATTCAAAATGAGAGAATTACCAAAATCTTTTTAAAAGATAATTAGAAAAACACTTATTTTAAATCTACAAATTGTTCAGACAGGCTGGGTATTATTTCACATTTACCCTGCACAGTGAATTTATTATCTTTGTTCAGTGAGATTCTGTTGTAATCAGTTTTTATTTATGGGGAATCACACATAAAATAGCATTTGTAAGAGGTAAGTATAGAAGATTCCAAAGAATTAGAGGGATATTCCAAGACCACTGTCACCTTTAGAAGTGAAACATGCAGTTCTCAAGGGCAGCAGATCAACAGATACTAAAAGCTCTACTTGGAGTTGTAAAGGAGAGTGTCAGGTCTTGCTATACAAACATAAAACCACCATTTTTATAAGAGAGAGCCCACAATCTAATTCAGAGTACTCCCTCAGCTATATATCAGCTCGAGAGAAAGGTGAATCCCACTTGCTTTGTTCAACTAACCCGATTTTAAAGCATCTGATGTCTAAAAGAAGCGTAAGATGATCAGTTATGGAAAACCTACTATGTTTAAGCTTCACTTGTTCAGGATGCATACCAAAATGCCCCAAAATAAGAAAGCAGTTTGTTTTTTCCCCAAGGATGAACTCGTAATCCTTCACAATAGAGGCCATCATTCCAGTCAGTTCTGATTTACTCCATATATTCATTTCTTTAAAAGGGATGTTTTAGGCTCTGCCTTTAAAGCAAATCGCTCACTTCGTCTTCTTCTGAAGCCAATGATCCTCTAGGAATGAACTTGCAGCCCTCTGAGTAAATTGTAGCCAACCTTTCCTGCCCAGGGAGGCTCACACATCAATGAACAGAAGACTTTATGTAACAATTGCAGTGCCTGGTATTTTATGCCACTAACATTGTTAGTATTATTATTGCAAAAACGTCATCCAAATCAATGTCATGCACCAATTTTGAAGAGTTCAAGGCTCCATCATACTTGGTTACCAGACTGAAACAATCAGAGTACAAGGTGCAAAATGGAATCATTCTAGCCACACAACGTTTTTCAGCTGTGTTGTCAGCTTTCTATAAAAAAATAATCCAGTTGCCAGCACAATAGGAAAATTAATGTACATCATACCAAGGCTGTACCTATGCAGTGTTACCAGGAATAGAAAATATCAGGTGTTTGCCTTATAAAAGGCTGACTTCTAAGTGTCGCCCAAACCTCCTTTTCATATGCTAGCTGTGAACTTCAGTGCCTCAAGAGAATGCCACAGCTCTGACTCTTCCATAGCATGGTGGTTATTCATTGCATTTACAGCTCTTCCTGTTGCTCTTTTTCTGAGCTTTCTGTGAAATTAGGATGTATATGTAAGTAGAGGAGATTAAACACACCACTATGTATAGAATCCTTGACTAGTCTTTTTTTCCTAATAAGATTAATCTTTACTTGCAATGAAAAAAAAGCCCATGTATATTTGAAGAAAGAAAGAAAGAAATCTATTATCTGCTCAGCTGTGTGGCAGCCTCACGTGAGACAAGCAAGGTTGCAATATGAACTTTTACTCCATTGCCAACACCAGTATTCTCCTGGAGCAAGCACGGACTACTCTTCATAGAATCATCCCTCAGATCACTTGTAATAGATGCAATTAAAAAAAGTATAATATATTCAAGAGTATCATTTCAGTGTGCAACCTTTCCTTTTAGTAATTTTTATGCATCAAATTGAAGCAGGGACAACTCAAGTTCTCCTCTTTTCATATACCACGTTTAAAGAGGAAGGGCAACTCATACAAATCCAGAAAAAAATCACCAGTGCTGAGATGATGGCATTGAACTTGATTACCCTCTACACTTTGGGGAATAGGGAATGGAGCATTAGCATTACTGAAATAAAGGCATGAAACTACATGCGAAGCCTAAGGGAGTCTTCTTCCCTTTTTAAACATACTCCATACAGCATGTGTTTGATGAATACTAATAAAGTACAGTAGAAGCATTTCATTTGTAGTAATGAACTTGAAAGGCAAGATTGGACCCCCTGCTCTTCAATCACAGTAGACTCTTGTTAAAGACAAGATAAACACTGCAGCGATGAGACTGGACGAAGGAGTTTCAGCATAATCAATGGATTTGACTTGTTATTCGAACTGGCCAGGGGGGGTGTGTGAGAGGATGCTGAGAAATAAAGAGTGCATTCAAAACTTGCTGGTGTTATTAATGATGAAAATAGTACTTACTGGCAGAAGTCTGACAAATAGAACAGGTTAGGAAGCTGTTCTAGAAGGCCATTAACAGAAACTTAGCAGATTTTCAGCAAGGCATTTTAAAACTAAGAGGTAATGCTGAGTCACTCTAAACATGAAGAGCTGGCACTGGCCTGTCTGCTCTAGACAGGACAGATAGGGCAGCCTCCACCTTTGCAACTGGGACAAAGCAACTAGGTCTCTACTGGTAGAGATAAAATCAACACTAATTGAGAAAAAACACACAGACAGTTGCTTTTGGTCTGGGCAATAGAGGCTTACCCACACCTATTATATTTCAGTGACGTAGGTCCAGTGACTTCTTTTAATTTACCACTTTTCTGTAGATAAGGACATAAAAAAGGAATATGACGTAAAAGGTCAAGTAAGCCATTAAATGTGAGGTAAGGTAAGCCATCTGCACTGAAGTGGCACAGTTAGAACACAATGTCAAAGGAAAAGAATCTTGGATTGCCCTCATTAGCTAATGACCTTTCACGTCATGGAGAAGACTGAGGGGTGACCTCATTAATGGTTACAAATAGGTAAAGGGTGGGTATCAGGAGGATGGAGCCAGGCTGTTCTCAGTGATGGCCAGTGATAGGACAAGGGTCAATGGGTACAAGCTGGAACACAAGAGGTTCCAAAGAAACACAAGGAAGAATTTCTTCCCTGTTCAGGTGAGGGAGCCCTGGCACAGGCTGCCCAGATGGGATGTGAAGTCTCCTTCTCTGGGGACATTCCAAACCCAGCTGCACGAGTTCCTGTGTGACCTACTCCAGGTGGCCCTGCTCTGGCAGGGGGGTTGGATTGGATGATCTTTTGAGGTCCCTTCCAGCCTTTAAGATTCTGTGATTCTGTCTCATGCTTGAGTTACAGAAAATACTACCAACTAAGCAAATGACACTGTAACAGTGGGAGCCCTCCTGTTTCTGTCTGCCTTCAGGATTTGCGCTTGTTGTTGCTCAACAGCAGTGCTGTTGCACAGCAGTAGGAAGGCTATGAGGTTTGTAACACAGACGTGTGGCTTCCTTGCTCATACGTCAGTTTAAATGACAGCTCAATTAGTACAGAACTGCCCAGAAACAGCATCACTTTCCCATCCTGCAGCTACCAGCAACAATACCACCTTCTACATATTTCTTCAGTAATTACAATAAAAACAGTATTGCAAATACAAAAGGCTCTAACAACACAAACAGCAAGTTTTGCAACTGGAGAAATTGAGGGGAAAAAAAAAAGAGAAGAGTATTAAAAAAAAAATCCAGAATGATGCAGGTACATTGTGCTTTCTAGCTGACACACGAGCAACAAATTGCTGCTCTAGGCAGAGAGCCACTGATCTTACCACTCTTGACAACTTGATCACAATATCCCAGATTTGTTTGGGCTGGAAGAGACCTGAAAGATCATCTGGTTTCAATCCCCTTGTCCTGGGCACCTTCCACTAGCCCAGGTTGCTCAGAGTCCCATCCAGCCTGGCCTTGGGACACTCCTAGGATGGGGCATCCACAGCTTCTCTGGGCAACCAGTGCCAGCACCTCATCACCTTCACATATCTACACATTTCATAGACTTTCATGCTGTTCTTCAACCATGTAACATTTCACAGCCAACATTCCTCTCCAGTTCATTCTTTTGACAAATTTTCCCCCTTCCACTTCATGTTATTCCTACAACTGCCAGCTGCAAACAGTCCTTATTTGAACTGACTGCACATACACACCACTAAAATCTACAGCAACTCATACTGGAAGCACTAATAAGAATTCTTTGGAGCAGTATCCATGAATATTTTCATCCCTGCAGCAGGTGCTACTTCCAGTAAACATTTGATTTTCTACCTTACCAAGATGGTTCTGAAATAGGGCAAAAAAAAAGAAGCAGCAGTAACTGTAGGTTGATATATACTAAGAAGAGAAAATTTATGCTGTAACACCATACACTGCAGAGGTGGCAATCAAGCTGCGTTCACATTAGGGAGCTATATCACGGTGTTTTGCTAAATTAAAAAAACTAAGACTAGGACTGTTATTTAGTTGTTTCAAGCAGACATCAAGTGCGATAATAACCATTCTCTCATGTATGTCCAATTACAACACTGTGGACATTCCCTCCCTCCCAAAATTCTTTGCAGAGTTACTGTCAGTGTATCTTTACCTAGCTCAATATCTAACACAACTATTCTTAATACAAACAGTCATTTGATGGAGTGAATGGTACAACACTGCATATGACATATTTGGGTTGAAAGCACCTCATATGGACGCAGCACTTGTTGGTATTTGTTTCCTTTCACCTGGATTGAGAGGAACAAGCATGCTGAGTGATCCCTTTAGTTAATAGATGCAGGAGCAACTGCAATTCTCAATGGCAGAATGCAAGCAATCTCTCCTATAACTCTTCCCAAATTATTTTATCAGTCTTCAGACTGAGACTGTTCTGCCTCAGTCTTACAGAAGCCTGGGGAACTGCAAAGAGCTCGGGAGTTCATGACTCAGCTCACATACTTGAGGAATCACAAGATATCTGAGGAGAGAGAAGAATGACAATTCTCTTCCATAATTAGAAAATGCAAGTCATTTATTACCCAGCAGTGGCTGTCAGCAGAAATCCTGCTGAAGAAGACACAAAGGCCTTTATCTTCCACAATGGAGTGAACCCTACAACTGTTTTTCTGCTCTGACTTTTCACCTAAGTGCAGATCTCTTTTATGAAGATCAAATAGTCTCTTCCTTCCCAAGCAGAGTCAGTAATGCTTTGGGATCTCCTTTCCAGGTAACAGCAACTTCATAGGGAAAGAACTGCAGTCCCCAGTGAGAGAGTGACAGTCTTGTGAAACAACACAACGACACTAAGCAGCCTCCAAAGCACCCACAGCTTGCTTGTGAGACTCCAGAACACTTTACACATTGAGTGATTTTATCCACCAGTAGCACTGAGTTTTGTCCATCAGATTCTGATCAAAAGGTTTCATGTTCAACAGACTTTCTGCAAAGGCACAAAGAAAAGTAATCACTCTTCTTCGGAAATGGAGGCAATGGAAAGAATGGGGGTAATGGAAAGAAGCTGGAATACAAAAAGTTCCATTTAAACATAAGGAAAAACTCTTTTACTGTTGAGGTGAGGGAGCCCTGGCACAGGCTGCCCACGGAGGGTGTGGAGTCTCCTCTGGAGGTTTCCAAACCCGTCTGGATGCGTTTCTGTGTGACTCAATCTAAGTGGACCTGCTTTGGCAGGGGAGTTGGACTACATGTTTTCTAAAGGTGCTTTCTAACCCCTACCATTCTCTGATTCTCTGACTAGAAATAAGCTGGGCATTTCATATCACAGAAGTAGCTTCAAGATGTGACTTACATACACCAGGAGTGCCGGCAGCACAGTAGAGCCTAATACAATGGCACCATCAGTCTCCTGGCTGAAAAAGTGTCAAATTAAACGTAACAGTCATCAGAAAAAATATGGTAGAGATATTAGAAGCATTCCTAATGAAAACCACCAGTAGCAGGGGGCTAGTGAATGTTATGACATGCACACACAGAGTTTGGGTGTATCTTACCTACTGGGTATCAAGCTCTTGGTTCTCACATATTTCTGACATAGAGTCTGATTAATATTTTACCAATGACAAACCACTAAATTTACTGCAGATGGTGACACCCTCGGTATTTGTGAATACTTATAAATCAAACAGGATAAAATATTTACACTCCTTACGCTGAAATTGTTATTATCATTTGGCCAAGGTACGGTTTGTTCCGAAGGAGAAAGAAGGAACCAGGACACTTCTAACACAGCAGCAAATGCTCACGTCCAGTAAATCCGATGGCCTACTGCCACCCAAAGGAGAAGAGTGCAATTACTCCAGATGGAAAGTCGCTGTTGCCGGCGGAATTAATAATGTAAATTAAACTTATGTAAGGAGGAGACAAATTTAGTATTTTAATCAGGATGAAGAAGTCTTCGAAAACGAAATAAAAAAGGAGTGAGAGTTTTCAGAAGCTGCTCTCCCCCACTTTCTCAGCGTTTTGTAACCTGGGAAGCATGAAGGCAGGAGGTAAAAAACAACTGACAGAAGAACATCATAAAAGGTACCATTTTGCAGGGCCACCCTTCCCGGGGCTTTGCTCTGTCTCCCGGGACATTCCACACAAAAAAAAGCACAATGAGGTTTTTAAAAGAGTTAATTTAATACGGTGATGTGATTTCTGTACAAAATAATTGTGGCATTTTAGAAAGAGGTCAGATGATTCACACACAATTCAGCAGATCTATGGTCAGCAAACTGCTGTAAGAAGTAGATCACAACATCTTTTATAAATACAAAACCAGGACTGCTCTGTACACAAGCCAGGGGAAATGAAACATTCCAATGCTTATTGCTGCAGTAAATATGATAACGCTTGTGTGGCCCACAGCTCCACACTCTTCACAGGTGCCATGTTTTGCAGAGGTGGAATACCAGAGAGCACAGGAAAGCTCTTCACCTTATTCATACTCATCTCTACCACAAGCAAATGTTGATTACTTAGAAGACATGAAGTCATAAAGGCAAAGAATCTCTCTGCTTCTGACCATCAAGAAGATGGGTGTCAAACAAACCCCTCTAGAGACAGGGAATAAAGCATTATTCATCTCACCCAATTTAGGTGCTTACTTTCCCTACAAAGAGGACAGAATATCACATAAGACACCTGATCTTTTCCATATTGACCATACAAAGGACTCATGCTTTTAAATGATGTGTTTGAAAGTATGGCCACTTCCTGACAGAATGCATTTGGTGCAATTAGGCAGTATTGTCAACTAAGACATAGGAGTTACCTGTCTTCTTCTGAACTTCAATTGCTGGTCCCTGCACATAAGAGAAATGGCTGCAAAAACAACTGCTCTGACTTTCTGTTGCTATTCTGCTGCTCGTCCCCCTTCCTCCACCACTCAGATGAGCAAGTGAAAAATCAAATGACAAAAGATAGCACCAATATTGCTGTTAACACTTTAACCATGCAGATTTTCCACATGAATATCAAGATTGGAATAAATTTGCTTAGAAATTCGTGTGACAAGGAAGAGACAACACAGATCTTCAAGTGGAAGTTGCTCCTTCGGCTGCTGGGGAGACACCAGTATCCAAGATGTGTGTCCAAAGACTACATGTTTCAGGAACAGAGGAACGCTTCTGAGGTTTGCTGCTATCAACAAATAGAATATGGAGGTGTTCCTCCATACTTAAAATCACAGAGATACTGAGTGTTCCAGCCAACTCTCTGAAACATGTTGGTGGTTCTCAGCTGCTTGAAGGTTTAGTTAACCAACTTGCAGGGCCAAGATGATTTTCCCCCCACCCACTCCTTGCCACATAATACAAACAAAAGGAAACAGCTCACCTTGTATCTCTTGTGTGAGCCAGTTTATGTGAGAGGCAGAGATTGTAAGCTAGCTGTGAGAGCTGAAGAGAGGTATCACATAATAGCTGGGACAATGAGTTTCTCCATGAAGTAGACGGAGGAAGAGGAAAATAAATTGAAGCCTCTCTACTCCAAAGCATAATCCTAATATCAACCTTTTCCCTCCACAATATTGGGAGATGCAAAAGAGAAGAGGCCCTCAAAATGATCAGAAAGCCAAGGGACTTTTTAGGATGCTCTAGAGCAGAGATCTTGAATGTATCTGTAAGCCTCAGGTGTTATTTCCTTTAAGTCGCTCACTAGAAATAAAGACCCCAAAGTCCATGCATGCTTGATACAAAGCTGTGTCTGTACAAAGTAGTTTGTGTATTACTCAGCTCAAAACTTCAACTGTCAAGCATGTTGAACTGTATAAACTTTGGTTATTTCCCAGGAATTTAATCCATAAGGAGATGAGAAGATTGGTGGCTGTGAAAACCATGAGACACACTTAGTAACACTGAGGTGTTAATTTACCGTTACCTCAAAGATCACTGCTGTTACCTGGTCTGGTTCTTAAAGCAGCACAAGGGAAACGTGGTATCCTCTCATCAACTTATTGCCATCCTCCTAAGCTATATGCTTTTGTTATGAAAATGGGTAAATATCCAGCAATTTTAGTCATTTCTGATTCCTGAATTAACATATGACATCTCAACAGTACTTGAGTAAGAGCTGTATTTTGAGAGGGAAAGAAAAAATACAGACAACTCCACAGACAAAGCCAGAGTCTTAAATGCTGCAAGAATCAAGCTTCCATCAAGCTTCCATTCCAGGCTTTGTGAATCTGACCATTAAAGAAACAACAGACTCTTCCTAAGAGCTGAAAATGAGTGCCAGCATCCTCACCCAATTCCAAATCTGTCAAGTACATTTACCCACCTAAGTTTCACTAGCTATATCCTCTGACTGTGGCATTGTCTGGCCAAACACATCACATTTCAGTGGTGGCTTAAGAGCTACCAACTTCTGCAAACAGGAAAACAAAGCCTATATAGAGTTTGAGTATTGTCCATAGGAAGTCATCATTTATTTAAAGTTACTATACTGCAGTACTGCATTGAAATAACTAGACAAATACTGCTTGTGTGTTGTCTGCCACATCTCTCAGAGGGAAGTCAAAAGCACCTGAGAAAAAAAGCACCAAGAAAAACAGGTGGGGGGAGGGGGGAAACCACAACAAAAAGAAAGATAGATAAACCCACCAGGTCTAAAAAAAATACTATCACAACAGGGCAGAATGGTTGTCACAGTAAAATTTGCCTTAGAGGGGAAACTAATCTTAAAAATAAAACCAAAAAGTGCATTGGGAACTGAAGATGAATCTACAGCAAAGTGCTGAGATATCAGCCAGAATACACAGGGAAGGGGGAAGAAGGTAGGGAGTATTCATTTATTTTTTGTAAAGAATATGATACAACAGAAAGCCTTTTTTTTTTTTCCCCTTCAGTGATTTTGTCAGTTAAACTCAAAACTTCCTGGCCTTCAGCCACAGCTTCAGCCACTGATCCTCACAGGGCTTTGGTTCCTGATCTCTGGAAATGCAGATCACCATCCCTTCATGAGACAGAGCAGAGAGACCAGGCTGCAAATCCAACTTCACTGCTCAGTATATCAACAGCCACTGATTTCAGTTTACTTCAACATACCAGATAAACTGCTTGCTGCTGAAGAAAGAGCACATCTTGTTCCCACTCCCCTTCACTCCTGGCTATGCAGTCCCAACTGTTTCCTTTAATCATCTCTGACACTCATCAGATCTTTACCATGAGACAATTTAAAGTCAGAAAGTTTGTAGTAATTCTTTTTCTTCCTCCTTTTGAGTTATTCAGGGATCTGACAGAAAATTCTTAGCTCCCAGAGCAGACCAGAAGCATTGTAGCTGTCGAAAGTTAAGAAGATGAAGTGGAGGGACGCAAAAGGGGCAAGACCCCACCATTTTTGGCAGTAACATGCTTCCCACCTGGCACCCTGCACCTTGTAGAACATGTGGCAGATGTGACTGCTCTGCTCACCAAGGCAGTCACCTTCAGGCATGAGAAAGAATAAATAAATGTGAAATTCAAATGGGTCTGTTTTGCACGTATGGTTCCTCAGCTGTGCCACAAAGAGGGAGGCTGCTGCTAACAGCCCTGTGGGCACATCATAATTATGAGACTGATCTGTGTTCTCAGTGGTGAAGATGCACTTAATGATTTGGTCATTTAAAGGATTAGTTAACTGTTCACCTGCTGGACTAACATAGAACCATAGAATGGCAGGGTTGGAAGGGACCTTTAGAGATCTTCTAGTCCAACACCCCTGCAGATGCAGGTTTACCTAGATCAGGTCACATAAGAACATGTCCAGGTGGGTCTTGAAGACTTCCAAGGAAGAAGACTTCCAAGGAAGGAGACTCCACAACCCCTCTGGGCAGCCTGTGCCAGGGCTCCCTCACCTCAACAGTGGAATAGTTTTTTCTTATGTTTAAGTGGAACTTTTTGTGTTGCAGCCTCATCCCATTACCCCTTGCTCTGTTGCTAGATACCATAGAAAAAAGGGATGTCCCAACCTCCTGACACCTATCTTTTAGATATTTGTAAATGTTAATAAGATCTCCCCTCAGTCTCCTCTTCTCCAGACTAGATATGCATTTCTACACTAACATACTGACTCCTGATACAGAAGCAGCAATATGGAGGGGGAGAAAAAAAGGACATTTTACAGTGTTCTTTTTCCTTTCAAAAACCACATGCACACTTACTTTCGACCCCATAACAAACCTGAACAGACAAACGCAAGCAAAGCTAATTCCTTTTTAAAATTCCGAGGTTTTTGTTGTCATCAAACAGACTACCGCAAGGAAATCCCTTTAGGGGGGATTCTTTAGGACACAGTGGTTTCAAAGATGTTGTCTTGATGCATTGATGATGTTCAACAACACAAAGAACATGTGGCACAACCAACGTGTAGCGATAGGGAAAGCACAGCTATGGATGTGTTCCAGCTTTACTTGGGTGTAAAAAAAAAGAGGACACTTTAGGAAGGGGAAAAGACAACATGGAAAGCTCAGCGCTGAACACGGGGGTTTGGGCGTGAAAAGTTACTGGGCCAAAGCTACGCCACTGCATTCAGTTAAGATTTTCCCCTCACACGAGGGCACCAAAACCACGACGGAACCAGCTCACAAACCCTGCGAGCAGCCGTGGAGCTCACCGGCAGGTGGCAGCGGCTGCCTCCCCGCACCGAGGGAACTACAGCACGCGAGAGCCCATTCCGGGACACCCCCCACATCTTCTCCTCGCTTACGCGTCAGCCACAGCCCGTTTGCTGTCCGACAGCGCTTGCTTCGGAACTGCCGATTCCCTCACCCCCAACCTCCCCCTTCCCAAAGAGGGTTTTCTCGTCAGAAACCCGCGCGCGGAAGGGGAGCCCTTGTCGGCCAGGCAGCTCCCGAGCTGTTTGCAGGAGCACACGGCCCTGGCTGCGCTGGGGGGCTGCGGCGGGGCGCGCGGGGACCACCCGCCCCCCCGGGGCGCGAACCACAGCCTACGCCGCCCGCCCGGGGCTCGGGGCTCGGTGCAGAGCCGCCCGGGACAGCTCAGCCCCAGCGCTGGCGGCACCCGCTCTCGCCCTCCCCGCGCCGAGGAAGAAGCTCCTCCTTGTGCGGAGAAATGTCTTCCCCCAGGGCTGTCCCTCTCCTCAGACCCCTTTCCCCCGGGTACCTGCAGGAGGCCGCCCATCTTGGCGCGGAGGGCGCGGAACTCCTCCGGCGCCGCCTCAGGGTAGAGCTGCCCGCGCAGCAGCTCCTCCGTGATGTCCGCGTTGCCGTAGTAGGCGGCCTGGGCGATGCCGCTGAGGAGGGCGCTGAGGGGTTTGGAGCCGTCGGGGGGCGGCTGTTCGGGCGCGGCCATGGCGGGGCGGGGGCAGCGCCAAGCCTCAGCCCGCTCCGCCCCGCGCTACGGCGGCCGCGCGGCACCCGCCCGCAGCCCTTCCCACAGCGCTGCGGCGGGACGGTTCCCTCACCACGGTAACCCTTCGTACCCACCCCCCCCACCCTCCGGGAGGAAAAAGCAGCGGCTCTGACGGTCAGGTGCATTTTATTTCACACGACTGTTTCAGGCATGTACCACCCGGCGACTGTACAGTGAGCTCGCCCTCCACGCTGGCAACGACCGGAGCAGGGACACACCGACACCGAGCCTCGCTGACCACCCTCCTTCCAGCCCCTGCCGAGTTCAGGTCACTTGTTCAGAAGCATCTGTGATTCAAAAAATACCACCCCACCCCCCTCAAAACTCCGACAAACCCCAACCACAAACCCCCCCCCAAACCAAAACCCCATCTCATGAACCAGAACCACACAGGAATTACTTGACTGGGCACAATGACTTTCTGCTTTCTCAACTGTTTCTTCAAGAAAGCAAGTACTCCATTTTACTAAACACTGAGATATTTTAAGGAAACTCGGCCAGGCTTTACCCTGTCCCCTCACTGTAAGATGCAGGGTCGGCAACGCAACACAGGGACAGGTAACATCAAGGTATTAATAAAAATCAAGTGTTTTCTTTGTGCACCATTCTATACAAGTTTAAATACAAAAAGATACTAAAATGCTGTGTATATACAACTATGTGCAGTCACAAGAGACTCTGTGCTTTCAAAAGAGGTATCTACAGCAAATTTTCTTCTGCCAATAACACTGTGGTACCACCTACCACACAATTATTTAAGTCTGTTGCAGCTTCATTATTTTTTTTTATGACACACGTTGCTCAAAAATATAAAAGGTAAATTTATGATCAACATGATGCCTTCTGCCCAGTTCTTTATTCTGCACCTTTCTGTAAGCAGAAAACAGGTCACAAACACATAGGAGCTGTCCTAGCCCCAAAGGGGATTACAGAGAACCCCACGTGAACCTAAAGGAAGAACTAAGAGTACCGTGCACCAAAAAGTTTCTTCCACTCTCTCCCTCCCGAGACAATATTTGAACTGTCCTTTTTCTTCCAGGGATATTTAGATTAATCAGCATCTTTAGAAGCTTTTGAGAACCTGGAGATACAGGAGTTCCTTTCAATCACTACAAAATGTATAGCATGAGAAATGTTAACTCTGTTTGGATACAGCCTCTTCACTGCACAGCAGACCCTTCTGGGACTCATAGCTCTTCTTAGATGAACACAGGCCACTGCTGCTTGTACGTTGAAAAGGGAGCAGGGCAGGAACTCTTCACGTTTATCCAGATCACCACCGAATACCAAGTAAGATTTCCATCACCCTGGTTTAAAAGTCAGAAGATCCTGTTCCTCGATGGCACCCTTTCTTCTGCTGCAGGCTGACATTACACCATGAAGTCCACACAAGCAATGCTGGCTTACTGACTCAGGTTGAGGTACAAAGACAAATTTGTTCTTGTGTTTTCTTCTCAGATCTCAGCCTGCTCAGAGCCTTACGTGAAGACAGCAAAATCAGCTGGTGAAAAGTGCACATTTTGTCTTCAAAACCAGTATAAAAATCACACAGAAGGTTCATGGCAGCAACTAGTGATCTGTGTCTTTTAAGAATATTATTTATTTCTGTAAACAACCTCATTTTTAAACAAATTAAAAATACACTGAAAAGTTTCTCTCTCTATATATATACAGTATGTGTCCAAACTTCACTTCATTGCAACGTCATGGTTTATGCAGAGAAACAAAGAGTTCTGGATCCAAAGAGTCAGCTGCAATACCACCCACCTTGGGGGGTTCAGCACAGTGCTCTGCCAAGGCCCCGTCCCTCCAGCAAGACTTCATTTGTTATTATTAATCACTTGAACTGTTTTTCGGCCGTAATGGTAATAGCTGTATGCAGACGTTACCGTGGTCAGAGCTGTGATGCACCTTTGGGGAAAACAGGGTCCTGTTAAGTTACTGGAATCCAAGTATGATAATAAAAAGCATTGTTTTTTAAGTGTCTTCCCTACTTTTCACTATACAGTCAAGGGCTGTGCCCTGCAGAATGCTGCTCTCTGCCAAAGTCTGACATAATCACTACAGTCCTGCCTCTCCGTTACCAGTGCCCTCCCTGGACACCCTGCCAGACGCAGCCAGGTCAGTCTTGAGCACATTTATGGAGGACCCTGGTAAGTTACAGCCAGCATTTCTCCATTCCTCACAATGTGGTAACTCTCACAGAATCCCACACAAGCAGCAAGGTCAGTGTCTTTCACAGATGCAATTCTAGATGTGGCTTTCCAACGGGATGAAAAACCACACTGACTGTTAAAGATCAAGGTTCCTAGTTCCTTAAAAGCTCCAGGGTTTGGTTTGTGGTTTGTTTGTTGTTTGTTTTGGCTTATTTTTTCTAAAAGACAAGTAACACTAGTTTTTCCACTGCTTTACACTAAGTTACTGAGTAACTCTGGTATCTGCTGTTGGGCCTCTTTGTTCTGAACCCTTACCCAGCTGCTCAGGAGGAATAACTGTACCTGTAACACCTGCACTCAGCTACAATCCAGATACAGTTCAGATCCCCAGTGGCAACAGTGAAAGGAGCAGCTGTTTTTTAAGGAGGTAACACTCCTGTATGCCCTACATCCCTCCTCTTCCTTCACCCACCAATTTCTTCAGGTGCTTGTCAAAGAGGCTTCAGAAACCTGGATTTCAAGACAGCAGGTACAGTATGAAGCAAAAACAAGAAAGCACTTTCCATCTACTTTTTACTGATAACAAGCTTGTTTCTTCGAGGACACTTGTGGCAGGAATAAATAAAGACTCCATACAGCCTTTCTTCCCACTCCCTTCTTTTCCATTACTCAGAATTTGCACTTTGACTGTGAACACCGTGTCTGAAGACTTCTTAGCTGTTACCCCTGGATCTTAACTAGTTTCATTAGACTACTTTTTGCTTGCATATTAACAACCACTAAATACCCAGCTCCTTTGTCAGTTAAGCACAAACATGTGAAAATTCAGGCATATGGGTCTATAACATCATGTGGGCAGAGGTTTTGTGTTCCACATGATGAGACTGACCTCAACTACCAGTTTCTTTAAGAGTACATTAAATTATCTCAGAAAACCCCATCCAGAAGTGAAGAGATGAGTTACCATAATGTCTGCAGGTATATGCTGTCCACGTAATTGAAAACAGGAGCTGCTAAAGAAGCCGCCACCAAAATCAGCTGAACCGCTGTATTCATCTGATAAAATAGGAAATGTGAGCAAAATGAAGACCTGTGCTATGCAAGGAACATCAACACACACTTTTATTACTGGCCTAAGTGTTTTTCTAGATACACAAAATGTCTTTAGAAAAACTTCTTCCAATGCAGCATCTCACATACTCGGAATTACCATGTGCTCTGACAGAATAACATCAAAAAGCTTTCAGGATGCAAGCTGCCTCCGAATTAGCTGGCATTGACTCGAAACTGTGCTCAGCAGAAGGACTAAGCAGCCTTCTCCCTCCAAACCCCACTCCGCCCCGAGTATCCATCTTTTGTTACTATTCTTACCTTACTAATGAATGTCGGTTTTAATTGGGCAGTGGCATAACAAGGGTTGAAATACCTACTGAGTGTTCTCTGTTGGGGAAAAAAAGAGAAGAAAGGCAACTCCAGTATATTCACTTTGATATCACAGAATCACAGAATCTTAAGGGTTGGGAGGGATCTCAAAAGATCATCCAGTCCAACGCCCCTGCCAGAGCAGGATCACCTAGAACAGGTCACACAGGAACTCGTCCAGCTGGGTTTGGAATGTCCCCAGAGAAGGAGACTCCACATCCCATCTGGGCAGCCTGTGCCAGGGCTCCCTCACCTGAACAGGGAAGAGATTCTTCCTTATGTTTCTTTGGAACCTCTTGTGTTCCAGTTTATACCCGTTGCCCCTTGTCCTATCATTGGCCATCACTAAGAACAGCCTGGCTCCATCCTCCTGATACCCATCCTTTACATATTTGTAAACATTAATGAGGTCACCCCTTAGTCTCCTCCTCTCCAAGCTAAAGAGTGCCACCTCCCTCAGCTTTTCATTAGGCTTTGTGGCCCTGCACTGAACTCTCTCCAGCAGCTCGCTGTCCTTCTTGAACTGAGGGGCCCAGAACTGGACACCATACTCCAGATGTGGTCTCCCAAGGGCAGAGTAGAGGGGGAGGAGAACCTCTCTGGACCTACTGCCCACAGCCCTTCTAATACACCCCAGGATGCCATTGGCCACCTTGGCCACGAGGGCACATTGCTGGCTCATGCTCATCCTGCTGTCCACCAAGACCCCGAGGTCCCTTTCCCCTATACTACTACTCTTTGCATGGTGAAGAAGTCAATTGTAGCACTAAAGAATAATGCTGCTGCTGCTGCTCTTCTACAAGTTATTACACATTATACACACACACACACAAAAAAAAAGTTATCAGTAGCTCTGACTCATCTTTATGAAACTTATTGTATGAAATACTGCTTTGCTTCCAAGTCTACCTGGCAAAAGAACAAGCACAGCGTTACATCTTAGGCTACCCACCCCAGTTCTGAGCAACCGCCAAGTCTCAAGATGAGAAATCTCTTGCTTTACAGCTTCATTAAAGGTTTTATTCGTTCTTTGCACTTGTAAAGATCTGGAAGATGTAACCAAAACGAAGGGATTCCATGTTGATGCAATTTGGTTTAACGACATACACTCACCGGTGGAGAAAGAGTTTTGTATCGCACGTAAAAAACAGCAGCAATGAGCGCCACGTCCCTCAGGATAATCATGGAAGTCAGTGAAACTGAAAAAACCAAGCCAACAGCATCTAGTGAGAAACCACACCCACGATTAAAAACAAAACCAAACCAAAAGGGCACAAAAATATGCAGCAAAAGGAAAACAACCACTCTCAAATTCTTCTGCGCAAGTTTGAATGCACGGCTGAAGAATTCTGATGGGACTTCTGGAAGGGTTTCCTCTGATGCTTGAAAACAGTCCAGTCGACGAGGAAATTCTGGATATAGCTGCTGCTACTGCTTTAAAGAAAACTCATTTGGAAATGACAGAGAATCTTAGTTGTTTGTGCATGTGGTAGCACACGTCTTCTGTGGAGTCTGTTGAGGGGTGGAGGTTGTTAAGCTTCTAACGGGAGCCAACAGCGAAGTGGAACTGACAAAACAAGAGTCCCGAGCCATATGGTTTTCTTTCCAGAAACACAGGACACGTTGCTACACATAAAATAAGCTTCTTAACCTTATATAGTGCATGCAATGGACACTTTTTTTTCTCACCTGGGATAAGGTTTGCACAAGTCAGGCTTACGTAGAGCACACTGATGAGAATTTTATCAGCCAGAGGATCAAGAGCACTTCCCAAAGCTGATTTCTGATTGGCCCAGTTTCGTGCAATAAATCCATCCAACTAAGAAAAACAAAGTTCAACGTTTCTCTGTTAGGAAACTAAGAATAAAAATGGAATACGTATGCTACTGCTACAGAAAGATTTCATGAGTGAAGTCACCTAACACCACACAGCCAGTGTAACTAAGATGAAACGTGACACACGTTGGCTAATGTTCGTACCCTGCTTTCTTAACATTGTATTCTGGAAGCCTCCGAATGTAATAAATTCTCATTATTTAGTTTAAAACAAGGGGGGAAAAAGGTAATTGATGATCTAAAATTCATGCTTCTGATGGGTGCATCTGCACATGGTAGCAGACCACTAGATGCATAAGCACTGACTGGACCATGTTCACCCAAAGGCTGGTGAGGGAATCCCACCAGATCTCAGAGTCCCCCTGGGGCATCTGCAACCTCACTTCTCAATGTCACAAAGGACATACATGGCATTGCTACAAAACCAACAAACATAGCAACTCATTTGTTCTACTTGTTCCCATTCTACATCGGAGTGTAAACTCCCATGGGATCACCGTAACCCAGGCTATCCCCAAAGTATTCCAAACCGATGCAAACGTACCAAATCCGTCACGCCAGCCAAAACAAAGACACCTAGTGCAACATTGAAATTTTCTTCCACAATCAAATAGCCTAAAACTGGCGCCAAGCCCATTCTGGCCATGGACAGTATATTGGGGATCGTCCAAGGGTTTTCATACTGGAAAGCAAGAAGGCAGAAACTTCAGGCCGTGACGGCGAACTCTTAACTTGGCACGTAACAGCATTAACCGGCAAACGCACGCTTTGAAGCCCAACTGGACAGAAAGCGCCCTGAACTCTTGGGAGCCGCTCGCCCTTTGCTCGAGGGACGCGGCCTCCGACTCCTCAACGCTAACTTCGCGTTCCCAAAGCAAAACGCGCCGCCACCCGCCGCCCCCAAAAGCCGCCTCCTTTGGCCCCAGGCTGGGGCGCGACACCTGTTCTCTGGCGGGGCAACGCTCCCCCCGCGCCCGTCACGTACCAGCTCGGCGCACGGTCCCGCCACGCGCCGCTCGCGGGGGGCTCCCGGCGGCGCGGCCCCGCCGCTGAGGAGGCGCCAAGCGGCGGCGGGGGCGCGC
>WBNH01009718.1:843621-987570 GCA_013401255.1 Urocolius indicus
CGCCCGCACGAGCCTGGCGGGGCTGGGCCCGGGGCCGTGGCCGGGACGCGAGCGGCGGCGTGTGCGTGTGCGACGGGGGCGGGGGCGGGCGACTGCTTGCGGCGTTTTACGGCGGCCGCCCGCCCGCCGCGCCGCGCGCTGTACGGCAGGCTGGCAGCCGCGGGGAAACCGCGCCCGGGAGGAGAAATGGGGAGGAAAACGCTTTTTTCGCCGTTTTTCAGCCTACCTGCCGGCCACAGCTCCTCCCCGCGGGCTCCCGGGCGCGGGCGGCCATGGCGGCATGGCGGGCGGGGGGCTGTCCGGGGTCACTCCGTTCCTGGCGCCCCGCCGGCGGAGCGTTGCTCCCGCGGTTCCCTGGGGAGCGATGAAGGGAGGAAGAAGGTTTGCTTGTCCTTCAGAGATTTCTCCGCGGAGCTGAGGATTCTCTTGCTCTCGGAACTTGCTCCTCGCCCTTCTTCACCCGTGTTTACTTTAGCTCGATGAGACAGAAGAGTTTACTTTTCAGGGGCAAGCGCTGCTCCTGCCTCGCCCCGCCCCGCCACACAGGGTTGTTTTTCATCTCTCTGGTGAGACGTGAGCCCAGCTGTGCAAGCGGCTGCCGTGCCAGAGCTGTGAAACACTGACAAACAAAGGGAGGCTCTTAGAAACCAACCAAATGAAATAGAACCCCATCTCCAAACACAACCACAACCACTTCCATGGAGGTTAAACTCTTACCTCTTGTACTGCTGTTTGAAAGAGGAGGCTGAGGGTAAGGGAAGATGTGCATGACCGTTGTAAACGTTGGGAAAAACCAAAGAAACCTCACCCAAACTCTGCATTAATCCGTGGGCAAAGACTAAAATCACTAACACCAGTTCCCATCAGCTCACATAATTGCCTCCTCATGTAGGATTAACCCCTAATTTGCAAGAAGGGAGTTCTCTGCTGCCCGAAAGCCACGGTAGGTGGACAGGTGACCACTCCTGCATGGCCACAGCCTGACAGCTCATACATCAACAAAAAAACCATTAACCACAGTTACCGTAATGAGCAAACTCCACCTGGGAAGCAGAGACTGCTCACCACTGCAGAGGGCAAACGTGGAGCTGTTCTTTCTTAGCTTTCTCTTAAGCTCCTCCTTTGTAAAACTACCTTTCCCCTCAGGTTCAAAAGCTGTTGAAACAGATGCACTCTGAGGCAGCACTGAGCAGTTGAACATGTTGTTTCAAACCTGTGAAGCTCGTGTTTTCACTCAGAACTGCAGTGGAAGCACAATGCAGGGCAAAGCCCTATGTCACTTCCTAAAAAGGCAGAAATAATGAAGCTTATTTTCTTGTCTTACAGTTTATGTATCATATCTTACCTCAGCTGTGAAAACAGAAGTATTAGCAGTGTGTTCATGATTCTTTTAGATGTTGAAGGTTTTTTTTAGGAGGCAGAGGGGTTGTTGGTTTGTTAGTATTTGCACCGAAAGCTCCTCATCTGCTGTTTCAGTGGTTGAGAGCATGACTGTGATTTCACAGAAGTCAGGAAACACTCAGCAATTCACTCCTGCAGAACATACGTTCCTCTGTGGCAGGAACAGAGTTACACAGGAGCATTCATCACATTCCTCTTACATGTCTTGTCATGGCCACCCACATCCACACCAGCGACCCCTCTGTGACTGTATAACAGCTCTTGAACAAATCACAGGCTTCCGATATAAAAAGTTTAATGGAACACATAAATAAAATCCACCTCCTGTTTTACAAATTAAATATTGCCATAAGGATATTTTCTTAACTCACACTCGTGTGTCAAACATCAGTTACCAAGACTCATAAATACAAAGCTGCAGAGCAGAAAAATCAAGTCCATTTCCATAAGGTATCCCCCTTCTTACAGCCACAAGACAGTGTTCAGCCTGAGGGCTCCCAACTCTTTGGAAACATTTATATACTTTAAATTCCTCTAATGAACTACAGTGTTAAAAATAAAACTCATCATCTTCTCATGAATGATTTCTGGGTTTAACTTGGTGAGTCCAATATCTCTTGTGGAAGTAAAACTTGTTGCAGCACAGCAGTTACATCAGCGTAACACACACTTGGCACTCCTTGAGGTCTGTGCTGGTCGTACACAGCTTCCTTTGGGCTGAGCAGACATAGAGGATGAGTCAAGCAGCAATGCCACAGGTCACTCTGTGCTGTGGCAGCTTCAGCCAAGCCTGTAGGCACTGCCAGCTCCCCAAAGGGAACCTTGCACCTCCGTAAGCGCCGGCAGCACGTCAATTGCTGTGGTTGGTTGCAGCCACGGGTCCAGCAGTCCCCTCCAAACAGGACAACTGTGTCTCAAGGAAGTTCATCACAGTGGCTCTTCTCACAGAGTCTGGAGCTGATAAACTCTCGAACCCTTTTTCAAAAGGTAGCCCTGGTCATTCAGGGATCCAATAAAGCTTTCAAAGTCAGACACCTAGGACAAAGACCAAAATAAATGTCAAGCTGGAAGAAGTGACATTTTGTCCAGTGTGAAGCAACATAAAGAGTTTGAACAGACTTAGGGAAATCAAGTGACCTAGGAATAGGTTAGTTTCATCAAACAGCTGACCTACTGTGAGGCAGCATACAGTCAGTTGCACCCTTCTGTGCTTTCCTTACACACTCGATGGCACACACAAAATAGATGCAGGTTACTCTAAGCTCTAAAGCACAAGAACCTGCCAAAGAAAAGGCTGGTTTCTACAGCTCTCACCCATTTCCAAGTATTTAAGAGTTTCAAAACTTTGAATAGGCAAAAAAAAAAAGTTCCATACACAAAAGGAAGATTAGAAAGAATGGAATAAGCTACATGAATGAATGATCCCGTGAGAAGAGAGGTGGCAGTAGCATGTTCTGTCAGACAGGGTTACGTACAGTCAACATCTGAATAAGTTTGGAGACTGAAGCTGTCTCGCACCAGAAGGCAGAAGTAGGGTAACCAGGTAATAGAAAGAACAGTATTGTGGAGTCTTCTTCTCTGGAGACATTCCAAACCCACTTGCACGAGTTCCTGTGTGACCTACTCTAGGTGGTCCTGCTCTGGCAGGGGGCTTGGACTGGATGATCTTTCAAGGTCCCTTCTAACCCTTAAGATTCTGTGATTGTTGCCTGTAGTAAGTTCCATAAAGACCAATTGTTTCTCATTTCTTTTCACTCATTACACCTGAAATCCAGTTTGGTCTTTTATATTGGCATGTAAAGCTTATTTTTTTTTTAAAATCACGAAGCAAAAAGTAGAATTAGTTACTGATAGTTTTGTCTGGCTGCAGTCCCCCACAAGTACAGAATGCAAATCGATTACAGGATAAAGTATGTTTGTGGCTGTGTCCCCTACATGACATTCCTATCAAGTTACAATACTAGGATGCTTCAAGAGGGAATGAAAATCCAAAAGGCACATTTGGGCCAGAAACAAATCAGCAGAAACGTCACTGCCTTGCTGAAACAGAACACAACCACTACAGCAGTCTAAATTTGGAAGTTAAAAGAGGTATGTCCTCTGGGGAGCCAGAGGAAGTAGAAGATTCCAACCAAATCTGCCTTACACAAAGCAAAAGTAGAATCTCACTAAGGATCAGCTTCAGAAACAGAATCAGCCCTTGCTAGTGCAAAGAATTGTTATCAGATAGAAAGCTTCATAAAGCTTACAAACAAGGGCAATTCAGGAAGAACATTCAGCCTAAAAGCAGCGAACACTGCTTATTTCTCTTCATTGCAGAAAGGCACAACAGACGTGCCTTTTCCACTTGCCATTCTGCAGTAAGTATTTTGACTGCTCTCACAGTTTGTTGGCAGAACGCTCAGTTTCTAAGCTTACCCGTATTTGTAGCTCCTTTGCAATCTGTCGAAGCTGTTGTAAGTCAAAGAGGTTGTTGTAAGTTCTCTCTGCGATGCTGTTCAGGGCAGAAATAAATTTCTTGGCTTGTGACCGATTGCTCATCCCAGACCCATGTTGTGAACGTTCAAAGTCCAGTTTTCCAAACTCATCAGAGTAGGTTCCCAGCATGCTAAAAACATGTACAAAAAGGTCAGCAGGAGGTAAAAGCAAAGACACTGTCAGTTTGCTTCCTGAAACGTAACTGCTTGGGAAAGCTTTCAGAAGCCACATAGTGACTTTCTTACTAAGGGAACTTAGACTAAACCAGACCTGATCTAGGTGAACCTGCTTCTGCAGGGATGTTGGACTAGATGATCTCTAAAGGTCCCTTCCAACCCCTCCCATTCTATGATTCTATGATCTCTCCAAATCACTTTTAAACTGCAATTGTTCAACTGCAATAACACAGTGTAGTCACGTAAGAATCTGTTCTCTCTAATAAAAAGCAATAGAAGAAGAGGAAACGGCATCAAATTGCACCAGGGGAGGTTCAGGCTGGATCTGAGGAGGAATTTTTCTACTGCAAGGGCTGTCAGGCATTGGCACTGCCCAGGGAAGAATTGGACTCACTGTCCCTGGAGCTGTTTAAGAAACAGGTGGATGTTGCACTTAGGGAAATGGTCTAGTGGTTGATAGGGCTGGGACAAAGGCTGGACTCTGTAATCTTAAAGGTCCCTTCCAGGTGAAACAATTCTATGATTCTATGTCTAAGTTACTGCACACAGATAGACACAATCACTGTGATATGACTCAAGGGCCTGAGCAATCAGAGGAAAGTTAGGGCTGCTGGCAGTTTCTAAAGAAGAGCTAATGAATCTGAATATTGCTATCACAGGCCTGAAGTAATTTTTTCACCGTGTTTGTGTATCTGCATTTTTTTAAAGCAAATTTTGAATGAATAACACTGTGATGCTTTATTTTGAAAGCAGTTGGTATTACCTGTATTTCATTATTTCTATTACATCTTCAGCATCTTCTTTGGTGCATTTCTCCCTTAATTCCAGCCTTGATCGTGCCTTAAAACAAAATACCCCCCCCAAAAAAAAGGGTATATTTAATATATCTTAGAGCTGACATGAAAAAAAAACCACTAGTAGTAGTTTAGGATTAATCTCTTTGCTTTCAATCCTTCCAGCATCCCAGCTGGCATTTACCTCCGTAAGCCGAATGAGTGACTCCAGCTGCCTCGTGGTGATTGGTGTGCTGTCTGCTCCTTGGTTCTGTTTCCGAAGCTCAAGGTAGAAATCCTGGAGGACCTGAGCAGCTTCTGGAGATAAGTTTGGGTGAACATACTGCCGAGCATATCCAACGTACTTCCTCAGCAACTGATGGGGAATGGCATCAAAGTTTTCTCCTGGTAAGATCTAACACAAACACAAAGAGCTTAGATTTCTGTCTGTCAGAACCCCATACAATACAAATTTTAACACAAAATCTTCATCCTCTGTGTTTTATCTAGTGAAATCATCACTGTAAGGGCCTTAATGCTTCACACATGAATTATGCACTTAAAAAGTCCATACACTATGATTAGACATGTAATTAAACACACTTCAGCAGACAAAGCCTCTTGTTTGCAGTGGTAAGTGACAAATACATTTCTATTCTATCACCCAGTATAACTGTATCACAAATTCTAATTTCCCAACTGTTTTAAGACACAGAAGATTAAACCAGCACTGGTGATATCCCATTTCCAAAAGTGCATGATTTTAGCTCTAATAGGGGATATTTCTCCCAAGATCTAGCATGGAACAGTATCAGTCCTCAAACTAACTGCTTCATTAAAAATACATGCTTCCTCTCCTCTAATCCCCAAATTTGTCATGAGTTGCAGATGTGCAAGGATTTGTTTGCACGGTGCTTTATTTGGATTCAATACTTCACAGCACATCGTGTTATTTCAATGTACTATGTCCAGTCTAGTCCTGTAGGTCTTATTGAAACCTAAACCACCAAATTTGCTTTGGAGTATCTCTTCTATGTGCAGATGAAGATGGCTTGAGACACACCTTCAGCACCTCGAGCGGGGTGGGCACTGTTGGCTACAACAGGCAATTGGTAGAAACTGGTGGCTGGAGCCTGAAATGCTTCCTCTTCAACTCAGAGACAGTTTATTGTGAGAAGGGTGGCAGTGGGAGCTGGAAGACATCCAGGAGGTCAGGGTTGCCAGGTCCCAGTGCAAGTAACACCAAAAAGAGGCATAGCAACAGTGAGAGGACAAGCTCTACCTTTAGCCTTTCCAGCAGCGGTCGCTCTGAAACAAGCTGGAGAAGAGAGCGATCCTGCGTGTCGGTACGAGCCACCACAGCGCTGCTGCGCGCCCCCAGCCTGCCTGCACGCATCGCCATCACGTGCTCGGACAGCAGGTGATCCTGGTCTTCATTTGGGGTGTCCAGCAAAATGAAAACCAGGTCAAATCTCGAAAGTAAAGCGCTCCCCATTCTGAAGCAAAGACAAGAAAAACACACAGCGCTCAGAGAGGTGGGAAAGACTTACAGCAGCTCTCCCCTGCTTCAGAGAGACTTAAAAACCCCTGTCCCCTCCGTTCAGAATGAAGAAAAACAATTTATCTCTCAGAAAGCAGGAAGAATGATTACAGTAAGCTTGTGTTCAAAGCTCCAGGAAAGTAGAAAGCAATTAAATACAAGCTACAAGACTGCCAGAAGCATCTACTCCTTAACATGAGCTATATAAGCAGCATTTCAGAAAGTGCTCACTTTAAGTTCTCAGACACTGTTTTGGCTTTGTTATAATGTCCTCCAACTGGGTTTGCTGCGGCAACAATAGATGTCCGAGCTGGCAAGCTGCAGACAATGCCAGCCTTGGCAAGGCTGATGCTTTGCTGTTCCATGGCTTCCAGCAAAGCTTGATGCTGGTTTCCCATCTTATCAAATTCATCTATTCCACAAATTCCTGCAAGCAATTAACACAGGACAGAGACTTATTAGAAAACACATTAACTGATGGACAAGTGTACACTGCAGTCCACAGTTGGAGAGACTGCAATAGACATAGGATTGCATAGCAGTGTCTTGATTATATATTAAGATGACAAAACAAGCTTTTAGAAACAGAAAACAAATCACAGAAGCCACATATTCTTCAAAACCAGTAAGAGTCCAGGAGCTGCCATGAAGTCAGAGATTTCTCAACAAGGAAATCTTCCTTCAGCGCATTAAGTAGGGCTGGTACATGAAGTGTAGAACTCCAGTTTCATACCCATCCTAAGCTCAAGGAAAGCACTGGAGAAGCTCATAATTTCCCAAGGTGTAGAAAGCCAATATCATACTTCAAACTCACAAGCACTGTAGACAATCTTAGATTCAGCAGCACATCCTCCCCCGTCCCTGGCCCCATACAATCATACTAACCTGTAACATTACATGTATTACCTTGATCTCCAAGCACTAAAGCACCAGCTTCCAAGGCAAAATCTCCAGAAGCACCATCTCTAGACAGCGTAACAGTCAAGCCCGAGCTGGTGGAAGTATTACCACAAACATACACACCTCGAGGAGCAACATTACACACTGCCTAGAAGAGAAATAAATACTTTTCCCCTCTCCAATAAGAATTTCTTAAGCCTTATTCTAAACAAACAGTTCAAAGTAAACCCAAATTTGTTTCTTTGTACTTAACATGGCCCAATAGTAAAGTTGTAACTCTTTACAGTCTCAAGAGACATACTTCTGCAAAACAGTAAAAATGACCTTGGTCACAGTACTCATGGTACAGCCATAGCTACTGTGTTATCAAAACTGCTAGGACCTTGGGCACAGCACTTAAGGTTTCAAAGTATGTTCTCCTTTGGTTGTTTTAGAAGGTCTGACCCCTTCTGCAAGACTCGCTGGAAGGAGATGAAATCAAGCGACCTATTTGGGTACTATCCTGTAATTTGAGACAACCTACATGGAAAGAGAGTTCCAGCCAGGCTCAAGCAACACTTTGGTCTTAGCACAGCTACCCTACCATGCTCACAAGAAGAGCAAATTAGACAGTCAAGGCAGTAGAAATAAATCAAACCATACTTGCAACATTTGACTTTTTCCTAATCCTGGATCTCCAACGACCAGAACATGTGGATCTCCTCGCACCGGGATTCTGTTCTTGTCATCTACAAACTTCTGACGTCCTCCAAATAACGCCAGGGCCAAACCTGCCTTTACAATCTGTGGTGGTACATACCGACACTAGTAAGTATTTGATCATGGTGACCAATACCAACAGCCTCCTACAACTGGCTGGAATAACCCTTTCCTTCTGGATGGCTGACCTTAAAGGTATAATGCTGGCAACTTTATTGTCATTGAGAGTGAGAACAAGACATAACCATCTGTAAACACAGTCCTTACCCCTTCCCCCTCACCCCAAGTAAACTTCATGGGGCATAAACATTTTAAACTCAAGTGGCCAGCAGAGCTGTTAAATTACTTACCTCGTGGCCATAGATTGCGGGACAAAGAGAACTGAAAAACAAAGAACACACTAACATAAGGAAAAGACAAAACTTGTATTACTGTTAACTAATCACTTCTTCTGTCTCTCATGCCATGGAATACATCTATAACCATATAATACTTGTGGTTAGCTGTTGCTGAATTTCCAACAGAATCCATTTAAATCATCAGCAGAATCAGTTTCTTAGTGGTTTCTGCACCCATTCTCATCTTAAGCAAATAACTACCTGTAATCCTCCTTTTAAAAGTGCTAGTTTCATGTCTTTGATTCCACTGTGAGGGCCTGAGGGACCCTCCAGCTACAAGACTACTTTGCATTCTGAACTAAGGGTCTTTCACATCCTCTGCTCAGTTTTTGCTCCTCTTACTGTAGAAATAGAGCAGAGAACAAAACTGCAACAGTACAAAAGCAACAGCTGAATTTATTCACCAAGGGGCAAAAAATAATGAACTAGTTTTTTTTAATCCCTACCTTTGTGTTTCAGAGTTGAACCAAAACGTTTGTAAACAAAAATAAATATTAAAATACTAATATTAAAATGCTTCCCTGTATCCTTAAATGTCTGCCAAAGCCCTAACATCCACACTGCAATACTTCCACTTCCTCCCAAGCCTCTTGCTCACTAAAGGTTATTAAATCTGTTGTCTCTGTTGTACAAGCCTTAGACATTTCATAGCTTTAAGATTAGCTGTCACGTTTATCTGAAGGTGGTCATGCTGACTCAGAGGTGTAATCCCAGATCTAGCCTAGGTCTGACTCAACTTACTTCACAATGAGCTTGAAGAGATTTTCCTCAGCTTGAATTTCTTGAACAGCGTAGAGGTCTTTCAGTGAAAACTCCATGAACGACCTTTGAAAAGTCTCATCATCAAAATTCTTCGGGTTTTGTCCTTTGCTGTTGCTGACAGAATTGGCCTCAATGTACAACAAGAACATACACTTGTCATTCTTATTTCTCGAAGCTCCTGTTAGAAAAATTGAGAAAGGATGAGGGAATATTTTTTTCTGTCATTAAGTACTGATGTTGTTATAAAAAGGCACAGGGTAACTGAGAACTATTAAGTGCACAGCCACGTGCAGAGGGTTCATATTTCACTAGTTGAACATCTCCATTTTCAAAAGTTGATGCTAAGTGAGTTGCTAGTAACATTTCAATAATTATGAATTATTCCATTCTTCTAGTCAAGTCAATAGAATTAAACATGGTGCTTAATAATGAATAACTCTGTACATACTGCAGGGACTACTGAGCAGAGTACATCTCACAGTAGATCATTACTGCAGCTCCCTGTGATACATTCTGTTACAGCTTTGCACAATGGATTTCTTCACTTTGGGGGGAGAAACAGAAGGAGGTGGTAAAATTTCTCCAGGGAAGGCTAAACTAAGATAATACTTCTTCACAACAGTGTGACAGCTTTCTTGTCGTTTGAAGGAAGCATTGAAGGGAAAATGTTAAACTACTGAGTCTCAATGGGACTTCAGGAAATTAGGATGTCCTCTCTCCAAGCACGGTCCAGAGGTGGGTTTCTTTTCAGCTGACACACTAAGAACATCTGATGTCAGACTGGCACTTCAGACTCAGGATCACAGTTGTAATCAGAGCAGTGGGTTCTGAAACACCCTGGTCTATCAGTGGCAGCAGAGACAGTGCTCCCTCTGGACAGCACTTTTCAAAGTAACACCTCTTTATAAAACTTTGGGAACTTCTGAAGAAATAGACACTTTGTGCACTTAGACCCTTGAGAGCTCAAAGCAAGGGGGATGGCGGTTGTTATTCTTGTGTAATTGCTAGAAAAATCCTTGTCCTAGGAGAAAGGTGTTATCAGATGATGGATTTTACCTTCCTCAGTGCTCGACACTTTTACTGTCCCCGTAATTGTGACCATATCTCCAGGGACGCAGCTGTCTACAAGATCTTGGACCAGTTCACACTCGATGGTGCGGGGGATTCGGCCCGTTTCTCGCTGATCATCTGACATGAGCTCCTGCACCCTGCAAAACACGAGGTGTGCACACACTCCATGTGTAACCTTTCCAGTCCAACTACAGCACACAAGATCTGTAGCTGTGTGCTTCTAACCAATGCTTTCCAAATTGAAAAGGGAGATGGTAGAAACAACCCCATGAACTCGAGACGTAGCAGTGCTGAATTTGGAAAAACAGACTTCTTCAGTTCAGGCTTTAATAAATGGTAGAAATGATGCATAAACCCCAGAAAGGCAGTTAACTATTAACTCCAGAAAGAATAATCCATGTTGAAATTCAAATTTGCTAGCATCAGTGAGCACATTCATATAGAAATAAGTACAGTATGTCAAATAAGATGTCCATCTTATATAATGTACTGTACTTGTCCCTCATATGAAAATTAAAAGGTCAGACATTATAGTCCTTAATTGGCATTTAAATCCTAGCAAAGCCCAAAAATTTCCTCAGACTGTAATAAGAACAGTAGCTCGCTCTTTGCCTAGTTGCAAAAGGCCAGCAACCAACCAGCTCTTTTAAAGCTTCCAGTTTTGGCTGGTTCTAATGGTTTTCCTTGATGCTCAGTCAAGTTTTTCTTAACAAGTGGAGATAAACAGCACCCTCTAGAGCTGCTGACAAGAATGTCAGCACCATTTTCTAAAGTTTTTAAATTACTTTCATTATAGAACATTACTATAGAATATGACAGAATATTACCTGTTTTTTTCCCCCCCAAGGTGAAACCCTTAAGCTAATGGGATGGTCAAGCAACAACACATCATACATATCTGATTGCGTAATGGCAGGAGGGTCAAAGTGCTAATAGGGCCCGGTAAGATGGAAAATCAGATCTGCCATTCATCTTCTTGCTCTTAGACACTGTTAATTTCCGTAGAAACAGTAGCTTGTTCCTCCAAAGCAAAGGTCTCTCAAATCTTAGGCATGCCTACTCACTGATTAGATGTAGAAAGTAAACAAATGGGAAGGTGCAGCCCTATTTTCCTTCTGCTGAGTGTACCCTAAGGGCTGGATGATACAATATCACTTCAAACTAACATTTTTAGATTCAAATCAAGATTCAACTCAACTGTCACAGTTGACCAGAGTAATTTATTAAGGCTTCTCTAGCTGACTTATAGAGCATCAAATAACAGAAGCAACTAGAGGTGATTAAGAAAAGCTGCAAAGAGCACAAACTGAATATATCGCAAAGAACTCAAGTCACAGTAGGAGGAATTTCAAGAAGCCCTTATAAGGGCTTATAAGGGTTTAAGATACAAAGTATACTACTGCTCAGATACAAAGTGGTTGTTTTATAATCCAAATTTTGAAGAGTGCTTGTTACAAAAAAAAAAAAAAAAGGTTATTAAAAATAATTAGTGTAATGTGGAATGAGGACAAAGAACAGAAAGGTAGANATTCCCTCACATTCTCCTCCAGACTTATCAGCCCAAGTTTCCACAGTATTTCCTCATAAGAAAGATACTTCGGTCCCCTGATCATCTTGGTGTCCCTGTGCTGGACTCTCTCTAGAAGTTCCCTGTCCCTCTTGAGCTGGGGAGCCCTGAACTGGACACAGGACTCCAGGTGAGGCCTCACCAGGGTAGAGGAAAGGGGGAGGAAAACCTCTCTCAACCTGCTGGCCACACTTTTCTTGATGCATTCTCTTGATTACCCTCTTGCCTGATATTTTTTGTGCAGAATAGAAGACACTTACTTTACAGACTGCCAGTCCACTGTAGTGGTTAAAGGAGAGCTTCTGTCAGCTGTAAAGGATCGGCCACGGCACTCAGGAACAAGGCACTGTAACATTTAAATAACATTCATTCTCAATTAATTTTAACAATAGTCCTTCTCATTCATTTTCAATTTAATTTCATTCTTTCTCTGTTTAGAATAACTTGAAATTGCTGTATTTGATTAAAAAGAAAAAGCCAGCAAAGCAATGTAATTCATTCACAACATTTCAAGAAAAAAGCTAGTTAAACAAGGGCTACAAATGAGCAGATATATAATTAATGAAGAACTATCACGCACAGAACTCATAGTTGTTAGAGCAGATACAGCCAGCTTGGATGAACTGGTTGGAGCTTTCACCTGTTGGGGACAGGGCGTGGGTTTCTTTGTGAGAGTTCTGTTTGGTTTTGTTCACTGGCTTTGTTTTTGGTAGGGTATTTTTGTGTGTTGTTTTGGAGGTTTATTTTTGTTTAATTGCAGGTGTTCCAAAGGATATGAAGTTTTTTTTTCCCTTGAGGACATCGGGTAACAAAATAACCACCACTGTCCTCTGTCTAATGACTTCTTCAATCCAGATAAACACTAGTGAGAGTAAAATAGAAAGTTCTAAACAAAACCCACAAAAGCACTCAGTCTAAACACAGAAAACCTCTGCAGCAAATGGAGTGGAGGTGGCTTATTTCACATAACTGGTGAAATGGAAATGAAGAGATTTTCTTTTTTTCCTCCCTATATTTTTTTTTCAGGTAACAAGGGTATGCAGTAATATCATACTGCATGGTAAGTTAATTTTCTTCTAATACATCCATTGTTTAACTTAGCTTTAAAAAAGTAAAACAGTGGTACTGCTTTTTCTCAGGTCACTACAGGTAAGGGATAAAGTATGAAGTTAAATGGTTTGAACCTACCTTAGTTGGAAGGGTATACTTCCCATCAGGTAGAGGAACACTCTGAACGTCTCCACAGGTTCCACACACAAACGCTAGCTTCGTGCACAGAGGTTTGATGTTACTGACACGCACCACGGTGCCACGCAGAGCGATAAATTTCCCATAGCAGTTGGCTCGAACGTTTTTCAGCTGAGTTAGTGGATCATAGTTGTACACCCTACATACAAAAGTCAAACATCAGCATTTTGAAGGCTTACCCTACCCAAATGCAGAGCAAACAAGGCACCTCAAACCACCAAAGCCAAACAAACAAAATAGCCCACATACAACAACAAAAGTTTACACAACAATCATTAACAGTAACCGAGTGCAACGATTAGACATACTTGGTCTGTGGACCCACAACAGTCTTTGATTCCTGTTCTAGAAAGTAGCATAACTGTTACTATTCCCCAAGTGTATGTCCCTCAACAACTGGATAGTTTGTATAGTGACAACTCCCTCCTGTAAACAACTACAACAGGAATCACCTATAACCATCTCTTTGAATTATTTCAGGTTGAGACCAGAGTTTAGACTTGCAACAAAAAAAGCATCAAAGACTTATTTTGCCAATGCTCCAAATGGAAGGACGAGTTTTCTTGTTTGAAGGATATAAGCACATGTCATGAGCTACATGCACTGCACCTTCTAAGGACAACAAAGAATACCCACACAAATAATTCAGAAGAATCAACATGTAAGAGAAAAATTTATGGTGAAATGGACCTCAAGAGATTGTCTAGCCCAAACCCCACTCCGCAATCAGGGTCAGCTAGAGGAGGTACACATCCCCATGACTTTTGAATGAATTTGTGGATGGAGACAATGCAACATCTCTCACAGTAAAACAGCATTTTCTTCTGTTCATATGTAATTCAGAGTCTTTTAATTTGTACCCACTGTCCCTTGTCACTCGGCACCAATGAAGAAGAGGCTGGTCCTTGAAAATCCAAGGTTTTCCCTGCACAGAGCCAAATGTCTCAAAACCACAAATATGTAGACCTTTAGCGCCATGCATGGACACTAACAACCATTAGGCAAGAAGCAAATATATCTTCCTGGAAAACAAAAGCCCAATCGAATACTCAACACCCATTACCTAGCATGAATGACAGGCACATTTATTATAGGGTCTCCATAAAGTGGTAGTCCTTCCTGCACCTGCAGCTCTGCAGCATGCCTTTCAAGGTCCTTTGTTAGCACCTAGACAGAAAAGAAAGACAGCCACAAACGCAATGTGCCATGTAACACGGCTTTAATTTGCTATTAAGTCTGATTACCACCCTGTACAATCAGATCCCTTCCATTGAAGTCTCTGCTGTCTAGGGCTGCCACAATGAACAGTGTTTTCCTGCTTTGGAGTAGTTTTAAGCATTATTTTAAATAGAATATAAAAATCAACAGGTTTGTTGCTTGGGGTTTTTTATTTAGAAGAAAAAAGGATGCAATAATCTTTAAAGCCATGGTCAATGTGTGCAGTTTTGTCTGACTAAAGCACAAACACCTGAGAACTTGTCTGTCAGCATGCAGTGAAATGTTGCTTTACAAGGCGACAGGAATGGTTGAATCTGCTTCCCATTTGCCCAGCAGCCACAGTTCTGCTGCGTGACGTGGGACACACAGTACAGGCAATACAGTGTGTTCAAACATCCTCAGTCATCACAACTCCCAGCAGAGAGTAACCTAAGCATTACAACTACGTTTAGTTTTAGTCAACTGCCTTGGTGATAAATAAACAAAAAATGCACCAAGACCAGAGCATGTTCAAAATGTGAGTTTGTAGACCCTACAGAAATCATGGAGAGATGGAAGAGTGAGTCCTGAATAAAGCACAGTTGCCCGTAAGAGAGTGACACATAGAGAATTTGGGTTTTGTAACATAATTGACTATATTCTGATTCTTTTTCATTTGAAGGTTATGCTTTTAAGTATCAGAACATCATATTTACCTGATGAATTGCCAGACCCATGCAGTTGAGTATTTTCTGAGGCATATCTCTTAATTCAGTGGATATATTTGGTATTGATTTATTCAGTTCTCTGTCTTGTATTAGTTCCTTATAATCCACAAGAATACTTCCTTTTCTTTCTATTTCATCCTGTGAAACACTTACAGTTACAAAACACACCTTGAATTCTAAACACAATACATCCAAATCATGTCACAAACATTTCATATCTGTGATGGGGATAACACACAGAATTTGTTATGTTATAGCATTAATAGGTTGTTGGGGTGAGATGTGTTTTGTTTTGGTTTTACCTTATCATAAAGCTCAATGCGTTGCATGAAAAACTTTTCAAAGGCTTGAGTCTTCTGGACAAAAGGAGACTTGTCAGCATACGCTAATCGGAAACATGCTACATTAGTAACTGATAGAAATAATTATTTCCCTTTCACAAAAAACATAATTAGGTCATTTATCTTCCACTAATTTTTCTGCATTCTGAAGCTGAGGAAGATGCCAGATCTCTACAGGATTACAGAAATGTTCTACTATAAGATCTGTTACAAAACAGAACTTTGTCTAAGATGACACATGACAGGCACATGGGATCAGGAAAAGTACCCTACAGGCACATATATTCCAGTCTTTGACAGACTGCAAGCTCTCCCTGGCTAATTCAACAGGTTTAAGAAAGATTGTATTTTACATTACTCAAGATTATTTTCCAGGGTTTGGAGCCCACAGAGATTACAGTATTCCACAAGATTGAAATCTCTATTGCAATCGTGTCTTTATATAATATGGATTTCAGCTGCTTTCTGTTGAACTTATGACTCTACTTATAACCAAGTCTTGAAAAAAAATGCAATAAAACACTTGCTACATGGAATTTTGTTCTAAAAATACCTTCAGAGAAATAAAGTTTCCAGCCCTTATAGGGAATAAACTGGTCCAACGTTGATTGAACTAATCGAGAGTTCACTAGAAAAGGAAAAAAAAAGACATTAAAATGGCGATTAGAAGAGCGTGGATGCTAAAACTGTGCAAGTTCTATTCTCGGTGAGTCTGTTGAGCACCGGGAAGCAAACAGTCGTAACTGTCCAGTATGAACGTGCATTACAGCTTCAGGAAACAGAAGAAGGGGAGCTGGCTCACCAGGTTCGGCCATTCTTCTGCACTCCGTCTTGTGTTCTCTGCCTCGCCATCCCCCTCGCCATCCCCGAAAGCCTCTTCCGCGGGTGCAGCCCCTGCCTCTGAGGTCCCGACTCATGTGGCCCCGCGGGTGTCAACCCGTGGCCGCGCCGCAGCACCCGGAGCTAAAGGAGCGGAGGCTGTACCTCACGGTGCTCGGTTTTAAACCGGGGCTGTCGACCAGAGGGGAAATAATTCGCCCCTGGGGCTCGGGGTGGGGGGTGGAATTCCCCCGCGGGGCTCGGAACGAGACCTCTGAGATACCTGGAAGACCCTGAGCGACAGCCGGCCTCCCTCTCGCTACCAGGGGGCTGGAGGAGGCACAGTGAAGCCCCGTGAAGCGGCGCTGAGGGGATGAAGCCGGCGCCAGCCCCGCGAGGCGCCAGCCGCGGCCCTTCCCTCCCCCCCTTTCCCCTCAGCGTTCCATTTAGGCGCCGCCGCCGCCAGTCGCGACAGAGCGCGCGCCGCCCCTCTTCCCTTTGGCTTCGCGCGCGTCCACGCGCCTGCGCACTGGGCACTGCGCACTGGGCACTGCGCACTGGGCACTGCGCACTGGGCACTGCGCACTGGGCACTGCGCACTGGGCACGGCGGCGGCGGCGAGCGCACGCGCGGCGATGGAGGACGCGGCCACGCCGGGCCCGCGCATCCGCGAGGGCGATTGCGCCGTCCTGAAGCGGGACGATGTCTTCAAAGCGGTCCCCGTGCTGCGGCGGAGGTGAAGGGAGCCGGCCCGGCGCGGGGGGTGCGGGGGGGATGTGGCTATCGATCCCGCTCGCCGGTCGTTCCCTCCCTCCCTTTCCCGTGCCCGCGCTGAGCCGCGAAGGGAGGCGGCGTCCCGGCGCGGTCGGTGTGGCGCACGGCTCCCAGCCGCGCCGCACGGCTCCCAGCCGCGCCGCTCAGCCGCAGCGGGGTCCTCGGGACGCTGTGGCGGGGCGTGAAAGGCGTTGGTGCTGTCTCGGTTCCTAAGACCGAAACAACACGGACGGCCTCCTGGCTGCGCTTCTGGTAAGGGTTTGAACCCTTGTAAGGGTGCTTGAGACGGTTTGGTGTTGTCACATCCAAGAGGAGAAAAGGCGCAGCAGCACGAAAAGCGCATCATCCTCATACCTCATCAAAGAGGGTGGTTTCTGCAAGATGAAGCGTTGCCTTGGTCATAGGGATTGACCTCAGTGTTCTCATCACAGTTAGGCTGTAGGAAGATCACAGCATCGCAGAATGGCAGGGGTGGAAGGGACCTCCAGAGACCACCCACTCCAAGCCCCTGCTAAAGCAGGTTCCTCTCCATCAGGTCACGCAGGAATGTGTCCAGGCAGGTTTGGAAACCTCCAGAGAATGAGCCTCCACACCCTCCCTGGGCAGCCTGTGCCAGGGCTCCCTCACCTCAACACCAAAGAAGTTTCTCCTCATGTTTTAGTGGAACTTTCAGTGTTCCAGGTTATGTCCATCACCCCTTGTCCTGTCACTGGACACTGCAGAAAAATGTCACCCCATCCTCCTGACACTCACTCTTTAGGTACTCCCTTAGTCTTCTCTATGAAGATGCCAGCTGTCAGTTTGGGGCAGTGTCAGTTTTGGAGAGGATGCTGTGAAAGTTCTCCTATTTCTTTTTTCTAGGCTGATATAGCAAGAAGCACCTGCAGCCCAGCTGTAATCAGTGGACACAGCCTGGGCTTTTCCCTTTGCAGCAGACCATTTTATAGACAAATGTGTAGAAGTCAGTATTGTGTAATGTGGCCAGACATCTTATTCAGTAAGAGTTAAAGGCACTGTGCTTGAATGAGAGTGGTTAAAAAGTGGCGTAGTTCCAATGTGTAGGAATTTGAGAGTACTTGTTTTTGGCAGGATTCATACTCACCAGTAGAATCTGGCACCAAAATCAGGCTGTTACTCTGTTAGCCTGCAGAGCACTGGCAAGATCCGTTGATGGTGTCTGTCTTCTTTGTGATGTGTCTGTCTTTGCAACCCCTATCATAAAAGAAACAATAAAAAAAGTCAAAAGAGTAAATACTGCCACGGGAAATTAAGTAAGTTTTGCGTGAAGGTGAGGATACTCTAAGAACATGTGATAATAGCTGTGGTTGGATATTCTGTTTAGAATGGTGATCAAAAGGAAATTTGAGCACGTGCACACCATGATTTACCTCTCTAAATTCCAGTCAGTCATTTATTAGTAGTCTTTTATATTCATTTATTAGTCTGAAAATCTCTGTTGGCAGGGATTAATAGGCTGTGTGAGCAGGTACAATGTGAACTTAAGAGGATTTGGTAACATCTCTGATGGTAAAACCTTATACTTTTTTAATCCTTTTGAAATATTTTCTAATATTTCAATTCTGGATTGTGTTTGGGGGTACAAATAATGTCATCTGTAAAACGTATGTATGAATTGCATTCTTCAGCCAGTAAAAGCTGGAACTAACAAAGAACTTGACCTTTTTGCTTAGCTTCAGAATTAGTGGTGAGTACAATCAGCATAAACAAGAGCTCATATTGGTAAGTTTTCATTCGAATGTGAGTGCAGCATATACATTGGTACCTGTTTCATTGGACAAGACTGGTATTTCACTGGTCAGCAAGGAAACCTTAGTACGTCAGCTTTTTCAAGGCTTCCTGGATCCTGTCTTAGGTGAAGTGCAGATCTCTCTTAGTGCAATTAAAATGAAAGGGAAAATAAAGTCCTTTTTATTGGTGTAGAACATTTCTAGGACAACAAGATGCTCTGCTCTCTGTTCCCTTCATAGTCTTTTGGCAAATGTATCAAAGGAGCTCTGTAATATACAGGTTCATGCTCATCTTTTTGCCCTAACCTGCATGACCCAGCCTAGATTTGATGTACTCAAAATGAATTTCGTGCCTTGCTTTGCTCTGACTTTCTCTGTCAAAAGTGGTACTATGTCATTTAAATGTTACATCCTTGTTTTATCTATTTAGAATTCCTTTGAACTGAAAAACAAGGTATTTTTCTTACTGCATGCTCAATTTAAGTTCTTTGTTCTTTTCCTACCCAGTTTCAGTTTAACGTGGGCTTGTGGCTCGTTCGACTTTTAATGCTTGTCCTGGTTTTCTGGCATATAGGAAGCTATAGTTTAGTTTCAGCTGTTGCGTGGGGTTTAGACATAGTAAAAATAATGCTTTAAATGTCACTAACTTTTTATTATTTCAGAAAAATAATTTTTGAGAAGCAGTGGTTCTATCTGGATAATGCCATCGGACACAGTTATGGAACTACATTTGAAGTAACCAGTGGTGGAAACCTCCAGCCAAAGCAAGAGGTGGAAGAGACTACCACAGGTATCAACAAAAGGGTTGACTGAGTGGTTGGAGAAACAAATTCCAATTAATTAGTTTCTTTGGTAATACCAAAGATGATAAAGCTTTCTATTTTTAATGTCATTGTTAATGACATTACTTATTTACTGTCATACAAGTGCATGGTTTTGTCTTGAGCTGCTGTTTCACCAGCCCTGTAACAAGCAAGCTTTTGAATAGGGGAGAAAATTGGAACCTCGGTTTGAGTGAATGTGCATATATGTACTAAGGTGTGTTTTACATATTCCATTTCATTGATTGCTTAGTTACTTTGCAAGGCCATGAAGCATGTGGGTTTAATCCTGAGAAGTCTGCCTCCTGTGAAACTAAAATTGTGATGTTTCTCCAACTTACAGATACCTAGAGCTAGATTTTACAAGTCTTATGTCCTTTTCCTTTAGAAACAAAAGAAGCAGGTACAGATAATCGTAACATAGTTGACGATGGAAAGTCTCAAAAACTGACTCATGATGACATAAAGGCTTTGAAGGACAAGGGTATTAAAGGACAGGTAAAAACAAGGTTTTGGTATCATTTCTGTGCTACCTTGGTGGTTGTATTTGAGTTTATGAAACAGGCTATTCTTTTCGGGGGTGTATAGACTTCAGTGCTTTTTCTTTGTTCTATTGCTCAAGTCACGTTTCTCCTGAAGATCTGTTTGGACAAAAATGAAAAGGCTGTTTTCAGAGAAAACTTCATGTAACTTGACAACTTTGTCAATAGAAAATCCCAATTTTTACGGCCTCAGAAGGCATAACAGACCAAAAGAAATACTAACCCCTTTTTACTGTTATTTGTTTGTAAGATTGAAAGCACTATTTCTGTGTTTCAGACTTAAAGTTGGGCAATAATTAAACTATCAAAGGTGTTGGAAAGGATTCTGGATAAACACCAAAGTATTAACTAATAAGTGCAACAAACATACTATTGGTTTGCCTCTGGGTGGTACCTACCACACACCTCTGATGCCTGTGTTTTATCTGCCCCTCAAAAGCTAACAATATTCTTGAGAGACCAGGTTTGTTCTGATACAAAAGGAACTGGTTTTAACCTCACACTTTGACCAAAAGAAGTGAGGCCATCTGAGATGTTACTAAACCATCGCAGCCAGTTCTGTTCTGCACACGTTATCAGGCAAAATTCTCTCTTGTCTTTGGTTTACTCTTTCTAATACAAATACCAAAGTGTTCATGCTTACATCAAGTTCATCTCCTCACTACATCTTGCTGTTCGCTCAGCTGTTCTGCTTGTGCCTGCTTAATAACAGATGGGTCCAAGGTGTTTAGAATAGTATTTCTTTGTTTCCATGGTCATGCTGCCTGTGGTGTCTCTTCCAGACAAATGCACTAATCAGTCTGATAGCTTTTATGTTTTCCATTCATTCTCATTATCTGTGGCAGAAGGTCACTCTGGTTTTGATGTGTGTCCTCAGCATGTCTGTGCCATACATCTACCATACTTCTGTGTTGGATTATTAAGATGTCCTATGTTGTTCACTATGGTTTCTGAATTGTAGCTCAATATTCATTTTAGACTGTCATATCAGTAGCAATAGATTCTATTCTTCCATAAATGTCTGGTGAATTCTGAACTCTTGTTGGTGAGTGGCATGTTTTTGTGACACAGGCTCAGTTTAAAAATTGCTTATTTGAAATAAAACCACCTCAATGTTAATGGAGTTTGATTTCCCATCACTTCCCAGATCCTTCCTGAATCTTGAGGGATAGATGTTGGGCTGAAGACACAGCGTATTGCATCATGCTGCCATTTCCTTTTGGCTTTTACTTACCCTAGAGAAATATTCCCCAGTTTCCTTGCTATAAATTTCACAGGAAGAAAGAAACCCGACCCAGACACTGCATCTAACTTCTAAGAATAAGGCAAAAAAGAGATAGATGTGCTGTTTCATCTGTTTTACATGTTTGAAAGACTTCAAACTGATGACTTGAAAAGCAGCAATGCCAAGTGAGAAGTACTTGCACCACACTATGTTCTTAAATGTTCTTAAAGTACAATGGGAGACATGGTGTCCATGTGCAAAGTACTCCTTTTGTCATTCCCCTCCCTCCCCTTCCCCTCAGATTCCTGTGAGGCCAGGTTACACTATTCTTCCTCCAGGTTTAATAGAAACCTCAGAGCTTTAGCAGTTAAACTACTTTGATCACAACCACCGAAACTGCACCCTGCAGCATTTGATCTTGCATTCCAGGCTTGGAGACAAACTCTGAGCAATAAAGGGGTTTTTTGTTGTTGTTGTTGGAGGTCTTAATGATCCCTCCATCTGGAACCTGAAAGTAGAGGAAGAACTAGCACAAGGTGGGGAAAAAAGATACACTCAGAGGTAGAGGTGGCTGAAGTCAAGAGGCCCAAAGAGGAGGGAGGGAGTTTTATTCAAGTAAATATTGCATATGACATCAGGTTCCTTGTTCTGGTTTGGTAAAATATTCTTTGTATAGCTTCACACAGGACTTGGGGTACTGACATGTACTCCATTTACTGTGGGGAAGGATGTTAGACTGACAGAATGGATGTCAGTTGTCCATAGTAGCTGACAATAAACGAAACTCTGCCTCATTCTAAATCCAAGGTAATGAATCACTTTGAGAAAGCAGGAGAGTCTCATTCACATTCAGCATGGGATGAGGATATTTGGGTACTGAGGCTTCACAGTAAGGGGCTGAAGTAACAACTTGCTGATGCTGCAAGGAGCAATCCTGATTTTTCTTCATTTGTGGCCATACAAGGCTGCCCTCTGTCATGAGTTCCTTCTGCCACCTACCAGATTCCTTCCCCACAGAACACCCTGTTTCCATTCTCAGTTGTGTCATTTTCATGCTGGTGTTATGTAGTTGTAAGAACACCCAGAGACAAGAGTATAGGATTAAATGCTTGCCTGTGGTCAGGGTGGTGCCCCACTTGTCATGGTCACTAGTAGAAACGTACTTTGCCATCATCACATGCCTCTACTGGAATAAGATACTTTTAGTGTTTGTTTAAAAAAATACTATGAATGAGAAATAAATAGCAGCTATAATACAAATACATTGTCTCTCCCAAGGAAATAGTTCAACAGTTAATAGAGAACAGCACAACGTTCAGAGACAAAACAGAATTTGCTCAAGACAAATACATAAAGAAGAAGAAGAAAAAGTAAGTTTTTAAAATGTGGGGAATACTTGGCAGTTCTGGAATTTGCTGAGCTTGAAGTAACGCTATGACCCTGTGTTTCTTACAGATATGAGGCAGTTATTACAATTGTGAAGCCATCCACTCGCATTCTTTCAACAATGTATTATGCAAGGGAACCTGGGAAAATTAAGTAAGTTTTCATTTGGTTTCTTTTATTCAAATGGTAATAGGAAGAGATGTTAATATTTTTCACAATACCTGTATTAAACCAAGGCAGATAATAGTTACATTTCTTCTTTTTGTTTTTCCTGTTAATGGAAAAATGGCATATCAATGAAAAATAATGTGAAACGGAAAACAAATCAATGTGCTGTTACAGCAAAGAAAGCTCTTGGATGCAGCATCAGTTTTTACCATTTCCCTACCCTCACCACCTTGCTAATTACCTACACAGACAGAGGCTCTCTCCATTTTCAGAGGTACCTCTTACCTGGTTTTGGTCAGTGGCATTTCATCTCATGTTTTCTGGCTCAGTAACCCAAACAACAAACCACCTCCCAGAAGCAGGAAATTTTGTCTTTGGAGTGTCAGAGATTCAAAAGCTTCTTGCATCACAGGTCTCCAGAATTTAAAACTGTGGTTGCCATTGAGGGATGGGAGGTGTGGGGAGGGGTGATGACAGAGATGTGGCTGTGCTTGATTTTTCACTTACCCAAATTAACTGGCACATTGCAGTGTTACAGACATTGCTTAAGATGGACTGTTTCATTGTTTCCAAAGTAGTGCTAGTAAATGTAAGATGCTGAGACATAAAACAACCTCAAATTTATGTTATTTAAGGCTTCTCAAACCTTTCTCCTTCCCTTGGCTTCACTTAAGATCTCTGGTGATTTCCTTGGCCATCTCTGAGCCTGTCTGGTGCAGGCGCTGCAGTGGGCACAGTTGGGTTTTCCTCCTGGATTGCAGGTGGTGTGATGAGACATCACTCAGGATATGTAACAGGATTAGGAAATGCATTGAAATACCATTTGTTCTTTACCAAACTGACAGGTCAGAGAGAACAACACACAACTGAGAAGTTTAACAAAGTACTTTGAGTGGCACAGCATGACAAGCCCTTGTGCACCCTACTTCGTATCCTACTTTTGCTATTTCCCTTGTCAACCTAAACACCTATTCCCTGCTCATTTCTTGTTGCCTCTGGTTCTAGTCCTTCTTTATCACCAGACAGTTAATTACAAGTTTCTGCAGGGTGACTTTGGAGACCACTGATGCTGTTCTTGAAAATCTATCTGTAACTCAACGGTTGTTTTTTTTTGACAAGCTCCTGAGCTAATACAAAATGTTCTTAACTCTTAAGAAAAATGAACTGATATTTCCTAAACCCCTCTGTCTCCTAGCCACTTGCGATACGATACCCTAGCTCAGATGTTGACTTTAGGAAACATCCGTGCAGGCAACAAGATGATTGTCGTGGAAACGTGTGCAGGCCTCATGCTGGGCGCCATCATGGAGAGAATGGGAGGTAACAAACTCACTTTCAGTAAAGAACAGGCTGAGGGCTTGCTTGAACCTGAAGAAATCTGGTTCTCAACAGATTTTTCTTGTCAGAAAGCTGTCTCTGAAAAGGCAGCACTTCAGAATACTTCCTCAGTTCTAAATAATCGACTCTTTGTCTCCCGTATTCAGAAAGATACTTGTTTTTCAGTTGCAGAAAGTTGCATTTTGCACATTTCTTGGATTTCTTTTTCACCATTTAAAGAAAACTTACAAAATTTCAAGTTGATATACCTGTACATAGATGCATTTTTTTGTCTCAACATAATGACATTGTTTCAGGAGAGGTCGTAAGGAGCTCGTATGCCGATTCTTCCCAGGCACCTGGGAAGTCCAGGGAAGTGAATGACAGAAAACATTGGAATTCAGACAGCCCACAGTGCTGTAAATGTTGCTGTTACTCTTGTTCACGTGTTTATTTTAAAAGTAGAGTATGATATTTCTTGGAGCTTATTCTAGGAAAACTTTGACTTGGTTTTGATTTCTTAGACTCAGTTATTTAGGTTCATTGAGGATTATTCAAAGACACTAAACAGAGGTGACAATTGCAGTCCAGAAGCCTGAGAGGCAAGAAGTGTGATGTCATGCTGTGCACTCAGCAGAGGCAGCTGTACCAAAAACTGGGTTTGTTTCAGCAGCTTTTGGCCATAGGGATACTTTCTGAAGTAAATAAGATGCAATTTCATTACAGCTATTGAAAAGCTGTGACATCTCTGCCTTTAGTGGGGCAGCCTGGATGTGGAAGAAATTCTTTGTCTATTAATGCTGTTCAAATGAACTTTTCTTTTTTATCAAAACCACTCCGTAGTTGTAAGTAACAAATACTGTAGAAAATTCTTCTTTTTAAATCTTAATTAAAGTTTCCTAACAATTTGCCACTGCTTCTGGTTCTGTGCTAATTGTAAATACACGTTTAATGCATGCATAGTCCTGGAGTTACCTTGTCCTTGTGAGTTGGCAGCAACTGTTGTCCTTCCGATAAAGATATTCTGCCTTGAGGCACACTTCAGCAGCTTGTTAAGTTTGATGAAGGTTAGATTAAGAGCAGGTAAATCACTTACCTATTCTTAAATGAATGCTTCATTTTAGGAAGTTAGAAAATTCAAGTAATTTAAGAAATTCTATCTTTCCAAGGTAGTTTTAATCCCTTTTCTCTCCTAGGCTATGGATCCATTATTCAGATGTATCCAGGAGGGGGACCCATTAGAGCTGCTACCAGTTGTTTTGGGTTTCCAAAACACTTTTTTGATCATCTTCATGAATTTCCACTCAGCAAAGTGGACAGTCTCCTCTCAGGGACATTTTCTACAGAGACTCTGCCTTCAGAACCTGAAGATAACACGCTAGTGGAAGAAGAAAGCAATGGATTGGCTGATGAGAAGCAGACTTTGCTACAGGAAACAGAAGAGGAACCTACTACTGAAGCAGCTATGGAGATCAGCCAAACAGAAGAGCAGGAAACAATGGACATTAATGCTGAAAGTGTAGAATGTAAAGAGGATAAAGAAAAGGAAAATAAAGAAAATGTAAGAACATTTATAGTGACTACTCAAGTTTTATAACATCTGTATCACTTAAAATTCTGCCATCTGGGTCAGACGTGCTGAAATACAGCTTATAATGGAACGCTGGAAGATGGCTTTTGTCTTACGTGAAGCCATCTAAGATGGGAAAAATGACAGTTCAGCCCATGCCATAGTGACTCCATGTGTAATTACCACTTCTAACCGTTTGTTTTCTTCTCCAAAGGTCCGGGAAAAGCAGAGAAAACAATGGGAGAGAAGGAAAAAGCTCATGGAAGCTGCTGCTTTGTTGAGAGAGAAGAATGCTGATGGGTGAGTTTGTTTGTAGTCAGAAAGGGCTTGTGTTTGAAAATGCATCTACAGGAAAGAATTTGCTTTAAAACAAATAATCAGCTTTGTTTTAAAGATGCTCTAAATTATTTTCTTAATGTTTACAAGCAAAGAATCAACCCAGGAGTGTGTTTGGTCTGGTTTGGTTCTTACTTGGCTGAGATTTTTTTCTGTTATTTAAATGGTTTGAAATTTCATGCTCTAAAACTCACAGTTGCCCAACTAGCTGTGAGGAGAACTTGACATTTTATTACATTGGAAGTGAGTTTGATAGTTTGGGGTTTGGTTGGTTGGTTTTTAGAAACTTAGATCTTTTTTGTTGTCCCCATGGGGAAAACTTTCCCTGCTTTAGCCAGGATCCATCATTCTCAAGGAACAACTTAACACAAAGATTTAATATCAGAAGTTTAAAACAAATGGTGATGAATATATTCCTAGAAATTCAGCCCCACAACAGCAGAGGAGCATTTGGTGCTTGTGCCTTTTTCATTATGCTCGTAGCAAGTGCTGAAGTGATTGGAGTTAATCAAGTAACATTAATTTAATAACATTCGTATTCATTTTGTCCTCCTAAGAATACCAGCTCTGTGGGAATAAAGCTGTAAATTGTCATACATGTTTATTGGTTATCTTGAACTGCTTGTATAATTAGGGGGTTTATTATGCTCATTCATATTTTAGTCTAGCTCATCTAGCATACGAGTCACAGAATTAGCCTTTTCTATAGAGATGCAGAGACAGATCATTCTCTGAAGCAATGCAATGGTAACAGCACATCTGTTTGGTGATGCCTGTGGGTGGCTGGCCTGAAGGTGCCTGAACACCAGTGGTTCGTTACAGTTTCACTGCTGTCCCCTACACCCATCATTATCCTTAATGTCTGTGCATGGTCTGGTAAAGCTAATATTAACGTTTGACTTGATTCTTCCTGTAGCCTAAAATATTCACTTGTTGAGTTCAAGGAAGCCCATTTATTGTTTGCTTCTTGTTCATTTGTTTTCAATCACATGTACAATTCTATTGTCTTCCCTAATGTACAAAAGCTGTAACGAATAACATACCTGAAGGGACAAGAGATTTCTTGCTTTGGGAAGTCTTCAGCATGATCCAGGTCACCGGGGAGAGAGCAGTTCATGAGTGATGATGGCGCTGTCCCAGAGGGCTCAGCCAGGGTCACCTTTCCACAGTCATCTGCCTTTTATAGCCCACCATTTGTTCAGATCAAGAGCCACAGGGTACATACACTGTTGAGCCAGGATAAATTGGCATGGAACAAAGATGTGAACTAATGACTTGGGACGTGAGTAAAAGCAGGTAGAGAGGTTAGGGGTTGGGTTGGTTCTGCAAGGGAGAAACAGGGAAAGGATAGGCTAAAGCTGGTTAAGGTGGGAGATGGGAAGAAAGATTAGGACTCACTGTCAGAGTGAAGAAAAAGTGGTCATTAGGTGAAGCTGAGCACCAGCTTCAGGAGGAATAGTTCCCAAGGTCTTGAATTTTGTAATTTTCACTGTTAAATGTGGAAGACAGAATTCCATTAAAGTGTGTGTCTTCTGTGCTGGTGCATGGTAAAACACTTTCTGCTAGCCCTGTTTGCTCAGTTCCATTTATGATGTTCATGTCTGTCACAGGTCTTTGAGGATGACAGTCATTAGGGATTTGGTATCCTTCTAAAGAGAACTTTTTGAAGATAGACTGTTTTTCTGATACAATGAAAGTGGAAATTGGTTTATAGACACTCCACATGTTCAGAATTAGGCCACCCTCCCTCTCTCTACCCTTCCCTTCCCTGCCTTTCCTCTACTACTTCCTCCTCTTCTCTCACCCACTACGTTAATTTTGTGACAGGACAGACTACCTGCTGACAGCAATATGTGCTGCCATATGAGAGAACAGAATGGGAACTTGCAGTCTCTCTCATCTCTCGCTTACCTGCCTGTTTTCTGGCACAGCTCCTGGCAGGGTCAGTGCAGCACTTCAAGCCTTCCCAAGCACAGTCTGGAGTCTTTTTTTTTTCCAAAATGGAAAGAACTGTAAAAGAATTGTCTCGTTACCTATTTTTTCCCTCTCTTTCATTAGGTGAGTTTTATGGCATCTCCAGTGCTGGATGTTCTCCTGGAGAACCAATGTAAATTAATTAATGGGTCTTTTTCACGTAGTAAGTGTAGACTAGAGAAGCAGTTTAGTTAGCCCATCCTTAAACAATAACTAGTAGTCACAAACTGAAAACAGGACAAGGGGTAATGGGATGAAGCTGGAACACAGAAAGTTCCACTTAAACATAAGAAAAAGCTATTTCACTGTTGAGGTGAGGGAGCCCTGGCACAGGCTGCCCAGAGGGGTTGTGGAGGCTCCTTCCTTGGAGGTCTTCAAGACCCACCTGGACATGTTCCTGTGTGACCTGATCTAGGTGAACCTGCTTCTGCAGGGAGGTTGGACTAGATGATCTCTAAAGGTCCCTTCCAACCCTACCATTCTGTGATTCTCTGATTCTATTTGGCCAGTGCTCTGAGGGCAGAGTAAGCAGCGTGCAAATCCTTAGGCTGTAATGACTGCTGTGGAGCTCCCCACAGCTGACACAGGCGCTGCTGCAGCACGTTAGTATCGGCACTTCAGGGAGCGAGTGTTGTAGCCTCTTAATTACACAAGCAGGAAATAGTGATTTGGTTTTCTATCTGGGGAGTTGCTGAAGCCAGGAGAACACGCTGATTAGCAGCATTTCAGCTGTAATTGATGGCTGTGCTGAGAGGGAGAAAATGTCACTTGATGAACAGGTTTTAGAAGCAGGAAAACTAACGCGCGTGAAATTTCTATTGCAGGTTAATTGTAGCCAGCAAGTTTCACCCCACGCCTTTATTGCTTGCTTTATTGGAATTTGTTGCTCCTTCAAGGCCTTTTGTTGTCTACTGCCAGTATAAAGAGGTAAATCCAGTCTGTTACTCTGGCTGTTATTGTTTCAGACCGTTTTGCTGCTGCATAATCTACTGTATTGGATCTTTTTAAGCCGTTATTAGACTGCTACACAAAGCTGAGGGAGAGAGGCGGCGTTATCAACCTAAAGCTGTCTGAAACCTGGCTACGAAACTACCAGGTAAGGCTGACAGCAAGAGGCTGTCAAAAACCACATGAATACTGGGGAGCAAAAAAACTCTCTCAGAAATGTTTTTTGAACTCACTGAAATGACATCTAAGCACCTGAGAGCTTATTTGTTTCACCTGAGAGCAGTGGGGAAATATTCTGAAGGGTTTTAATCCTTCACTGCAACAATTTCAAATGAAAAGACTTTGTTTTCTTCTCACAGAGCATTTCACTAAGACATTTGTTGAAATAATAGTTGTGCTGCCTTAGTGGCTGGCTTGAAGTGAGGGACAATCTCATGACATCTGAGAGATGCAGCAAAATGTTACAAGTGTGTATTCACTTCCAGCTGGTTTCATAGCTGCGAAAGGATTTGTGTTGTTAAAGAGTGGTGGGGACTTACAAAGCCAGTGTCCTCAAATAATGCTGTTCCTGGAACTAAAGTAACAAGAACTGACCAATGAAAACAGGATCAGAGGGGAAAACATCTCCACAGTGAAAACTCTCGGTGTGACTAACTTTGTTTGATCAAAATGTTTGTAAGTGGATTGTACTCTCCAGCTATAAAGAAGCAGAAGCACTTTTGCCCTCTAAGCAGCTCACCACCTCCAAAGAGCTTCTTGCATTTTACTGACTTTCTCCTTGCCCAGAGGCTTCTGGAGACCATAAGGACTCTCCTTCTCCAGAGACATTCCAAACCCACCTGGATGAGTTCCTGTGTGACCTACTCTAGGTGGTCCTGCTCTGGTAGGGGGTTGGACTGGATGATCTTTAGAGGTCCCTTCCAACCCTGAAGATTCTGTGTGATTCTCTGTGTGTGATTATTATTTAGGGCATGACTTAATTCAGGGGTGGCCAGAGTTACTGACTGCTGCTGTTAGCAGACTGATAGATGAAGATGTTCACAGGAGTTAGACTTGGCCAGGGTTACTATGTCCAGGTGCAGTTAGGAATGACACTGCACCATCTCCTAGACACACATACATCAGCTTAGAGCTGCAACAGCAGCCAAAGCAAGGACAGACTGTCTTCCCTTAGTAGATACATAAAGATTACAGCAACAACTGCAAATCACTACATTATTAGTGCTGGTTTGTTAGATCAGCTCTGGTTTCTTGTACACCACTTCTGAACACATTGATGAGCCTTCCATGTATCCCAAACCTTGACTTTGTAAGCTGGCTGGAAATGCCATGAAAAAGTAATCAGTAAGGCAGCAGCCTGAGTTCTTAACGTGTTTCTGTAACTGGTTTCTGGGATGCAGGCACTTTGCCCTGTAATGAGAAATACTTTCCATGTGGCAGGTTACTGTGGTGGCAGGAAAAATAATTCCATCTTACACTATGAGCTTAAATGACATGATTTGATGTGCACATATTGAGCAAGTTTTTACAGGTGCTCAGATTTTTGTCTGTTTGGGGGTTTTTGTTTCTTATTTTTCTTTTTTTAAAGGTGTTACCAGATCGAAGCCACCCAAAGCTGACGATGAGTGGGGGTGGAGGGTACCTGCTGTCTGGTATAACTGTTGTCTTGGATAAGGGCAAGTCAGATTCCAGTAACTCAGAAGCGCTTAGGATGGAAGAACCGTCATCTAAAAGATGTAAAGTTCAAGACCTTCACTGTTAACCTTGGGAGATTTGATTTGTTTGTTAGATCTCAGGAGCCTTACTGTTAATAAAACAACCAGCAGACTTTCTGTGCTATTGACAGCACAGAAATTGGACCTGTCACACACCTGTGAGCAAAACACAGCCAAACGGTGAGGCAGGAGGGTCGTCTCCCTCTTTACCAGGTTACATGATCAGATTGAGAAGAAAAACCCTTGGAAGCAAACATCCCACAGAAAAGACCAAGAGAAGATGAAGCCTTGCTGATTTAGTTCCTCATTTTCCCAGAACAGCATCAGGATAAAGCATTTCACATGGTGATCTGCCCCTGCTGTGGACATGGAACCCAGTTGTTCTGTAATTTAAGGAAGTAGAATGGACAGCAAGAATCAGACACTTATTTCTGCTTTCCAAAGAAACGATGACATCACCAGTACCAGAACTGTACAGCGTAACCCCATGGTTTCCTCCAATAAACACAGCAGAGAAAGTGCATGTGCATGAATTAAAATACCAAATGTTTGAACAGAATGTCTCTGTTAGTATTGCCTGTCATTTGCCTGGGGTTTTACTTTAAGACAGGACTATTTTGCAAGCCACTGTGTGTGTGTATATATATTTATTCTCCTGTTTTTCATGCAGGGTAGCTTTTTTATTCATTTTTCTTAAACTTTGCGTTTTCCATTTGAATTAAACTGCAGGATGTTTTTTCCTAATGAGATGTATTTTCTTTTTCTTTTTCCCCCCCACCCTCTCTTTTTTTGGAAGTGACAAGGCCTAGCAGAGGCTGTAGGAGGAGAATACCCTTGCTGGCTACAACTCAGTGAACCCCCAGTGGGCAGCTTCAGGCCCACGGAGCCAGCAGGCTTCCATTCTTGAACTTGGCACAGAGAAGCTGGAGCTTTGGGATCAAATAATCAGACCATAACATTTCTGTATACTGAGCAGAGCACTGCTCTTTTAGGACACTGTTTGCTCAAAACTAAATGAGGGGTTTATTTTGTAGGAAAAAGCAGTTGAAGATGTCCCTTTATGTGAACAGGTACTGTGTCTCCTCAAGTTTTTGTCTGTCTTTGTTCCAGTTCTTGAAAACTTCCCTTTTTTTCCCCTATTTTTTTATGGAAAGCTTTTCTTCTCTATCATGAAAAGTCCATAAAGGGAAAGCTGTTGGGGTTTTCACCATCTATTCTGTGTCCCACCACTGATGTGAATCTGAAGAACAGGTTTTGTCCCTCACCTTTTCGTAAGGTGTGAGCGTTGTAAATCACGTGTAAGGAACGGAAACGTGGTGGGTGGGTTTTGCTAAGGTAGGGTTTTCTAATTCTGGCTTATCTCAAGAATTAGTGGGGAAAAGGGGAGGAAAGAAGATAAGTTCTCCTTTATTGTATGTCTACAGATGCATGCTGAAGGTAAACTGGGATGTTGAAAACAGCCAACACCTCGCATGTGATGAAATTCTGAGAGAACCTGTGTTAGAGCAATGGAGACAAGCCTGGAAGCTCAGGAAAGGCAAGAAATTGATGAAATCAGTGTAAACCACGAGATATAAATACAAAAAAGCTCTATTTTTTTGCCTCAGTTGTCTTCCTTGTAAAGCAGGCCTAGGTACTTCTCTGCCACTTCCACTGAGCTGGGCGAGGGGATGTGGCTGCTGAAGCACTACAAAGGTGTGAAAACTCACAGAGTGAGAGTCTGGGTAAACAACCAACATGTTTTCAACCCTACTCCTTTCCATATATAATCTGCTAAAAATAGTAACAGGAGGAGGAAAAAAAATATCTTGTTTCTTTGTATAATCAAAAGATCTGTTTGGAGAAATAAACACTATTGGAACAGCTGACCAATTATTTTAGATCTCAGGAGGGAATCCTATCCCCCAGTTTTTAACTGGTCCATCACACAGGTACCACTGAAAGGGAGTAAGAAACCAAGAAACAATTCAGTCAACTATTTAAAGTTACAGATGTTTCAAATTGATGGCACCTACCGTATATGTAGTAGTGGAAGAACAAACCTTGGGGGGTGATTTTTGTTATTGTTTTAATTGAAAGATACAGATAAAAGAAACTATAGAAGGAATGAGGCATTGTTGAAGTGCAAGTTGTGATTGTCTGAAACCCTAGGGAGCCTTTGCATTTTTTACAAGTAACAAACTGGGGAGAATACAGAACAAATGAGAAGAAAGAGTGCATCCTGCAAGAGCTTGTTGGAAAACCTGATGTAATGAAAGCATCTCTAAGAGGAAAGACAGAAGGGAGGGTGAGGAAGAGGAAGGGGGTACTTGCATCCCTGTATTCAGTCTCCATACAGCATGGCCCAGGAGCCTGATAATCATTAGAGCCTTCAGACACAACATCCAAGGACTTTTGTCTCTGGAAAGAATCATCACAGCAAATTGGTATCATTTAGTTTTGGTCAATGATGTGTAGATAAGGAATGGGGAAAGGTGGTGGCTATGAAACCCAAGATGGATTCCTTAAGGCAGGAGCAACATTTGTACTACTGAGTTCTGCAGAAGCCACTTTTTCTGAAGAAGCAGAGGACTTGGTTCACGTGGGTGGCCTGAAACACCACCTTCCACCAGGCAGGTGGCTGCTGTGGGAAGAGCTGGCACTGGGACAGCACGTACATTACAGCACAAATGCCCGTGGGGCCTCTTGGCTGAGGTTACAGTCCCCTCAGCTGAACTGGGGCTGCCTTCAAACCATGTCTGAAAAGTTGTGGACACCACACACCTACAGCTTGACATGGGCCACTTCCACCTGAAAAGAGTGGTGGTTGTATCACGGCCCAGAAATGAGCACCTTGTGTGCATCTGGACCTGTTTGTGTCTCCTGACCTACTCACCCAAGCTTGCAATCTGCTCAGAGAGGGTGACAGAGGAGATCCAGGTGCTGTTTACACCTTGGAGGAACTTGACCCTTCCTCAGGCAGCTGGCTGGTGTCCAATCTCAAGAGCAAGGGAAAGGCTGGAGCCTTGGCCACAGTACTTCGCAGTGGCTGCTGGAGGTGCCAGGGCCTGCTCTGGTGAAGGTGTCCCTGAGTTTAACAGACTCACTGCCTGGTTTTATTCCTGTCTTTAGTCACTGAGCAGAACTCACCGCTGCCTCTGCTATGCAGATTGGCTCAAAATAGCAGATTAGAAGCAGCCATGACCAAGCTCGCCTCTCCTCTGTTCTAATAAAGCCACACATCAATTTCCCCGTTAACCAGAGATGTGTGAGCCAGAAGCCAGACACCGCTTTTTTTCAGAAGCCAAACCCACCATTTCTGCTTCGATTTCCTGGAACAAGGTTTTGCATCTTAATACACCACTACCACCTAGCTTCAATGCCAAAACCATGCAAATTACCTTTAAATAATGCAAATTCATGTAAATTGTATTGGAGAACTGTTTAAAAAAAAAATAATCCTCCACGGGCAATGCAAATGTGTAGATAAAACTGGAACAGGCAAGAGCAGTCCAAACAGCTACTCAGCTCTGGGCACCCGAGGCAGCAGCCCCACAGAACAGAGAAAGCCAACAGATAAAAGGGCTGTCACAAAGCTCTTGGAAGGCAGTGAATAATATTTGGTTTTCAAGCCTTTCAAGGGACATGTTTTTAAGTAAAACATTGCTGATTCATCAATGTGTATTTGCACAAGCTGAGCTTTAAAAACAGGTCCTTACTGAAGTTGCATACTTGAACAATTCAGAAGGTTCCTGTGCTGCAGCTAAAGCTATTTGCCTCTAGGTATTGATGTACTTACAGAGGTGCTTTCTTTCATATCAGCTTGAGGAGAGAAGTACCATGATGTAACACTTGTTGCACGATGCTTTATGTTTTAAAAGAGAGAGTCTCAGGATTTGAAGACAGCTAAGGACGTATTTCTGCAGCTGGGACACCTTCTAACTTGCCTTAGTGTTGCTAGAGAAGTCTGGTGAAACCGTGCTCCTACCAAAGCCAAAATTTTGTCCACGCTGAGCCATGATTTGATCTTCGTGTACCTTAACAAAAGAAGATGAAACACTGGAGTGGTCTTACCAGCATCCCCTGGCACATACTCACACAGGCCAAGGGGCAGTAGCTCACTGTTTTCACTTCATCGGGTCTTACAGTTAATTGGAGAGTATGTTTGTTGGTTTTTTTTTGGGGCGGGGGGGGAGTTAAAAGGGTTAAGCTGAGAGAGCAGATACTGCGCAGTTACTGATGATGTGACTGAGATGAGTTACTCCTCTAGAACATCCTGCCTGCCTCTGCCATTACACAAGCAACTGAAGACACTGTCACAGCAGGAAGTCTGTAAAAAACACATTGGCATGAAGTTAAATTATAAGTGAAACCCAGCTATTTGGAGTAATTTAAACTAATTAGGGGATCATTTCTTTGTAGCGCTTGGTAGTGTGGTAAGATTACCCAGGGGCTCCTTGCACACTGCCCTTACTCACGTGTTAGGCAGAGCCCATCCTGCCTCCAGCTCGCTGCCTGCTGAGGGACTCTGTTCCTGCTGCAGCCCGCCTCCACCGCCACTGCACACCTCACTGACACCTGCTTGCCTGCAGGAGGCACAAAGAACATGGCAGGGAAGCAGGTTTGGTAGGTGACTATCTTAACGGGACTAATTAGTCTGGAGTATGTGGCAAAACCAATTCACTACACATTGCTTCAACTGAGAAGCACCACTTGCTTTCCAAACGAACAAGCGCCTGTTTGGTGGTGCAGCCTCTTTGCTTCTTTAATTTCCAGAAGTACGTAGTTCACAAGATGTTTCAGAGTTACTGGAGTAGATGAATTGCTAATACTCCTTGCTAACTGGCAAACAAAAGGCACAGAGAGGTGCCTTGTAACTATTGGTGAGCCAGCAGTCAACGTTCTATACACAATCTGTCCCGCTGACTGATACGGCTCACTTTGAAACAACCCCCATCAGGCAAATAACCAAGGAGAAAGTTTGGTCCAAGATCGATGGTTTTTATTATTTCAAACTCAGACAAATATATTTCTGAAGAACACTAACACAATTGTTTTCACAAGCATATTAAAAATACCTGCCTTGCATGAAAGGTTATGTTACTGAACTTCATGCTATTCGGATCTCAATAGCATAATGGCAAATTAAAGACGTTTTCAGCTGTATAAATCACTACACTATAGTGGACAGTAAATAGTATTTCCTGGGTTTAGGGCAAACAGCAATCCAGTGGCAGTGAATTTACCACAAAATACAGGTATTGTGAGTACAGCTACACCTAGCTTTGGAACGCCAAAGCAGATCATCTTCAGCCTCTCCTGTTGGTGTTAAACTTCTCTGCTATTTTCTGCAGCTCCAAATCCATAGCAGCCAGGTTTTCTAGTTCTTTTTCCTGTGAAAACACAAAGAGACATCAAATAATGCTGACCAGCATTTTGTCCCATGAATATGACAAAGATCATTTCCCAGACAGAAATCTCCTGCTACTCAGTAGAGCAGCACGCAGATCACCGGGAAGAGGGGTGTTCATGGCAGCACAGCACAGAACTCTGGATATTTGTGCAATTTCTTGCTTTTAGCCAAATTAAGGCTGACGAAAGTGTCAAAGACTCACTCCGAGAGCTGGCCCTAATTACAGCTTGAGCATTTCAGCTTTAAAGGAGCATTATCTAGCAGTGACCTCCTGCTATCTCAGAGCTGCAGCCTGCAGTTGCTGCTGCCCAAGGGAAGGTCCCTTAGGAGGCTACAACCTTATGGTTGCAGCAGCTCAGGTTTCTGACAGGCAGGATATGTGGTGGGCAGCAAGAGACACCTCCACATTACCACAGGCTACGGGAAAAAAAAATCATGCAGCCAATGTATCTTATTACCTTGTTTATTATGATGACTTGCTTAACCTCTATATTAGTTAGTATTAAAGCTCCACTGCTCCCAGCTCAGCTTTGTGCAATTGTGTGACATACACAAGAGCATCTAGTTCATGGGTATAGACTCAGTTTTCCTGGACACTAAACCAAAACATGAAGTCCAAAAGGATTCTCCATCATGGGAACTACATCCACAAACTGGGCTTTTAAGTGCAAGCCAGCTTGTGCTCTGCAGTTTCAGCTGAGAAGGCAACAGACAGATGAATTTCACTCTGAAAACCCAACTGACTTCTCATCTGTACATTTTAAACAACCCAAGAGACCAAGTGGTGCTTGCTACCCACCTCTCTGCTCCTGCTGCAACAGGCAGCTTTGGTTTCTCACTCTGCAAAGCCTTAGACAAAGAGGTAAGGCACAAAGAGGAAGAAAGAGGAAGAAAATCTTTCTCTCTGTAATCTGTCTTGCAGAAGACAGAAGCTAATGAAGTTGCACACTGTCTTCATTTACACACTGTGCCCTGCGCTAGTTCACTGAAATCATTCAAAGCAAGCAGATTTTTAAATCACTGATGCTCTGGCTCTCACTGTGACTTAATCTTATTGGTGTTTTTCCGTGAACAGTTTACCACCTGCCTTGGGAATGGATTTAGCAATGTGCATGTAAAGTCAGCTTTTCAGAAGAACACCCACACACATACCTCCTCTTCTGTCAGAGGCCTCTGACTTCTTCTGTCATTCCTGGTTACGTGACGTTTCTTCACGTCTTCTCCAGAATTGTACAACTCTGGGAATTCAGCTGATTTCTTCCTGTAATTCAGAAGTTGTGCAAGCTGATCCATCTTGTTGTATTGCCTTTTCATATCATACCTGTTCATTTTGCCACGGTTCCTCTTCTCGGTGCGTCCGTGGTTCAGAGCACTTAGGATTTGGTTTTTATCCCACCAGTCATAGTCATTATACTCAGGGAAAAGACTCTTCTCATTCAGGGCAGGCCTGCCTCTCTCTTTGCCCTCCAGAAGCTGCTCTCCTGTGCTGTCCCTCTTCTCAAAGTTCCGGCTTTTCCACCACAGCAGCGGGTAGAAAGGGCTGTAGGACACCGGGGTCCTCTTCTCATTCTCAACAGGGAGACGGCTTCTGTACTCTTCCCTCTCTACATATCTTCCCTCCTCCATATTCTCCTCCTCATTTTCCATCTGATCACTGCTGTGATGCTTTTCCACATCCTCCTCCTCCTCCTCCTCACTGTTGCCAGGGTAGCGCTGCTGCTCTACACTCTCTTCAGCACTGTGGTGCCTCCTGGCCTGCCCTTTGCGCTCTCGAGCGTGTGTTTTCTGGGACTCTTCCTCTTCATTGTCCCACAAGTTGTATCTCCCTCCAGCACGATGCTGCCTCTCCCTGCTGCCACCCCCCAGATACCCATCCCCTTCTTCCTCGCTTTCACCTCCAAGATACATCTTTCCCTCGGAACGGTGTCTCCTCGCCTCATGGGACCCATCACGGTGTCTCCTCTCCTCAAGCCATTTCTCATCACTTTCTTCACTGTGGTGGTGCCTCTCGTTTTCTTCTTCACTGCTCTCTTCGCTCTGCTGCCACTTTTCTCTGTACTCCTCATTTCCCTGGTCTGCATGCCTCTTCTCCTCCACCTCTTCAGATCCGTGCCTCCCATGGTAACCGCTCTTCTCCTCCCGCTGCTGCTCAGACTCCTCATGATGTTTCTGATGGTGGTTCCTTTTGTCCCAGAGACGGGCCTCCTCCGTGTGTGATTCCTCAGTTAGTTGCTCTTTCTCACTGCCACGGCCCCTCTTCTCTTCAGAAGAGTCACCCGTTCTGTGTTTCCCATGATAACGTTGGAGTTTGTAGGGTTGCTTCTCCTCCTCTATCTCTTCGCTCTCATCAGATTCTTCATGCTCTTCCTGATGGGAGAAATCACGTTCCTTAGACTCATGGTAGTATTTTTCACTGCTTTCTTCCTCTGCCTCTGCCTCTCCCTCTTCATGAATTCTTTTGTAAGGGCTCTGCATTCCCTCCTCTGAATGCCAGTGCCTGACAGGGGGCTGATCTTTCCCATTAGGGAGCTCCTCTGTGCTTGTGCCTCCAGAGTGGGACTTCTTGTTGAGGACAGCATGCTCCACCTCTTCGTCGTGATGCTTGCTCTCTTTACTTTCTTCTTCACTGTGGTAGCTCTTTTCCTCCTCTTTTCTAATTTCCTGAGAGTATTTCTTCTCTTCTGCATGAAGCCTCTCTTCTTGCACAGGTGTGTGCTGTCCATCCTCTCCCTCCTTGCTTTTACCTTCCTCATGAGCAAGCTTCAGCTCATCAACTCCTTTCATGTACTTCTTAGATTCCTCCTCTGCCTGACTTTGTTCCTTCTCCACACTCCCACTGTGATGTTTTTCAACCTCTGCTGGGTCTTTCAAATGCCTTACTTCAAGTTGTTTGTCTTCACTTCTCTCTCTGTCATTTCTACCACCTACAATAACAAAAGCAGCATAATGAAGTAATCCAACTCTCCACTGAAAGGGGTTTTTAAGTTTAAATACACAATTGGCTTCTCAAAGTAGCATGAAGATTTGAACACAACCAAATTCTTAATTCTGCTTTTAAAATGAGACATTTTCTAATCCTTTGTTTGTTTGCCTGGAAATGCATGAACTCATTTTCATTTAGTTAGGCATTTTAAAAGTTCCACTGAAATTTCCAGGGCCATTTTTCATCTTTGTCTTTTTTTCCTTGTTTGTGATCATATTTTTTGTATTGAATTAAATCAACTCTCATTCCCATCAAAAAATAAATCAATGGGGACCTGCAGTTGTGTTCAGTTCTTTGAATGTCAAGTCTTATCCATCATGCATGCTTATTCACAATAAATGACAACCATTTATTTCAAGCTACTAAAAAATATCTGTGACTTTTAGCAAGTTTTATAAGATCTAAATTGACTTTAAAAAAAAAAAAGGTAAGAAATCTGTTACTTTGCAGTAGATACATTTAATTAAATCGTGGCATTTCCACTATTTCCAAATCACTAAATGAAAGCCTGACTCCGACCACAACAGTAACGGTGTATTTCTGTGAAGATATTTCTGCTTCACTTGTGCCTAAGGAACATCAGAAACAGGTCACAAATCTTGAAAGTTTTCAGACAACGGCTGCACAGGTTTCGAAGCAGCTCATTATTTCTGAGGAGCTTCTCATTACCTGATATTCTTGGAGGAAATCTGTCTAATGGCAAAAATATGATCCTCATTCTCTTTTTCTGCTGTTTTTGCATTTTCCAAAACATGTCAAACATACAGGGTTTTTTTTTCTGAAAGTAACAATATCGTACCCAAAGCCTGATACCTGATGGCCTTCAGCACCTCATAGAAATTTGTGGCTGGGTTAGATACAAATAGATATATTGCCAAAGCCTAAAACCTAACCTCTTCTGATGACTGTATTAGAGCTGTACATTATTTGCTCTTACAAACAAGCAAGAGACAGGTTATATTTTGGCTTCCTGCTGGCAGGTTAAGTTCAAGAGCCTTTTTGTTGTTCTGCAATCAAGTAAATACCACTAGGTGGTAAAGATGTGTGATCAGTTTAGCACAGTGTCAAACTTAACCACACTTCTCTACAGGCAGGAATCAAGCATGCCAATGGGCTCACACCTTGACACTGAGGGCATTAAGTGCCACGTGGTAAGAACAAGCTCAGTTGAAAGGAGCAGTCCCACAGGGAGCTTTCAGCACACCTCTCTATCAGTCTCACAAGCTTCACCATTTCTAGGCTGAGCAAGACTCCTGTCTCCTGAGCTGGGCGTGGGTTCAGTTGCCACTGGGCACAGTAGTCTTGTTGATGTTGATTTGAAGCCAGTTCCTATCCTCTAAGAAGCATTCAGCAGGTGAACCAAACCTGGTCATGCATGGTCTCTCAGGCTACCCTAAAGAGCTTGTCTAGCTCTCTCGGACTCTCCAGGTTAACTTCAGCAGACAGCCACACGTGTTAGCCAAGAATCCCTGTGCTTACCAGGTCACGTTGTTTGCTCTTTGAGCAAGAGAGGCAAAACAGAGGGAAACCAGAATTCTGACAATGGAATGTGAAGGCATCAGTTTCACATGGGCTGAATTAACAATTCCCCAGCTCAGTATCATAAAGAATCCACCACTCACATTCCTCTCACAATTTCAGGTTATGTCATACTTACTCTTCTTCAGGATTTCTTTACATTCAGGATTAATTGGTGGTGCATTTGGCTTAGACAGAGCATTGGAGAGAACTTCCACTATGCACCGTGTTACCTAGAAGAAAAAAAAAACATGAAATTCTCATGGCTTAAATGGAAATCCTACTTCTGACCCAGTTAGTCACGAAAACTAGTTTGGGATTAGAATTCAGGCTATCCTGAGTAATCCCCAGCTCTACCAGAACCTCCTGTGCATCATGCAACAACTGCTTCACTCTTTGCTCCCACATCAGTAAGAGGAGGACAGTCATTAGCTTTTTTTTTTTTGTCTCCCCTTTTGTTTGCATAGGTAACAGACAACTTTTGTGCATTTTATAATATTAAATACCCAATTCAGTACCAAGGAGAGTCAAATAACACGTAGTAACAAAAAACACAGCCAATACAACACGCGGTTCGAAAGATGATCCCGTAAGATCTATCCAAATCAGGCCTGCAAAGGTGTTACCAGAAGTACTGCTTGGTTGCCAACAAATCAAAAACACCTTTACATTTTCTCCACAATTTCTCATGTGTGTGTGCTGTAAGCCCTGTCTCTTTTAGCACTTGACATTCAGCTGGATAGACTTTTGGAATCAGAGGAAATGGACTGACTTAGGAAAGTCACCCAATCCCCTCTAACCCCTAGTGCTGAAATGGATTGACTTAGAAAGTCACCCAATCCTCTCTAACCCCAAGCAGCTCTTCTCTACAAATCCACACCAAATGATTTGGGAGTGTCCAAGTCACTTGTTGTGAGTGCTCAGATCATCAAGGGTACAAGAGTCTCAGACTGACAATCTAGACAGCTGGATGGGAGGAGACAATGACATGTTTATACAGCCCTTTACCTTTGAACTGTTTCTGGTTATTACCAGGTGTTTACTAATCTAAATGATCACACTGTCAAGCAGTGGAGAGGGTCTGATGACAGGTTACAGGTGCTGAGAGCAGTTAATGGCATTTATTTAGTCAAACAGGTTAAGAATCTCTTTACAAAGCAGGAGATGGCAGGACAGCATTAGAAAGTCCATCACATAGTTGGCAACTGCAAATATTTAACCTTTCTTCGAAGTTGCCGCCTCATTTTTTGCAGTCTGGTAACATGTACTATCAAATAACACTTCAGATCATCTTTCGGGCAGGTGCACAATGTAGAGATTCAAAAGCATCACACTGACACAAGAAGCCAGCTCCCATTTTCATCAAATGCACCAAAGTGCATGCAAGTATCTTCTGAGAGCTAAAGAGTCTCCAAGCTCCACATCACTGAAGATCTCTTAAGAGTTCATCCTTAGGACAAAAAAAAGCATTACCCTAAGAGTTTAAAGGCAAAACATGGAGTCTATGTGACTGATACTTTCCGAAACTTCCACTGACATGCAGCTACTCACCATTTCTTCAATATTATCTTTTTCCACTGGAACTGCACTGACACCTAGAAGAAAATCAAATTATTACAAAGTCATTAATCCCAGCAATAAGCATCACTGACAGGAATCCTCTAGCAAATTGGTCTGATGAGATGACTTGAGTTTTAGGTTGGCAGGTCAGTAAACCAGATACATTTTGCATTACATTTTTTCTTATTCAGGGTGGGAAAGTAAAGTTGCAGCGTGAAGCATAAAGTAAAGCAGCATGAGAGAAGAGGTATGTTGATATTTCTAGCACAAAAAGAATGTACACCAAAAAAACAGAAAGCAATGCTTAAATTCCAAGACTGGAGCTTTACTGCAAGTCAAGTCTTCATGTAGTTGTACACGTTTGGTGGCAAAAAAAAAAGGAAACAAGCAAGGTCTCTACATCATAAGAAGCTTTTGGCTTCTGTGAGGGGCTTGGGGTGCTCCCTTTCCCCATCTCCTCAATAGCAGGCTATTCTTCAAACAACTACTGTCCCAACCCTACCAGAGAAATCCTATCTCACTTGGATAGGAGGCAGCTCCTGGACGAAAGGACAGAGCCAAAGGGGCAGGAAAATATCCATTCACCAAGTGGTCCATTATCAGCCCAAGAAATGAGCAAAGAAAATCAAATCCCAGTGGGAAACACTAGTCCAGAAGGAAAAGGCACAACCCATCTTTCTGTCCTAAGGACACATGGGGTAATTAACACCTCCTTGCACCAGTACCTGGTCAAAGGCATTTGCTTTTAGAAAGAAGTTGTTGCAAATGCAACCTCCATGCCGCTTCATTCTGCCATCACCGCTGCAGTATGTCTCCATCTGGTTAATGAGCTTGGCTGCTGTGCGTTATTAATAAACCCTGTCAATTCTCATCTACCTTCAGATTTGCAGAAGTGCAGTTAAGCAAGTCTTCCAGCCCCACACCACTACACAGAAACAAGGTATCATGGCTTCACAGGTTTGCCAGGTGGTGTATAATCACAGCTCACAAACACACAGCTTCGGGTGCAGACCTGAAGTTCTCAGATGAGTCAGGACAGTCTTAATTACATCTAACACCCCCTCTGCAATACGACTTGTTTGGGGCAGTGAGGGGTCTTCTGTAACAGATGAACTCGGTGCTGATGATGGAGACGAAGGAGGTCAGTTACCTTACAGTGTCAGGACAACTAACGCTGCCCCAAGGAAATTTCCTGCAAGGCACTACTGACAGCAGAGAAACCTTTCTTCTTCACTGTGTCTACAGAGGAGGCTGACATCCCCCTGAGCACTGACTCTGTGTGTAATAACTGAACACAATACAATAATAACTCTCCTGATATTTCTATTCCTCTATCTCCCTAAACACATACGTAGGAATGTGCTTCTCCAGCCCCCGTCTCTGCGTGCACAGCTGCGGTCAGAGAAGGGAACCCACACGAGGGTAGCACAGAAGGAATTCCTCTAAAATAGCACTACCTCCCTATCACTTCTCCAGAAGGCCAGGTGGTGTGTGGGGGAGATGGTGCTATGCAGAGCCAATCCCTCTCCCTCATCTTTTGCGTTCAGTGCTGACTGAGCCAGGCTTTAGGTTACTTTATTTACTAACCTAATATGCAAATAACTGCCACACCGCCCAGTGCTGATGCTGCTGCAGCCTGATCTGCCTGCACCCTGTATCTGGGCCTGGAGGGTAAGGACGGGTGTACACACAGAGGCAGGATGCTGGCAGCAAAGTCCCTTCTACTAAAAAGTGTGTATCTGCTAAAACGACATTCTCCCAAACTCATGGAGGTGGGAGATGCTGCTCTTCAGGCATAAGATGAAGCACAGGCGATGACTCCTGTTCTAGAGGAGGCTCCTCAGGTCTTCCAGACCATGAGAAACAGCTCAAGGGCAAATATCTGATTCTGTCTTCCTCATGATGTTGCCACAGGGCAGCTCCTGTGACAAAGCACAGAAATGACTTCTGAGTAACTTCTGCTGTTAGAGATACCAACTTCAGGCTACTTCTTGAGCACTACATCAGCGGTGATGGAATACAAGGTCAGGTTGTATTTGCTCTCTTTGCCCTGTCATTCCAACGCTCCTGTCTCTCCAAGGAGATTTACAGATAGAATAATGACCGTTAAGCAAATGCTTGGTTAAAGATGAAAGCTAACACACACAGAGAAAGAGGAAGCATTAGGCTATCCTAACAATGTCAGAAGCAAAAGGCACTGGATGTACGTCATATTAGCTTGCCCAGAGGAACAAAATTAATATCCAATCCATCCCGAAGTCTGAAATAATGCATTGAGGCAGCTGCTCTGCTAGAGCCGAGACAGGAAGCCCGTAGGGAGCCAGCATGCCCCACTTTACACTGGAGATGGCTAGCCCATGCCAGCTGGCAAGCGCTCCCTTGGGGCCACTTGCCAGCTGGAGATGGCTGGCCAACACCTCTGCCTTCCTCTCCACGTGTGCTCAGGAGGAGCAAAGCCATTGTGCTGCTGCCACTGACACAGTCGGGCAGCAGGACACCCCCTCACCGGGTTTGCAGGGACACAGCAGACGGTACAACTGCAGGGTGCCACAGCAGAAATAAAGTCAGAGCACCCACTGAGATGGAAAACCTTCCCCTGCCCATGCAGAAAATCAGACCACCGACCCACAAAGTAAAGCAAAGCCCTGGGTCTGCTTTCCCCTCCTAAAGCAAATCTGCCCAGGCAGTTACAATCACATTGCTTGATTTTGCAGAGGTGATGACGAAGATCACAGAAAAAAAGACAAGGAATACACAAATTCACATGGGGTTTGTTTGCATCAAGACTGGGGCATATATCTTTTGGTGGATTTCCGATGAAATCCCCACATGGCTTTGTTTCATTTATGTTGATGACTCAGTGCAGTGCCATCACTCATCAAAATGCCAGCAAAAACCTTTCCTAGGAAAGGTCACAGAGACTTTGGCGTGTTGATTTGCAGAAGGAGCACTAGAAAGTTCTTGAAGGTACTGTTTCACAGATTCATGGTCCCAAACAAACTCCTTGGTTCACTGATTCTGGCTGATACTTGAAAATGAGATGACCAAAAGGGATACCAAGAGGTACTTGACCCATTTGATGGCATAAACAGGTACAAATATTTGGTAAGAGATCCCCATGGGTTCTGTGGAATAGATCTGGTGAGTTTCTTTGAGTTGGGGTCTCTTCCCCCACCCTCCTCCCTCTCCTTTTGATTACAACAAAGGCGCTTGAGGGTAGCTGACTTCATCACAGAGTTTCTATGTCCAAGAAGCACTTCCATGCAGAGACCTCTAATACACTTAAAGCTGAATGCCTCTACCCAGAACGACACCGACGTAGTAGGCACGGAAAGCTACAAAGCCAAGCGATCCCCTCATCCTATTGTGTTTAATCTCCATGTCACGGGGTGGTTTCAATATTTAATGCCGCACGCACGCCAAAAAATAAACTGAGTTAAAGCTGCAGACCCGCTACTTTACAACCGCCTCCCAGCACCCAGCCCTAGCTGGCAGAGATCCAGCAGCACCGCCGGATACCCACACCAAACGGCACCGATAAAGCGATTCCGACGAGTCTTTACGGAAGGAACTGTGCTGGGACGGGGGGAAATCAACTCAGAGCATGCGGCCAGCGTTCACAGGGGGTGAGGGAACTTGTGCGGGCGCTGTCGGGGCGCCGTAAGCCGGGACACAGCGGCGGGCAGCCCCGGCCGGGGTGATGCGGGGCGGCTCGCGCCTGACGTCACGCACCCACCGATGGCTCCTCAGAGGCAGCCCCTGCGCTCACCCCCCTCCACTCCCCACACACACACACACATCCCCCTCTCGCCTCTCCCCGCGGACGCCGAGGGCCGCCTCCCCTCGGCTGTGGCGCGGGGGCGCCGCGGCTCCGCTCCCTCTCACCTGCCAGGGCGGCGGCTCCCAGGAGGCCGAGCAGCGCCAGCGGCCCCATGCTCCGCTCCTCCGGGCCGGGCTGGGCTCGGCTCCGCGCGGCTCCGCGGCTCGCCGCTATTTAAAGGGGAGAGCGGGGGCGGAGGATGACGGGCGGGGGGCCCCGCCGGGAGCCTGCGTCACTCCGAGCCCCCGGGGGCGGCGCCGCCGCCGCCCCGCTCCCCTCCGCCCGTGTCCTCTCTCTCCCCCTCCGCGGCCGCGGGACCCCCTGGGTCCGCCCCGCAGCCCCCTCCCCATTCCGCCTCCCTCGTCCCCTCTCCTCCACCCCGACCCCGTCGCTCGCCGGCACGGGGGAAAGTTCCTCCCCGGCTGGGGAAGCCGTGCTCGTCTTCCCTTTGCAGTCATCTACCTCCTCCTGCCACCCCCACGCCTAACGTTCCTAATGCCCCTTTCCGTTCCCTCAGGAAAGGAGAAAAGCGGGATTTCCCTGCCCCTTTCTCCAGCTCGGAGGATGCGGTATCATCCTCGGGTCTTTCCCACCGCCAGCGGATGCTGAGCCTCTACCTAGAGGGAGGAGGTGCAGTAATCCATCCTTCTGCAACAGCTCGCACAAGGAATCACCGCCGCGTTTCCACATCCATTTCTGAGCAAAGCCTTTTCAATGCTGCTACAGGCTTCTCTTTTCCTGCAAGGTTTCTGTCCACTCAAATCGTTGCTCCCCTCCCGCCCCTGCACACAGCAAGCAGAACCAGAGAACAACTGGAAAGTGATCCTCACGCTCGTGTCATCTGGTGAGTGAATGACACGCAGTGTTCCTCAAGAGTTTCAACAGGGAAACCGCCGCTCTTGGCATCCATCTCCACAGGCAAACCTCTTACTTACTGTGATGATGCTCTGGGGAGCCAGAGCAAACCTACAGAGATCAAGCTGGACATTTTCTTTTTTAAACAGCCCCTACCATCCCAATTAGCCCCTGATGGACTGGAAAGCACAAACTGACAAGCTGACAAGCTCTCCACAGAGCAAGGCTGAACGCTTCTCCCAGTTCCATTCAGAGACATGCAAAGACATTGTGAGACTAGGACTTGTTTTGCTTTTCCTTCCCTTAACTCTTAGAGGGCCATCTCCAAATTATATCTTTCAGTAGTTCTTTTTGTTTGTTCTCAGTACTAAGCAGGTGACTCTCTAACAATGAATCTATCCATCAAAATGGCAGCTATCTCTGTTATCATTCTGTGTACCAACTTACACTGTGTATTAACAATGCCAGGCTGCTACAACCATACAGCCTTTATATATCTAAGACAAGACACAAGGACACAACACTCCAGTAAAACTCACGTGCAGCTTCATCCATGTGTAAGGGAAGCCAGAAACTTCAGCTCCATTTGAAGCTTGTGTCAGAAGACAGCCTTTAACTCTGGGAGGCAAAGCCAGATACCTTGTTTACCTTTATTCAGCTCCTGCAAAATAACAGAACCTGGTCACCTGGCCACCATGAAAATTAAACTCAACACTAGATTACATCAACACTGCAACATTTCTGCTTCCTCAACATCCCCATCCTGCATGCCATTCCCATCCTGCCTACACACAGCCCATCTCCACAGGTATATGCTACTTTGCAAATCACCAGCCTTGACAGTGGGAAATTGAGATCCCGATTCAAAAAGACTATGAAGATTTCACTAGCTCCGAGGCCCACATGTCCTCCCCTATCTGTGTGAGGATTCAGCCTGGCCTCACTCTCCTCAGAATAAAAAGTCTCAGGTGAAACATCTGCCTTTTAAGCATTCTCTGCTTTCTCGGGTATATAAATAGCACTATTTGGTTATCCTCATGTAACTTCTGTACTCCAGCCTTTGCTTGGCTATACTTATCCTGGGCATGACAGTCAGAAGGGGCAGGTGATACAAAGATGCTGAATAAAAGCAGACAGCTATTTTAGCATTTATGAGGTCTAACAGGTACCATGCACCTGTTTCACAAAATTCCTGTTGATAGTCAGTAGAACCACCACTGCAGAAGCCTTCTTGCTGCAGAACAGACAGCTCAGGGGAAGCAGCCCCACACCTCTGCCTCAAGCGGCTTCTAATCCACCTCCTACACTTCAGCAGCAATCACTGGGCCTTCACAGCTGGTTTCTCTGTGCCATTATTTACATTGGACTTGTAGAATTTCTCTGAAACACTCCCTCACCTCAGCATTGTGTAAACAGTCAAGAAGTCCTCTATTTGCTCTTGATATGAGAAGATGTTAAAGCACTGCTGGGGCACGTTTTGCCATTGGTCACATCAGGGTCTGCACGGGAGCACATGCCTTCAGATTGGATCAGAATCAAGGTTACAAAGACTTGCAAGTTCTGCAGGAGGTCACTCAAAGGGTCTGTGATAGGGTGAGACAGAACTAGATGGAGTATATCTAATTCTATCTTCAGCATCCAAGAGTAGGATTTCAAAACACGACCCCACAGATTTTGTGACAGTTCTGGAAAATCAGACAGAGAGAACCCAAAGTTCCTTGCCCGCAGTTATTTAAGTCAGCCTGCATTTTCAAAACAATGTCTCTTCACATCGACTTTTAGAGCCAGGTATCAGCTGGCATGAGCTTCCCCTCAGACTAGGAAAGAGATGTGACTACATTAAGTCAGGATTACAGCAGGCGGTGGCACGTTTCACTCAATCGGTTGTTGAGTGGCACAACCCAACCTCCCTTCTCAGATGTGTCAGAACTTCGACTGCAGTGATATACATGCCTCATAATGTTGTGACAATCTATCACTCTATGAATAAACAGTAGTTATCCTGCTGGATTCTCTCAAATACAAATGCTTAAAGAGAAACGCACTCTTGGCTCAGGCTAGAAGCTAGAACTTCAAAGGATGACAAGCAAGTTTCTGTGTCTGAGCTCCTTCTAAATTGAGAGGCGATTGCTCGGGGAATATGAGGATTTGCTCTCCTCTAATTAGATGCTCTGGTAGGATTAACTTCATTCTTGGATGCCAATTAGCTTCCATGGAATGAAAATCCTGCAGTCTTTTTTTTCAGGAGCAAACTCATCTCTTTCATTCAGGTGCTCAGTATCTGGAGAAAAACACCAATCAAATCTGAAAAGCCAGCACCCTCAAGGGAAACCATCTATCCAGCTTCACCAACAGCAGCAAAAATCCGTTCAGAAGTCTTACACATATTCATGCTGGCTGCAACATCACAGATAATGGAACTGCACAGATACTTAGGCTTTGCTGCCGTTTTATGTTACTGTATATATATTTACCCATAGCTCACTTGCATCAGCTGTTACAGTGGCTTAGAGCTGGTGCAACATGCCCCAGAAATTCAATTATCATCTTAGTAGTTGTACTAAGTGAGGCCGAGTCAGCTGCCTGGCTCGTCTCTGCCTGTATGGTGATGGACTTCAGGGGAGTTAGGAATCCATCGGACACATCCGCTGAAGAGGGAACAGGACAGTGCTCAGCTGGGTCTCATCTACATTGTGATCAGACAAGGGGCCTGGCAAAGCAGAAGAGACAACTCTTCAGATGTGCATATGCTCATATACACCTCAAAATCTTTGCACACCTCCAGCCAAAGCCTCTGTGAGAAGTGGCAGCCAGGACCACGCACAAAACCCTCCTTCTTATTGAGCAAAGACTATTTATTCTGTACCAGGCACCTGCAGGGATGCTGATGAATGGAGCTTGCTTTTTTGAGCTACAGGAGGATGTGACAAACAACAGGAACAGAGGTATCAGGAACAGTGTCTGCTTGAGCTGAATCCATGGGAGATGAAATGATACTGCTATTAGATAAGACAAAATGCTTTTAAGCACACCTTGCAGCAGCCTGTGCTTGGGCAGATCAGGCTAGTACACTATGTTACTTGTAGTGGTCAGTCTGCACATTTCAGATGTTAGCTTCTCTGTCATCTGAAACCCAACAGAGATAAAAATGGACCCTCACAGCAGAACTGAGTCCACAGGATGCAAACTGCCTGAATGCATTGAGATACAAAGCAATCTAGTTCTGTATTTACACAATAACCAGCTTCCAATTCTAATCTAAAATGCACAGCTCCTGCCTCCACTGTAATATTTTTTCCCTGAAAGCTGAATAAGCCTGTTACTGCCTATGGCCTTAGCACATGGTATCAATGATCTGCCCAGCAAACTGAGCTCCAGCTGAGAGACAAGAGTGCTGTGAAGAGACCCTGTGTGGTACAGACTTGTAATTTCTGTAGCATGGGCAACTATCTTTTTTTCCTTTCTATATTTATATAGTACCTCACACCAGCAGGGTTTTGTTCATGCCACGTGCTCTTAGGCAGCATAGAAACAACTGCTAGGAACAGACTGCTAGTCTTTAGCTTCAAAGATTTGCTTCAAAGAATATCTAAAGAATCTACTGGATATTTCTGTTTCAGAACTAAGAGAAAACGTCAGGTCTACTCTTCTTACACTTTTTCAGTCTTCTTCAAAAGAAAGAAGATTTTGCTCACTTGCAACCTTCTTGCAGGGTCGCTCTAGCTCTTCAGTGATATATCTGTATCACAGAAATAGGGTCAAATGTTACATATCCAAACTGAAAATTAGTTTAAAATAAGACATGTCATGACTGTTAAGGCTTATTAAAAACATATTCACAGATTCTGCTGTGGTCCTCTGAAAAAACCTCTGTGTCAGTTGATATAAATCTCCAGGGTCTCTGGATATACTCAAGGGCTACAGAAGCAGCAAAGACATCATCAGAATGAAAAAAAAAAACCACAAATCCAAGCCATACCCAAAAAATAGGTAAGTAAGACTGAGAAGGCCAAGTCCAAACACAACCACTCCCCTGACATCCCAGGTTTTTCACATGAACATCTTCCCTTATCCTGCTCACACAAACCTATCTCCCTATCCCAGCCATTCCTCTCTCGGTGTTTGTCAGCTCAGATGGCAGAAAACTAGATTATGCTGCAATACAAATATTAATATATAAATAAAAAGCAGCTTTTGGTGCCTACAAAACAAAGGACACTTTTTCCCATACTGCACTGTCAGCATAATTATCATAAAACTGCAGTGCCAGTTCTTAGGCTCCTTCCCTGACATTGACCCTGCTTGCTCCAAGCAGTAAATATAACTTAGCTCTTGGTAGGACATCCATAGGAAAGATGACATTGGTGTGAAACTTCATGCACATTTCCTGCCCTCCTACAACAGAAAGTCAAGAGTTTGCTTAATACTGTTGCACCACTGAGATTTTTAGTCACGAGTCTCTTCATTTTATCCGTGCTGCCACTTCTCACCTTGCTATAAATTCCTGATTTGCTGTCAGAAAATGTTGTGCTGGAGTCCCAGTCAAAACCTGTCACTCCAGATGATCTGATCATCAAGCTAAAATGCAGCTTTGGAACCACAGGAGTTCAAAAAGTCCTTACATGATTACTCATAGCTTTATGAATTTGGCTGTGACTAAATCCTCTCCTAGCCCCAGCTATAATGAAGTTGTCTTGCTGACAACAGGAGCAACTTCTGCAGCCCCAGGCACCTCCTGTTCTGCAAGGTGGGGAGTAACAGCATCCCAATACTCTCCTCACCAGAGATGAATCCTGGGCAAAGAGCGGCCACCAGAAAGCTGCCAACATGCCTCCCTGGCCCAGCTTTCAGATGCTTAGCATTGCTGCAGGACCAGAGCTCCAAGGTAGCTGATGCCCAGAGAGCAGCCTGAGAGCTATAGGACATCTCACCTTCCAGCCTGGGCACAGTGGAACTACACATCTAGCCCCCTCCACAACCCCCTCCCAAAAAAACCCACCACAAAACAACCCTTGCCCAAACCCTTACATGCAATTTATTTTAACATATCCAATTAAGCACACTCGTAACCTGACTGGTGAAGAAGTCTGGGGTTTGTGCAGTAGGCTGTAAAACGGGATGGAAATTTCTTTCAGCAAGCAAAATGCTGACTTAAGCTCTCGTATTTTGAGTGCTGCTTGCCATTAAGCAAAAATGACTCTTACAGTTGCTTTTGCACTGCAAATAATTTCATTTAGGCAATGAAACAGCCCCATTCAGTGGTTTTTTTGCCTGCATTTTGTCAACTGTGTATGTTCCATTTAATATTTACAGACAGGGGCACTAGTCTGGCTTAGTAATTCATTTCTTTAAATATTTATAGCACCTCGACTCTCAGCAAGGGTTCTGTTATGGTAAGAACAATATTGTTCTGCGGTTGATAGTGTCATGGAAATTTCACAGGCAAATTTCAGTTGTGTAAGATAAAAATATACAGATTTCTGCAACGAACCCTAACGATTTCAAAGGAAACTTTTTACTGCCAAATGATGTACTGAAAAAAAAACCTCCCACTGCACCCTTGCACATAATTCCAGTCTGAAACTAGTGCTAAGCAATCTATTTCATCACACTGATACTCGCACAGCAAAAGGAATCACCAAAGAAATGTTCAATCACCTCTTCTCAATCATCTCTGTCACTAAGAACAGAGACCCAGCTGCAAAAAGGATCCTATGAAAGAGAGAGCAAAGCCTTCAGAATGCAAAGGAGGCTTTTGCTAAGATCTCTTCTCACTAGAAATCCTTTTTTTTTCTTCTGCATACCCTGATGTTAAGACTTTTAGGCTCTCTGTGTGAAATGCCATGCACTTATAAAAAAGCCTTAAGAGGCTTAAGTTTAAAGGCAGCTTTGGGAACTGACAATACCTGGCAGACACTCCGTCAGTGTAAATTTGTCTAGTTGCATCAACTTCAGAGACTACATTGAAATGATACCAGCTGAGAGCCAGGACCAGAGAGCACATCTCCGGCCTGTCATTTTAGGCTTTGCTGCAGATGTGTGAGTCTTCGGGCATTCCCTCCTGGGTAAGTTGATAACTACCTATATTTGCGATGCAGGGAGAATTTTCTAGAGGCAAATGATAGTTACAATTCCCCTGCCAAAATGCCATACATAAAAGGCAGGGCCTTTCAGGCATGTTGCCTTCCTCTCACACAACCCCTCCTGTTCACTGGACACCACCATCCTTCTGTTCCTGAGTTATTTTCCAGTCTCATCTCTCCCATTATGACTCCAGGGTCCTCAGATAACTCATCCTAACAGCGAGGTAGAGGAAGCAGAAGTGGTGCTTTTCAGTGATGACCAGATATTTTGCAAAACACCCTCCCTGCTGCTGCAGCACACCAGCCAGGAGAGCAATCCACCCTGACTCCAGAATAGCAGCCACCGTAATATGTAAAGTTAGAGGAAGGTGCAGCTGGAGTGAGAACGATCGGTGGGAAAAAGCCCACCAGGCAGCAGGCTCTGCAAGCCAAGTGGCAGTAACTGCTTCTCGTTCCAAGAGGAGTGCCCAGAGTTTGCTCCCCAAAAGCAAAGGCTTTCAAATGCAACCTAAACCTTCCCTTCAACTCTGCAATAACCAAGAAAGCACTCTCTCAAGGACAATGAGAATCTTTTCAGAGTAGAAGAGCTATTCTGCAAGAAGCAGAATTAATTACATGTGAATTCAACGATTTTGAACATGCCCCTTTCTCCCCAGGGATCCCAGCTTGCTCCTGTACCCCAGCCTAGCCATGCACCTGCTCCAGTGCTCCGTCCTCACCTTGGTCTCTCTCATCCCAGACATTTTGGTTGGCCACAGTGCAGTCTGGAGCTGTGCAAGTGCTCACTGTCTGACAGGACAAGTTCTGAGCTGGCAGGATGGACAAGAGCTGACTCATTTAACTGTCTTTTTGTCAGGGAGGCATTTATTTGGGTCTCTCTTCTCTATTCATATGCCAGTAACATAGTCCTCTTAAAACATGGACGGTCACAAATGTTCTGGCTTTGCCACCTCTGTACAAACAAACCAGGCAGTACTGTCATACCAAAGCTGCACATGGATCCCATAGCCTCACACCACAGCCACCATTCTGTCCCTTCTCCAAAGATCTCCCCTTGGTCAGAAAGAAGAACACGATTTGTCAGAAACACGCCTCCCTGCTGCCTGGCACTCATTCACCATCCCATCCATCAGGCTGGTCTCAATGAGAAGTTGAATGACTTTGCAGCTGCCAGAGAGTGGATATCAGGTTCCTGTTACATACACTCCCTGGAAAAGCACCAATTTCCAAGGAGCAGCACCTACTGCAGCTGGCACCTGCCAACCTATGGGCAGGACCAGCCAGAGAGCAATGGGCATCTTTGCTGACGTTCAAAATCCCATCACACACATCTGCGTCTGCAGCTTTCCAGCCAAAAACCCTTGTAATGTGCTGCAGGCCCCATGCCAGGGACATCAGAGCCAGCATGCTGCCTGCCAGAGAATAGAGAAAAAAGCTCTTTCAAGATTAAATGTCCTCACAAGGTGGAAACCAGTAGATGTCAGGAGCTATGAGCTGTTATCCAGAGGTAGTAATGTGGGAACCTGCCACTGCTTCCCTCTCTAGACCTTGCAAAAGTGGCCTTGACCAGAAGGAGACAGATTTCCACAGGAAGGCGGTGGTGCCAGCTCTCTCTGGGATGCTTAGCACCTTTGATGCTGCATTACCTTGTCATGAGGACTGTCTCTTGAAAAAGCATACATGGGACATTCTCTCTGGCACAATCTCTCTCATTTCCAACACGTGGCCATGGCTTCTCCCCTGGGCTTAGTCCCATATCTCAGCCTTAAGCAACACCTCAGAGTCTCAGCTGTTCTGCTGCCAGCTGGTGGTGGCCACGTTCAGACAGGAGGCCCTGGAGGGTGACTCAGTCCAGCCACTCCATATCACAACTGAAAGGCTGAGTAGAAAGCATTTTAAACACTCTAGGAGGAAAACAGAAAAAGACATGTGCTGGTACAAGCCCTCACGGAAGGCCCAGCATCAAGTTGTAACCCTGGGGTTGGAAAGGTGATGCAAGTAGGAAAAGCAGGAAAACTGACCCTAAAAGAAACTTTGCTACCCTAGGAAGAATAAACCACAGTTGATGGCTTCAACAACTCTCACATGAGGCACATTGAGTCTGCAAACCACCAGGCCCTGGCTTTGGAAAAAGGCAGCTCCCACACACCTCTTCTTCCGTGCAGATCCATGTTAGGTGTCCACCTCAGGAGCGCTTTTCGGTTCAAATAGGTGAAAAGTGACAAACTTACACCGAGAACAAAATCAAGAGGACACGTCTGTCTGAGGTTAGGAGCACCCAGTGCTGGCCAGGCAGAGTATATGGGTGACAGTCCCACCCAGGCTGAGCAGCTTTGAGGACAACCCAAGACCAGGACTGTCAAGGGTGCCTGTTGCACTCAAATGCTGTACAGAAGGATCTGTGCTTAACTGGCTCATTTGTCTCTCCTCATGGCAGGCTGGGCACTGACACCATCTGCACTCATCAAGTGCTAGTACTGCAGAGACTCTGACACAAAGAACAGGAGGAAGGGGTGAAGAAAATAGTCTGACCCTTGTCCATCACATCCCTTTGTTTACAGCCAGATCCACTGTTGCCTATGGAAAGGCTCTTCCCCAGCCTTTAAAATATTCTTTAGCCAAGTCTGTGTTTTCTCACCCACAGAAGATTTTCTTTTTTTTTTTTTATTTTAAGTAATTCATGTGCAACAAGTTTATTCTTGAACACCAGACAACCAGCATTAACACTTAAGGAGATAAAAACTCAGCCACGAGACTTGTCTACACACACACAGGTTTCTCATATCTCCATGTGGTGAGATCTCACCCACGAAGAATTCAGATCACCAAAAAATGCAGTCCAAATACAAAACAAAGCAACTGCCCTATAGATCCATCCATCCTGTGACAGGAAGAAGTGCCTTGAGAGCACATCAGTAATCCCACAGCTGCCTTTACCCTGGCCCCCTAAAAACCATGCCCAGAGAAGTGATACTCCCAGACTCAGGGAGGATGAGGGGAGGACACGAAAACAAGCTGGCCTCACAGAGCACATGCCGAGCTGCTTCTTAACCAAGAGGACCTGGACCACACACACAAATCCATGTTATTTCAACCTCTAACTGCAGCTTTTTTAGGGGAGTTGATGCTAGATACCATTTTCCAAAGCTCCTCTCCTTTCCATCTCTAAAGCTCTCTCACACACAAAACAAGTCACACTGAAAAATGTGTTGTGGGACATAGCATTGATCTCCCCTCTTCCCACCTCAGTATCTTTAATCACAGAATCACCCCATTTCCCTGGCAGGAGGATTTTAACACCCATTTAGCAGCACTCCTGGCCCACGTACTGCTTCTCACCCAGAAATGCTGTCATTATGGGCATTATGGGTTACCTGCCCTGAGGTTGACTGACATTTACCATTACAAGAACTTACCTTCTAGCACTAGTGGAACTTTGTTCAGCTTGAACTGAGGTGAGATTTTCCATGCCAGATGTTCTTTCATTACAAGACTTTTCCTCTTAACTCACTGCACCTGCAAATAAATATGCCATTGCAAAGGCAATTTAACTAAAGGTTTGACCTTTGAGCCATGAGTTTTCTGGCTTTGGTTAGCTCCAGCTACTGTCTTAATCACATCTTACTATTTCATGTTCTGTGTGCTATGTGCCAGTTTTTACTTTTAAGGCAAAAAAAAAGCTGGCATATGTTGTTAGCTAATAGATGTGTGGTGAAAAATAGTCATTAGGGAAAGCCTACAGAACAGGGTATTTTTAAAATGAACTTTTGTGTTGTGGGAAAACATATGCCCCACACAAAATCACCTACACCAAATAATGAAATAGACACATTTATATAGGATATATACTGCCTGTTGTACACAGATTTTAGCAGCAATATGTCCTGATATACCCACATGCACCAAAACACCTCAACCCCCTGGGGAAAGATCCCCTGCTGGTGTAAAGGGCTCTGGCTCCCTTCACGACCTGGGAGCTACTTCACAGATGCCTGCTGAGGATCTGCTCCTACACCTGCCTGGCACAGGAGCTCAGCTCTCTCCCTGGCTGCCTTTGGGCCCCAGGATTGGGCAGGTCATTGGCATGAATCAGTGCCTCCCACTAGCAGCTGTGTGGGAGGCAAAATAAAAATGCTGTTGGAGTAGGCAGCGGCGAGGCCATCGATACCAAACATCCTGGAGGAGCTCCCAGACAAGGAAAGCAGGGGAATGACTTAATAGCAGGAGGATTCGTCAAGGATGACAAAACAGTTTGGATCAGGCATTTATGTAAGGTTCATTCTGGGAATAGAGAGGCAGAGCTTGTTGCCAGCCAGACTTAGTCCAAAGATGAGCCCCAAGGCAATCCAGGCAGCTGGTGCGCATGGGCAGGGGGCTCTGCGCCTGCAGCAGCATGAGTCACCCCTCTGAGACACTGAGGGCTGTTGGTCCAGCTCAGCTGGAAAATACCCAAGCCAAAGTGCAGACACCTCTAGAGGACCCCGTGTGGGCTTTGGATCTGGGCCACGCACCAGGGAAACCCCTCAGGCACTGACTGTCAAAGTCCTCACCATGTCTTGTGTTCCTCTTACTTGGCCAACGATAGATCAATTTTGGCTTTGTCATACCCCATGGGGCTAATGTCATTCCTCATCTTTTACTTCACTCACACATTTCACTTGAAGATCTCATGGGATCTTGTATACCCACAGCCCTGAAGGGAGTTGTGGGTTTTAGGTGTTGTCCTAACACAGTCTCAGAGCTGGCCACGAGCCAGAACACTTACTTGAAGAAGCAGAAGGAGAAAAAATAACCTTGGGTTTGTTCTGCAGTGGAAGGCACCAAAAGCCTCTGCAAAAGCAGCCTTCACATACCTCCAGAACGCACAGAGGGATGAACAGAGGTGATAGCAGGTTTGTGGGATGTCCAAAGCTCAGGCATGGTGCAGGCCATGCAGCTGCAGGGGCTGTCCTTAGGAGACAGAGTGGAAGTGGGTGAAGGGAACACAGGCTGCAGAAGGGACATCTTTGCTGCTTCAGGCAGGATCATTGGCAAAAGAGACAAAATAAATGTGACTTACAAGCGTTCAACCTTTTTAACAGAAACCAGGAGTCTCTGCTCTATCTTCTTTGCAAATTGCCACAGCAGCATGATTTAGAGAAAGCTGGGAAAATGCCCTCCTACAGCTCTTGTGGTAGACAGGAAGCAGAGAGCCCTGAGAGGCCCTGGGATCACACAATCAGCCCTGCTGAGCAGCATGTCATATGTAGGCTAGAGCAAGGGCAAAACACCAACTCAAAGGGATGTTTCCTACTGCACAAAGATGCCATCCTGCCCCGAGCATGCACGTAGCACATGCAGCAACTGACAGGAGAGTTTAAAGGAGACTATAACTTGAGGCACATTTTTTTTTGCCCAGTGGCTAAATGTTTAGTGGCTACAGCTAAGTCTGCTTTTGAAAGCTAAACCAAAGCAGCCCAGCTGTCTGCTGAGCCCATGGTGGTGGAGCACGTTCAGGTACAAAGCAGTTCAGCATCACCTGGCTTCTCGCCTCCAGGGTTATTTCCTGCCTTCAATAATGCAGTGGAGAAAAAAATGAAATGATGAGGTGGTTCATAGAAGCAAACAAAGCCACTGGAGAGCAGCCAATAGCAAAAGGCCTTCGAGTAGAAGATGGTCTGTGCTGCAACAAGTGCTGAAACCACAGAAATGTCAAAGCTAAGTCAAGTAAGTGAGGTAGAGAGGAAGGCACTACATCCCTCAGAAAGAAACACCATTTCCCGAAGACTATTCCACAGACCGAGTGTACATGTGCAGAGGTGGGATATTTCCATGGGGCCCTCACACCATTCCTGGTACTTAAACATCCAGACAAAACCCGTTCTTTACCTGTTCATCTAACCAACCAAGGTTGGCCATACTCCCAGGCCACTATTTCAGTCCTTCTGAGGGCAGCTAAGCAAAGTTATATCAAAACAAATGAGCCTGTGACCATGGCTCTGTGACTTCTTCCAGTCACGGAAGGCAAAAAATACCTCCCACCCAAAAGGCAACAGGGATGAACACTTTTGAAATAGTTGGAATACAGGGAATAGCAACATGACAGGAGAAAGCAGATACTTCACAATGTGACAGATACACAGATAGTGTAAACTGGTTTAAGCTGGGACGTGAATACTGGGACATATCTAAGGGCAGAAATATTTGCATGGGAGCATCCAAACTTTTCTGTATGTAGGGACAGGGCAGAGAGAGAGTTAAGTCAGTTCAAAAGCATTTGGCCTTTGGAGTAAGAGCATGGGTTGATCCACGTTTTTTACTTTAGAAGGGTGAAAAATAACCACAGTGCAAGGCCCTTCTACATGTAACAGCTACAACTATCTGAACTTATGTGTCCTACACACAGATACCCTCGCACCCTAGGAGGGATTTTCAGGCTTCATGAACTTTCGCTCTTATTCTAGGAACGTGTTCCAAACACATAATTTCTTGTTTTATTTGCAAAGGCCACAACTTCCCTCTTCATTTTGCAACAAGCATGGGAGCTCTGTCTGTGAAGGCAGTGACCCTAAGAGTGCTTTGCAGTAGCATTTCTAACTATGCAAAACAAATCATTTTGGCCAACTCTTTCCAAACCACATTCCAGGACACCAGATTATCAGCCACCTAAACAAGTGCTGAACTGAGAGTTCATCCATTCTCTTTGAAGGCAATTTACCCTTCCCCAAAGCTTAGCCTCTCAATCACCTACTGTACAAATCAGTGTGGATACAGGAACCAGACTCATACTCCAAAGAAAACAAAAAAAACCTCTCCTCTAGATGAGACCTACATCAAATTTATCACCTGCTCCAGAGACGTTTATTTCAGAGGGCTCTGTCTTTGCCCTTCCTTCTGTCTCAGTGTGAGACACATATCTATTTTTGGTGGGCTTATTGGCACGAGCTGTGTATGGTACCTGGAAGTGAGCAGTGCACAGAACTGCGGGCGCTCCTGACAGGGATGGCTGCAAACTTTTCCAAAGGCTGCGTGTTTCAGTAGCACAGAGCTCACCATGTCCTCTGCGAGATGCCAGCCAAGATTTGTAGATGTGAGTCATAATCCAGATTTTTCAGCTGCATCCAGTCTGTTCTGCCTACGTTGCTCTTCAAAATTGAACAATTTCATGCTCTCCTCTGCCAACATCTATCTTCATGCTCTTTCGGCAGCCGCCTATTCTCTGTTTTGTCATTGCTTGCATCTCATTTCCTAAAGAGCTGAAGAGTAATGAGTCCTCTTAGCCCTGTGATGTTAAAGGCAATGGCTGTGCAGCCCCAAGAGCCTGGAGGAGCTGAAGCAGAAACATTACCTCTCCAGAGGTATCTCACCTCCTCTCTGGCCCCGTGTGTAGAGAAGCAGCAAAATATCCCCACAGCAGGATCCCAGATTAACTTCCTGCATGGACACATACCTTCCAAACTAAGATTGCCTCATTTTGCCATCATTAAAAACCTTTAATAACAAATCAACAGCTACTCCTTTGAATGTTCATAGAATCATTATGGTTAGAAAAGACCTTTAAGATCAAGTCCAACCTTTTACCTCACACTGCCAAGCCTACCATTAAACTCAGCCGTGTCCCTCAGCACCTCATCTATGTGTCTTTTGAATATCTCTAGGGATGGTGACTCCACCACCTCACCGGGCAGCCTGTTCCAATGTTTAACAACCCTCTTGGTGAAAAAGTTCTTCTTAATGTCCAATCTAAACCTCTCCTGATGCAACCTGAACCCATTTCCTTGTGTCCTGTCATTCACTACTAGAGAGATCAATCCCCATCTCACTACAGCTACTTTTCTGCATCTCATTCAAAAAGTGGATAAAAAGATGGCAGCTCAGGTTTTTCCAGGCCCCATAAGGAAGCACTCTTTGTTACGAGTGAAGGCACCATCTGGCTCTGGTGCTGATCTAGGGTTAGACTAAAGTTCACTAGGATTTCTCTTTCTTAAAACCCAGCAGGTATTTCTCAAGTATCAGTAGCAGCAGGACTCTCCTAAAGAACAGGTACCTCATTTTGCTCCAAGCTTTCTTTGTGGAAACTGTATGGTTTGGCTTTTTCTTTTAAAAAAATCTGAATAGAAGACTGGGTGGTTCTAGAGTTAAACCAAAGCATAGGCCAATTAATCACCAAACCCAATATTCCAACCAAAGGAATTCAGATGCAGTCCTCTTGTGTTCTCAGTCTCTCTCTTCCTGGCAGGTTAATTTCCTTAAAATGGAAGTTAAAAGGTTTTGCACAGCAACACATATTGTGTGCAACAGCATCAATGCTGGCAAAAAAACTATAAGCAACAACATCTGACTCACACTGAAGACATTTCTTCCTCCCTCTACATCCTTAGCAATAGCTCCCTGCATCCATCAGTATTAATGCCCTTGTGACAGACCTGCGGTGGTTAATCAACCTGAGTTGGCAGGGAGAGGCTAATACTGTAAGTGCCACTATTGACAGTACACTCAAGCACATTTGGTTTTTTTCCAACTGTATCTGAAGAAGTTGGTATTACCTTTCTTCATATTTTTTTGTCTGCAGGACACTTGTATCTGGATTCTGACAAACCACAACGCTGGCTCTTCATATCTCAACTCTTTTTTTACCCTTAGCACCTTTAACTCGAGTAGCCTGGAGAGCAGCTGAGGGTCTGTCCCAGTATTTTGTATATCCTCCAGCATATGTACAGCACCCCTGCCATAAAAGAAACCAATCAACACATCAAGCAGAACCACCAAGAATCCAGATGTATCAGTTTCACGATGACTCAGGGACAACAACAAAAACAAGACAGCTCCAGTATAAATCTCTTTGCAAAGAGGCACTGCACCAAGTTCAAAGATGTTGGCCATAATTTGTAGCCAGCTGGGTCTTGCAGGGCCCCTACTTGCTCTGGTTCAATAGCAGCCAAGTTTCCATTGCCTTTGGTGGAAACACCTGCAGAGCAGAGCAGCTGTGCCAATCTGCCAGGGGCAGTAAGGCAGGAATAGCAGCCCCATTTGAAACCCCAGCAGGGAATCTGACGCGCTCAAAACACAAACCCCCGTGCTGGGATCTGGCCAGCACAGAGGGAACAGATGAGAGGTCTCAGCAGCTAGGCTGGCAGCATAAGAGCTACCTCCAAACTGAAATGCTGAAGATCAAATGCTAAAACTGGTGCAAGTGGTGTGGCTGTACTGGAGTAACCATATTAGCTGGGAACCTTGATATTGACCTTTGAGATTCCAAATGTCCTTTCCTCTTTGCTCATATGTTCTCACCTTAAGCACATCCCTTCCTCTTGCTCTTTGTGCTTCCTTGAACATGCTCATGCTGGAGGATGAATGGCCTCCCCTGTTAGGACACAACACCACTGCAGCAAACCACCCTCTTCAGTGGACAAGCAAGTGAGTGGAAAACATGTAGAATGTCACATGTCTTCCTGGCAGAGACAGTAAAGTGGTAAATAAGCCACTGAGCCAGGAGATAGGAGGCCTCCAAGAGAATGACCTTACAAGGTTGTGTGTGGGTTCATTCTCTGTTGCTGGCTGACATCAGGTTATTTGGGCTCAGAGAGATCTGTTTCACTTCAAAAGGAAAAATCCTCCAGGGATCTCATTAGCACCATCATGAAACATAGAAGGGAACTTGGGGCTGGTAGAGGGGTAACTATGAGGAGTGAAACAGAATGAAGTGCTGTCAAGCTGTGTTCAAACTGTCAGGACAAGGCAGTTTGCCCTGGGAGCAGTCTGCCCTGCTGGGGACCTCCTGCCCCAGGGAAGTGCTGACTCCATCCCCTGTCTGTAGGGGGAGTGGCTGGAGTTGGGGGGAAGCAATATCCAGGTCAGCAGCTCCCCGAAGCTCAATCTGAGGCACTCACTCACCTGTGCTCCTGGGGCAGTTTTTCCCTTACAAACCCCTCCTCCTCCCTGTGCTCTCACTCTTCTTGTCTGGACTCTGTCCTTTTCTCCATCACTGGTTGAACATTGTTTTTTTTGTAGGGGGCAACAGCTCTGGCCAAGTTTATGCAGCTACAACTGGCAGCAGAAGACAAACCATCCATTGGCTGTTTTTGCAGGGGTGAAAGGCACGTTGGTAACCCACTCTGCAATGCTGAAGACTGGTTTGATACAGGATCCTGGCAGCCCTACACATTTTAAGCTGATTGCTCCTTGAAAGCTGCTTCCACGTTTCTGAAGACTTCCTTGCAAGAAGGGAATGAAGTAGTCTGTTAAAGAGCTGTTCAGTGGATACAGAATGTGGATGGATTCACCTCTATTACACCGAGAAAAGCCACAAAAGCAAGAGACAAAAAAAGGAAAAGAATACACAAAAAAAGAGGGAAAAAAATCCAACTTAGTTAATTTGAAGCAACACATCTTAGTTGTAACTGCAAATCAGCTTAAGAAATTCAAACAGACTTAAGCTAGGCCTCCTTTGTTACTGCTCAACAGAAGTAGTATTAGTTATTATAATTTCTTCTGTGTAGCATCCTAAAATGTCAATTATAACTGTGATTCTTTCAGGTACAGCCTGTTCCAATCAACCAGTGAGTCTTGTTTGGAACATGTGTCAAAGGAGAGATGAAAAATTCCTTCACCAAAAGGGCTATCAAGCCTTGTAATAGGCCGCCCAGGGAAATGGTGGAGTTACCATCCCTAAAAGCATTTAAAAGATGTGTAGATGTGGCACTGAGGGACAGGGTTTAATGGTGACATGGCAATGTTAGCCTCAGGGCTGGACTTGATGTCTTAAAGGTCTTTTCCAACCTAAATGATTCTATGATTCTGTGCAATCACCTCCCCATGTCTTAAAGAAATCAAAGAGAGATGTTTATCAAGGAAATGAGTAATACAAAGAGTTTGGCTTTCAATGGACTTAGAAATACACACGGCAGGTTCCAGCACAGGTTTGTAAAAAATTAATGAGCAATGAGTGGGAAAAGCAGTGATGAGTGTTATTCTCTGTGCTGCAGTCTTGTTTACTTAATAAAAGTGATTGAACTATAAGATCCCAATGAAACACCTCCTCAAATTAAGTGTTTCTCCAGAAATGGAGCTGCTGGTTTCACAGTAGGAATGATCAGGTATTCTACACTCTGTCATGTTTTGGCTTCTAAGACCAGTTACCTGACGAGACTATCAGACTCTCCTGAACATTTAGCTTGTTTCACTACCATTAAAAATCAACAGGACTGTAGAGACTAATTTATCCATCTGGGCACTGCTCTGCTTCTGTAGGAAACTAAAATATGAAAATCTGCCACAAAATAATTAGGCTCATTCTAAAATGTAACGAAAATCTAACAGTCAGACAAACCTTAGATTTTTTGAGGTGTCTTTGATCTGCAAGCTCCCCAAGCCAACTGTGAAACAAAGCAAAAACTACATGAAAGCAGAGGGCCTGACAACCTTGGCAAGGACTACCACATAACAATCTTCTCCCACCCAAAGTGTCTCTTTTAGAGTCTGACACACCACTCAAGAAGAGAACATTTATGAGAATAGCTGCAGCTGATAAAGCTTAGCTTTAATGACTGACAAACTATGCAGAGAGAAATCAGAAGCTCTGCTTTCTCCTGGCTGACCACTTCAAAGGGCTTCCACATGCTAAGCAGAGAGATCTTAATTGCAGCCTTGTGTGACAGCAGCACCCTTCCCCATCAAGGCTTCAACAGAGGGACCCCAGTCCAGCATCCTTCAGGCAGCCACTTTCCTTAGGATTCCCTGCCAGCTTCCACAAGCACAAAACAAAGGAGATTGAAACCGACCAAATTCATAGCAATGCATCAGATCCAGAGCTCTGTAAATTCTCCAAGTGGCAGTGATTAAAACCAACTGCTGGGATTTTGTCCTTTGGACCACCTCTTTATGTCACAGGGCAGGTGACAGTGACCACAACCCAAGGTGGACAACCAGTGCATTGGGCCATTTCCCACTGCAGCCAGTGGTGGATCTTGCCAACTAAAACCAGAGCTATGGTTCTGGCTATAAACAGCAGCAGAAATTGTTAGAAGCAGCAAACTCTTACTGTAACTATTGAACAGCAGAAGATCTCTACTGGAGACCAATCACCTCCATGGTTCAAACATCTCACAGAGTATTTTCCCTGATCCATCAACACACCAGTAAAGCAATCTAAGGGTCTTGTGCAGTGCCAACAAAGATAACAGAGTGTACCCAAGCAATGAGCATTGGCTCCCTCTCTGTGAAAGTTATGGCCTCAGACCTTGTGGTAGTTGCAATCAACAGGAATTACTGGAGAGAGCTGGAGAAAGCAGAATTGCCTCTACAGAATCAACCAAGCTACCCACAGTCTTGGGCCTGCTGAGATGTGAGCTCTGCTTTTGCTAGCTGCTCTGCATCTTACAGCAGACAGCTACCATTGCAGTTGGCACCAACTCTACAGCTTCCCTATGGACAACTCTGTAGTGCCCTCACTCAAGAATCTATTTCAGGTTCCAAATCCCCAGTCGGCTCGGCTAGGTGCATTTCAAGTGTTAGAAACATCACAAAGGTAATAAAGTTTCTCTCTTTTTTTTTATCCCTCCTGTTAAAAAACATAACTTGCTCAGGAGTTGTGTTTCCCTCTCATGCATACACACACCTTTTCTGTCAAATTTGCTCACTTCCATTGCAATCATGGTCTGTGGGATAATATGTCTGTAGGTAAACACAGAAGGATCAGGCACCTCCATGGAGACACAGGCATTACAGTATCAGGCAAGTACAGAACTAACTCCTAAGTTTCCTTCCTAGGTCTAGGACGTACCGTAAGAAGCTTGTTCAATCAGTCAACTGAACATGGACATCCATGCCTACACACAGGGGCTGAATTTGGGCTGGGCTGGGGCAGGGATGTAGGGCAATTTTAAAGCCTTGTAGGTGTAAATCATCATGTTTGATGTCCCAGCAACAGGCACTGTATTATCCATGACCCATCCTGATTAGTCAACACATCCTAAACAGTCACATGGGGACCACAGATGCTCCTTGTGCTTTGCTGCCCTGCAGAGACCAAGGTGGCAAGGTCTGCTCCAGATGAACCCTTCCATGGAATATGTGGTGTTGAAGGTGGTGCTAAGAGCAACAGTGTCTTTCCAAGAAAGTCACATATTTTCAGCAAAGCTCCAATAACAGAAACAAACCAGCATCTCACTCACTTCTCATGTGACACGTCAGAGCTAAGTTCTGTCTGTGTTTGTTTCAAGAGGAATTGCAGGACATCATCTGAGAGTCCAGGAGTTCTCTTTCTGTCTTCCAACATGACTTTTCCTTCAGCTGGCTTTGAAAAACAAGCAGCAGCGGGGTAGTTTGGAAAGATCTTACACCCATCTCTGTTTAAGATCACCTGGGCCATTTGCAGGCAACGCGAAGCATACTTGGTGCCATCCTGGTTTGATAGCTCTGAAATTTTCTGTGACAGACATTGTGACGCAGCCTCGTAGGTGGGATCCATTCTGTCTGGATGTTTTTTGCAATACGTTCTGTAGAAGCTATCAAGAGATTTCCTTATGCTGCTATCTTCTGCACTGTCGTGCTCACACATCCACGAGAGTGCAGCATCATCAGGTTCAGTGGCCTCACAAAGCCCCGCTTTCGGGTAACTTCTCACATTTGCTTTCTCAGAGCCTCCAGCAGAAAAGCTCTCAGGAACTGCAGAGGGTACATCGTTCTCTCCTGCAAGCACAAGATCAATGAAATTCATTAGTCATCAGGTCAGCCCTTTGGCAAAATGTCTCTTTTTTTTTGTTTCTCCTCACTGCAGTCTGGTAAGCAGGCTCTGTGCAGGAGTGAGCTAAATACTGCTTTAAACTCAATGCCAGGGGGGCTTGCTGCATAGACTCATGTAAGATGGCCTGTATTTGGGAATCTCATAGGAGCCCCAGACTCATCCTGTGACTGAAATGATTGAACCTACTTGGCAGTACCTGACCTCTATCTCCTCTCAGTCCTCCTTCCGAAGAGGTGGAAACTGGGATCTGCTGCTTCTGGAGACAACAGCTGACTCACAGAAAAGTTTACAGTTTGCAGCTGAGGGAGTTCTGCATCTGTTTACTTTTTGTCCCTTTGTCCCTTTTCATGGTTCTCAATTTTACTCTACAGCACAATGTCCTCCACCTTTCAGCCAGATCTAGAGCCTCTAAACCAAAACTGTTACAGTGACTGCATGGAGTTTGTGAATGCAGACTGCAAAAGGGCACCTTGTGCTTCCCCTAAATGTACCGTTTTTGCAGCCCAGCTGCACTGAACACTCTTCCCACATCCTGCAGGAATTTTTATACATAACATTTATGTAAAGGCTAAGGATTCATTCTTGCCTAGCTCCTTTCTCGCTGACGCGCATCTCTGGGCAACAGTCAGGGATGTGGTTCTCCTCTGCTCCAAAGCAATCAAGGAGGATGCTTTGTACTTGCACATAATTAATACAGCACCAGCACAGGTGGCAATGACATGACCAGGATGGCCAGCATGGTGCGCACAGCTTCCAGTAGGAAAAGCCTCTGTAAAAAGACCTTGAACTAGGCTCTAGTAGCCAGGTAGTGCCTCTAACTGCAATCTCATCTCTGAGCCTGCCATCGCAGCTCATTTTGCCAAGCACCTGAGTCACCAACAGGAAAATTTTCCAGGACCCAGGCAGAGGTTGCAGAGCTGTCATCTGCAGGTTACATAAGCAGGGCACAGGGAGTCAGAAAATAGCTTGGTCTTTTCTAATTCTGTGAGACAGGAAGCAGAATGCAGTCCATCATTTTGGTAAGAGACTGTGTTCAAAGGAAATCTCAGCACGGTAGCAGACGGCTGTTCTTTCTGTCCCAGTAGGCAAAGAACTACCCTCCCGTTCCTGAGTGGTCAGAGATTCATTAAAATGTCCATGCAGCCATACTTTACGTTTTCTCTTTCTTCCTCCTCCTGCTTTCTATCTTTGATCTTTCTTTTCAATTTCACCTCATTTCCAATTCTGCAATTTTAAATAGAACTTCTCCTTTTGCAATGTCTCATTTCCAACACAGTACAAATAAAAGCTTAGTGGCCTTCTCTTAACATTGACATATGCCATCAGAGTAGCTAATCAGAGCCAATGAAAGACAACAGGTCCATTTTGCTTCAATAATCTTTCAGCTTTGGTGCCTATGTTAAGTAAGGACTGAATCCTCATGCAAGGGAGGATTGTGAGGAAAGGCTGAGGGAGTTGGGGCTCTTCAGCTTGGATAAGAGGAGACCGAGGGGTGACCTCATTAATGTTTACAAATAGGTAAAGGGCAGGTGTCAGGAAGTCGGAGCCAGACTGTTCACAGTAATGTTCAGTGACAGGACAAGGGGCAATGGGTACAAGCTGGAACACAAGAGGTTCCAAAAAACACAAGGAAAAACTTCTTCCCTGTTCAGGTGAGGGAGCACTGAAAGGGGCTGTCCAAATGGGTTGTGGAGTCTCCTTCTCTGGAGACGTTCCAAACCCACCTGGATGAGTCCCTGTGTGACCTACTCTAGATGGTCCTGCTCTGGCAGGGGAGTTGGACTGGATGATCTTTTGAGGTCCCTTCCAGCCCTTAAGATTTTGTGATTCTGTGAATTCCATCACGTGGCCCTGGTACTGCAACTTCTGTAGCAACTGTGAACCACTCACACATACTTTGTAGAAGAGCAGAAGCTGCCTCCAGCAACAAGTCTCAGACCTAAATCATCTGGAAAGACCAAAATCCTGTTTGTTTCACGGTGTCAGAGGAGATCTTTGCAATACCATTCCACCTTTCTCCCAGCATGACCTACATAGCAGCCATCCTAAGTTGAAGTGCAATCCACTGAAGAAGTGTCTGATAAGCACTTCAAGGGTGCATTTTGGGGTTTGATTAGCTAGACAGTACTCAATTATATTATTAGGAGGACAGTTTTCTTTCATTGACTGACTTAAATGTTCTTATCTCTATTTTTCAACAATAGGTCCTACCCTCTTAGTGGATTGCCTTCCCAGCAAAGCATTCTTTAAGGAACATATGGAAAGCCAGATGCAGAATTCTGAGTACCAATCTCGATGCCCTGAGCCTTGCTGACAACTTCCCACTACCTTCTCATATTATGTGCCAAGACTAACTTTTGCAAATACACTTGACTCTTTTCCTCCCTAAAGTACATAAGTTCAGGCAGAGGTCCTCCCTTCACACCCTCTGAAGAGCTGATACTGCTGTTCTAATGCACAAATCTCCTGAATGATTTATAAATTATGGGGCATAAGCTCAGTATCTGGGTGCCTGCAGGTTCCGGAAAGGGCTTCTCAGCTGAGGCACACGTACAGCATACAAGCATGCCACACAGGCCAGCAAACATACTGCTAAAGGCAAAGGCAGCAACAAACTGATCATTCCCTTTCCCTCTCCATGCACCTGAACCTCTCAAGAAAGCCAGGATTCCCTGGTAACACACTGCAGCATTGCTTCAAAGCTTAGATCTCTCTGGCCAGCTCTCAGCAGCAGGAAAATGTAGTTTTGTAAATTCTTTATCCTTCCAGGGCAAACTTAACAGCACAGCTGTCACATTCTCTTGTGTTGGCTTGGTCCAACACCTACAGAAGTCAATGTAAAGATAAGCAGGGTTGAAAACACACTCTATTTGCCTGGCCCAAATTATTTGTAGCTATTTTCAGTCATTTGTACTACCAAGTGTTTGTTAAGAGGACAAAAAAACAATCCGAAAAACAACAAAGCCACCAAAAAAATAAATGGGTCGTTACTCATGTCTTGATTTCACTCTCACATGATGGATAATCATCAGTTAGAATGTCTGTTATTTCATCTGTGCCTCCACTCTGAGCTAATTGAAGTTCAGCATTTGCAGCTTATTAGCAAAAGACCTAGGGGCTGATAAAGGGATATTCTTTGTGTTTATAAACCTGCTGATGAAAATTTAAAGTCTCCATCTGGTACAGGCACGTAACCCTACCGCCCAAAGCACGCAACCAAATCCAACTTTGGACATGGGCCACTTCCAGTGATGCAACAACCCTGCACCATTATTATTTGTGTTCCCTGGCACAGGTGGAGTACAAATCCACCAAAATGAATGTCAATCCCATACCCACTCCAGAACTGCTCTGGTGCTCTCGGGTGTCAAACACTACTGGAGCAGCCACGTCCAACAAGGACAGCAAGGCCCTCTCTAAATGGCTCAAGTCCTTGACTCCTTTCAGTCTGATCATATACTGTAGATAACTTGGAGTAAGGGCTGAATTTCTCAGGGTGTCTCCATTGTGCCACCCTGAACAAGCACCAAGAAAACTATGACACTGCGGAAAACATTTTAGATTTTTTAACAAAACTGAATGAATCTGGAGACAGAAATTGCTCTTATAATCACACAGTAGTGACTGAAGCTCAGCCAGATGTTGGTTAGATTATGCTGAACCACATCCCTATGCTGGAAAGTCAACGACAGGACTGTTATCCATAGTACCTCTGAGGAAGAGAGGTTATTTAGGTACTCAACTCTGAGATGCTGTACTGAGAAGAGACGTGTCTGCTTCCTGCTACAGCAACCCTGCCAGGCCCAAAGTGACCATTAGGAACAGCTTACCTGAAGAAATGTCCCTGAACAAAGATTGTCAGAGAACTGAGCAACACAATAGTGGAAAGGAAAAACAAAGGCAAGTAGAGAGCTAGATGAAAGAGAAACTCTTCCTTGTGCAAGACTATCCCAAAAGTCACCACCACTTTTACCTACTCTCCCTGGAAGCAGATGAGGCTGAGCATAATTGAATACAGCTTTTTTTTCAGCGTAGCTGAAGAGTGGAAGCAGGAGACATGTCCTAGGCTGGGGAGACAAACTCAGACTCTGGACTCTCACATCAGAGTTTTAAATACTTGCCCAAGGCACTACCATGATTTTATGCCAAGTTCAGCATCAGCAAGAGACCACAGGTCCTGCCTCTTGCTACACTATGTATAGTTAGTGCTCCCAAACTTTTCCTCAGAGAGAAAGACAGAAGACTGTCTTCTGTTGGTCACAAAATCAGCCATTTCTTGCCCTGGACACCCCACCTACCCTCCTGCCCTGTGTCCTGCACCTCAGCATGGTCTTTCTGCCCACAGGAGTCTTCTCCCCAGTATGACTTGTTACAATTAAAGACAACATACTCCCACATCCATGGGCACGATGAATCATACAAGCAGGACACAAGCTATCAGTTGTTTTGGTAGATGCTAGCCATTAAAAGGGCCATTCAGAAGTTCTCACAGGTTGTACCATTTCACTTTTCCTACTGACTTGCCAGGATGTACCTGGGGTGAAAGCAGTCATCTAGAAATAAGGAGTTCTTAATTTTGTGGTTGCCATCAAGTGCTACAAGAGAACACAGATGCCCCCTCTGAGTGTTTCCACAGGTTTCTCACCACTCCTAGAAAATCCCATCTTGCGTCTCCATCAGACACATCCATATGGCATGGGAAAGCTCAAGCAGAGGTGATACTACTTGGGCTTGAGCAGAGCTCCCAACTGACAGCAAACCAGTGCCAAACCTCATCATTTGGGTGATGTATCTACCTGCACAGGAGGCAAGAAGAGGTCCCATGCCACAGCAGAACTCCTTACATGCCCACACACCTCAAAATTACATGCTGAACAACTCGACACAGCTAATGCAGAGAAAAACATCTTCCTCTCCACCTGGTTGATTTCCAGTGGGAGTGCACATATCATCATGCTAATACAATTCCACTCTGCTCTGGGAAGAAAGAAGAAATTTAAGGAGAATTTAAGCAGATGCTTGTTCTACCCAAATCTCACACAGCACTTCAGCCTGACAGTAATCACATACCAGAGTGCTCAGGCATTGCAAAGCCAGACATTTTTGGACAAAATCCTATTGCCCTTCCTTGCATTACTAAAACTTCCATTGATTTTAAGAATTAAAAAATCCACATGTGAACTGCTGATTCCGTCCCTGTACATGAACTGGAATGTTTTTGCTTCGTATGGTTGCATCAAAAAAACCAAATATCAAAAAACCAAGTACCACCCTGCTAGGTGCTAAACAAACACCTATCACTGAGTAAAGGAGAGGTCCTAATGCCTTTCTTGTACAACTCTGAAGAACTATGGTAGAGTTCTCAACTTCTATGCACACATCTCTGCCTAGCAGAAAAAGGTTGTTTTCTTCTTGCATTGTTGTTTGAGAGACCTTCCAGCATTTAAAGCAAAGGCAAAATGGAACTTTCAATGCCTTTATCATTCAGATAGGTTGTTGTAAGCAGAGAAAAACTGTTCCTTGTGGGTATTTAAACTATGAACTGAAAGTGAAAATAAGAATATAATAAGCCTTGTTATTTTGCTGTCTTCCTGACACACCAATCAAGACTTCTCATGCCATAATATGCAGTAGGCTATAACTCACAAGACAATATCTGCCACGATTCTCTTTTATACATTACATAACTAGCTCTATTCTTCATCTAGCAGCCCACGGGACACGCACTTGTCCCCGTGTCTGACTGCTGAAGAGCTGGCCAGGAGCTGTGCAAATGCTGGCTGCTCTTGTCAAGAGACCTGGAGGAGGTAAGTGTGGGAGAGTGAGCAAAAGGCAGTGAGAAGGGAAGGAAGAGGCTGGAGTAATTTATGGTATGGAGTAGAAAAGGCAGGTAGTGATGGAAGAATAGTACAGCCCAGCACTGAGTCAGGCTCCCTGCTTTTTTCTTCTACTTGCTGTATGTTTGTGGTGTGAAAAGTTGGGAGGGGGAACCTTTAAATTGTATGCAGTAAGATTGAGAAGTTATTTCAGTGAAGCATAAACTCTTCCCTTCTGTCTAACTCCCATAGGGATTTGAAATTCATAAAAATAAAAAGCCTGGCAAATGGTAAACCACTTTTGAAACAGAATAAGCAGGCAGAGCACTTGCCCCTAGACACTCTTCCAAATGTCACACTTGGTATCAAGCTCTGCTCTGAGCTCACAGCAGATGCCTGCTGCTCCCTACTTCTTAAGACAGCTGGAAAACTCTGCTAAATGAAACCTTTTAGAGGTCACACCAGTTAAACACACTGTCATTAATAAGTCACAGAGTACGTCAGCTACACTACATACTCCTACAAATTAACACTATTTGCTGAAAGCCAAGACAGGCACCGCTGTCATCTCACAAAGCTGTTCCTAAGCAACCAGACTCTATAGTCCAGAGCAATAGGTATGGGCAGCAGCAGCGTCAGCATCATAAATACCATCACTTAGGGCCGTGCCCCGAGAGCCTGCAGATGACGGATCCTCAGAACAGGCCTCAGAGCAACAGGCCTCGCACGTAACCAACCGTCTGTGAACAGCTGCTCCAAGCACAACAGCACAAAGGAATGTCTCTCATGGCAAAGACCCCAGGTATCTCTGAAGAGATGTGCAGCAACATAACTGGGGTGCCTGAGGTTTTATTTTTACAAGGCAAGTCCCTGCCTTGGAGCTCATCACCGTGTTAAAAACAGAAAGAGCAAAGTTACGATCTCTTCCAATAGATACATTTAGAGTTATTTAATTTACATGATTCTGCAGCCAGTAAAAACCCCTAGAGCATCCTAATTGTCTCAAATTGTTCTTTTAAAAAAAAAGCTTCTTAAGCTCTAAGGTTAAAGATTCTGCTATCAAAAGGAGCCTTTTTCTGGAATGTAAATAAGTAAAAAAAAACCCTGTTTATGTAGCTGAAAACATTAATAATGGAAGTTACTAACCAGCAGGCGAGGGCAGCAAGGGGCTTTAATAAACTGCAGCTATCTGCTTTCCTCTTACACATACGCTCCTGGGAACCAACAGCCAAACTCACCTTGTCTGTGTAACACTAAAGGCACTGATTTCCAAAAAGAAACTCTGACAAAACTTCTTAAGTTAATTGCTCAGCTTCCAACTAGGCACTAGGAGCGTGTGAGGAAGCAACTGCAAGAACAGCACCATGCATGTTCATAGCAGTGCTGTGCTAGACCACTCTCTCCTGAGCCATGCCAAAACAACCCAATGAGCTTTCAATCTGACAGACAGGATCTGACACAAGCATCCTCAAGCCAAGCCTTTGTCTCCTCTGCAGGTGAAAGTAAGAACCATCCTCTCATGTCAAGTCCCTACTCACCAGGAACGCAGCATCACTCTGCCCACGGGGAGGATTCACATCATTTGAGTCAATGTTGATCTCTTTCCTCCTGTAAGCAGGCAGGAATCTTTTATGAAAAGGACTGATTTTTCCTTCTTTTAATCATTAACCTGCAGTGCTGCTTTTTCATACATGGAAGGCTCTAATTTAGTCCCAGATGCTATTTGTCTTTAAGGTCATCCTATTTCAGAACAAAAGCAAAATTCTAGTGCTTGAAACCAGTGTGAAACAATTTTGCCTGCCTAATTTTCACAGCTTAAGATTTGTACAGAATTTTATGAAGGAAAACTGGGGTTTGTGTTTTATGGTGCCTGAAGGAGCTTTCTCACTTTATTCACATTGCACAGCTAAAGAAAATGGAAGTTGTTTCTCCTCATAGGTTTTTTTTTCTGCCTAAAAATGATAAATTTCAGTCTTGTCTATTCTCTTTTTTTTCCAGTTGCCTCCACAGAGTCAGTCAGGTCTTTATGAACTGTTAGCTATCTGACAAAAGAAGAATTTCCCAAAGAACCCTAATTAGCGAGAAAGAAGGAATTTTTATTCAGCCCCTGGGTTCAGTTACTAGCTAAGTTAACTCCAGAATTCAGAAAAGGGTTTGCTATGCCCACCTCTTCTCCTAAGAGCTGAGAAAGTCCCTTGGGAACCTGAGTCATCCGAGGAGACCTGTCGATGAGATGAAGGGGGACTGATGAAAGACAACATTCTTCATAGTTCTAAAGGTAAAAGGCAAGCAGGGAAAAATCCCTCCTGTTACTGGCAAGACACCCAAAGGAAAAATACTTCACATTTAGACATTCTGCAGATGTTGCCATGCAGAAGTTGTGAGCTGAAATAAAAAAAGAACGTTAACATCTATCTGGGTGACAATTAGTGATCAGAGATAAGTCTAGCAAAAAAAAAAAAAAAAAATCTGGAAGTTATTCAATCCTACTCTTAGAGGCTTTCAACAAATCCTCTGCTAGAGGCAAGAATAGGGCCTAACAAGCAGCACATGGCTGTAGACTCCCATTTGGGAAGATAGGGATGAAATCAAGACAAGTAAACTGCCTCTTCTTCTGATATATTCAGTAATGGCCACTGCCAATGACAGGAAGCAACTCTAGTTTAGAAGCACTGCTGGGTAAGAGTGCATTTGCAAGTATTAAAAGGAAACCAAACCCCAAAGCATTTTCCTTTCCTGATATATTAAATACTTTGTCTTTCATTCAGAGTCACACATTTTCAGTACCCAAGAGGATCAACAATTCTCAGCTGATGCCTTTGGCAAGGAAAGGACTAAGTAGACAGCTCTCACCGGAGATCAATAGCTCCAGATTCAGTATCAGTTTACAAAAATTCTACCTTCTGCATCTTCTTGCAGAGTGACATGCATGTCAGTTTGCCTGGAAAAACAAGAATATGATGCTATTTATATAGCTAAAACAGAAGAGAAACAGACTGTCTTGCCAGTATTTAAGGAGAAGAACAGACTACAAGACCAAAATATTACATAAAAACTAGGAAAAAGATTTATCTTATTTACAGATTGGGTGAATCTTGGAGAGGCAGGGGGTGTACACTGTTGAGTGCAGAGAGCACATTGCTTTCCCTTGCCATTACAGTACTTGAAAGACCAATTTATTACAATGTTAGCACCCACAAACATACATACATATATTCATTCTACCTTGCAGAGATTCATGTGCATCTCAGCTCTGCTTCCAACTAGCTATGCACAGACACAGACACAAGTGACATGAGAATTGTAGGCAGAAAGGCAGTTTGTAGTCCAAGAAAATACTGCAAAGCAAGACATTTTTAAGCATCCTTCTTGAATTGTGGGTAAAATGATTATTACAGGTAAAATTAAATAGATAGTAAAATGAAATTATATTACTTGTAAATATTTTTGAGAGTTAGAGGGGAGATCTTATTAACATTTACAAATATCTAACGGGTGGGTGTCAGGAGGTTGGGACATCCTTTTTTCCTACAGTAGCTAGCAACAGGAAAAAGGGTAATGGGATGAAGCTGCAACACAAACAGTTCCACTTCAATATAAGAAAAAGCTATTTCAGTATTGAGGTGAGGGAGCCCTGGCACAGGCTGCCCAGAAGGGTTGTGGAGGCTCCTTCCTTGGAGGTCTTCAAGACCCACCTGGACATGTTCCTATGCCACCTGATCTAGGTGAACTTGTTTCTGCAGGGGTTTGGACTAGTTGATCTCTAAAGGTCCCTTCCAACTCTACCATTCTATGATTCTGTGACCTATAATACTACCATTAGCCATATTCTTGGGAGGCCCTGCACTTGGAGGTCTGAACCCTGACAGGGAATTGATGCCTGGGTACCACAGACCATCTCCTGTAAAACAACTGCTGCAGGGAAAATACTCCAAAAAACTGTGGAAGCTGAAAAATAAGTCAAATAAGGCAGATGAAGGTGATGGCTGACTTGTAACTGCCTCCCAATTCTTTACTCCCTCCAACACGCACACATGTATGTCTCTTAGTCAAATGCATCTGTGTGAGTTTGTTCAACTTTCTACCAACTTATTACTTAGGCTGAGATCCAAAATAATTGGACTGATTTTCGGAAATGATGAACATACAAATGTTCTCACCAAGTATAAAATAAGACACAGAGATTTTGGCTCTTTTGAAAACAACAAGGCCATCTAAGCTTTAAAGTTGCTATCTTTTTAGCAGCAGATCACCACACGTTGTGCAACAGAAAAACCAAGAGAAGTACTTTTTGGTTCTCAGATTTTCAGGTCCCGATCTTTCAGTTTTGTCTACTACAAGAAATGCTTAAAGATGGACTGACACTCACTAGATGTGCTAGAAATAGCTAAATATGAGCAGTCTGTCTCTCTTCAGATCAAAGCTCTTTACCTCCAGTCAGAATTGATCTTTCAGTGGAGGAAAACCACTTGCAGAGATGGCTTCCCAAATGATTTTAAAACAATGCTTCTTGTCTGTGTCATGCTCCTGAAAATATGCCGCATGTCAGACAGGTACAAAAAGGTTTACACTTCTTCAAGAAACAAGAGTAGAAAAAAAACCCAAAAACACCACCAAGAAATTATATTTAAAAACACAAGCAAATAGCAGGTACAAAGGTAAAGAAATCTATTGATATTCTGGTGAAAATGTGAATGCAGAGTGAGACATTTTCCCAGCTTCCCTGCAGATCTCATGTGGCTGTGCATATTGAACTTGCTGTGCAGAGACATGGCTAGCTGGAGTGCCTTAGATCAGAAAGAGCCGACCTACATACAGCTCTGTCGTCATCCCAGCCCCACACCATGTGGGATGTAGAAAAACACAAGAGAGTTTTTCCTGCATTGCCAGAGGATGCCTGTGCAGGAGATACCGATCAAAAATGAAAAAAAACAGGCTGAAAACCAAGAATAGAAGCAAGATACCAATCTCTACCTATCAGCTTTCCTCAGGCTAATAACTGAAACATCCTCATATTGAAGAAAGCAGAGAGTCAGATATATCAAACAGTCATCAAGGAAATTTTCAAGAGACAGAAAATGCAATTTCAACAGAATACAATGAAAAGCAAGCAAGATATAAAAGTTTAATAACTTGGAGGCATTTGTTCTTCCCCAGTCAGTGGCATTTTGGTTTGCCATTTTAAAAGCACACCAAACAGACATCTGTGCTATCTAGTTTGCTGCTCTATGACTTGAATTTCAGTAATGACTAGAAAGATTATTGGACAGGCACATTTATAAACCACTGACAAGTGCTGGAGGCTTGAGAACCACAAGGGCTTTTTCTTAATTATCTACATGCTGGTTTGGGAATCACTGAAAATCTCTTCCACCAAAAACAGTTTGATAGAAAATTAGGTTTTGAGTAGAAGCCTTGTGACATTTAATCAGTCAGCTTTCTGCAGGAATTGGTGTGCTGCTAATAAACTAATCAACTGAAAACTGAAATGGTTATCACAGAAGAATTGTATTCGGAGTGAATCCTCAGGCCTTTAACTGGATTCATTCACTTGACTAACTTTTCTCTGGAGGTGAAGAGGAGTGTGTCCAGCAGGCTGAAGTAGGTTCTTCTCCCTCTCTACTCTACCCTGGCGAGGCCTCATCTGGAGTTCTGTGTCCAGTTCTGGGGTCCCCAGCTCAAGAGGGACAGAAATCTGATGGAGAGAGTCCAGTGGAGGGACACCAAGTTGATCAGGGACTGGAGAATCTTATGAAGAAAGGCTGTGGGATCTGGGACTGTTCAGCCTGGGGAATAGAAGACTGAGAGCGGGTCTCATTAATACTTAAAAGTATTGGAAAGGTGTACGTCAAGAGGATGGGGCAGCACTTTTTCCTGATGTCTCAAATGACAGGACAAGGAGTAATGGACAAAAGCTGGAACACAAAAAGTTCCATTTGAACATAAGGAAAAACTATTTTACTGTAAGAGTGTGGGAGCCCTGGCACAGGCTGCCCAGGGAGGTTGTGAAGTCTCTTTCTCTGGAGGGTTTCTAAATATACCTGGACGTGTTCCTGTGTGACCTGATCTAGGTGGACCTGCTTGAGCAGGGGAGTTGGACTGGATGATCTTGAGAGGTCCCTTCCAACCCCTACCATTCTGTGTTTCTGTGTCATGGCTGTGAGACTCTATACACCTCTGAATGGACTAAAAAATCCTGAAGGACAGAGCAGAATTGAGAAAGAAGTCCTTAAGAAGGAGAGAAAAAAAAATGAGCAAGCAACTAGAGCAGTCTCCACTGCTGTCTCCTCACTTTGTCCTCTCAGCTAGTCACGAGAAAGGCTTGGCAAATTACATGAATTTCCCTGCTATAATTCAGCTTTGCCCTCGAAGGCCAAACAGTAAAAGGTTTTAGTACCTCCAGATTTGTTTGTATCTCTCTATCTGGCTGCATAGGCTATTAGTCCTGCTTTTTAAGAAAATTTCTTAGTCATGAACAGATCTGAATGCACTCAGATCTCTCAGTCCTGTCCCAACCCAAATATTTCACCTGAATTAGCAGACATAATTCTGGGTAAACTGTGAAGGTCAGTGAGAACTCAAATCTTGCTTAAAAAGCAAACAAAACAGAACTTCATGTTGCCCATTCCATATTATTACCCCACAGTAATTCTGCACTCTGATAGCTCTGCTGAGAGGCTGCACAGACTCTTATCAAGCAATAACCTGGTGCTGTGTGTGAACGACTTGCTTGGACAGTTTTTCAGTAATACCTTCAACTACTGACGAACTGTGGTTAGTGATAGTTACTGCAACCATGTAATGTTTGTTCACCACACTATTATGACACAGATGTTTTTAGTCAAAAGATATTAAGATACTGAATGACCAGACATATTAAGATCTTGCATTGCCACACAGAGCTTGAAAACTTCTTGTGATTTTCACTAGAAGTGAACATCATGCTTGTGAATAGAAAAATGAATTTGTTCCCATAAAACAAGGCAAATAAAAGGACAGATAAGTCAGAGTAAGTTCAGGCAATTCCAATGTTCCATTATTAAAGGAACATCATTCACCCACTTTAGGCCACACAACTGCCTAAATGAAAACACCCACTTCTTTAAAAAATAATCACACATGTATCAGGGTAGAGAAAAAGATAAAACTCCTTTTAAAAATGTAGGAGAGGTAAGGCTTACTGCAGAGATCTATCAACACTGTAATGTAGGTTTTTCATAATCCATCTGGTATTTGCATGTGTAAATATTTGCATCATTTACAAATCACAAAGAACAACACTCCAACTATTTTTCAAGGTGATGTGAGAGCATTTGTATGACTTTCAACAGAGTAGTCAGATGAATTATGATCATATTTGTTTAGCATTTGTTCTCTGAATACAGGATAGACAGACTAGAGGAACAGACACTGGGAAACACCAGTAAGTTCAGAACTTGTAGCTTACTGACCAGGCTCTCAAAATCGCCTGGCTCAGTTTTCAAATGTAAAGCAACCAATGTTATAGAGGCTTTTAGCAATTCTCATTGCTCTTCTGTCATCTGAATGAGAACACAGGTCTTCACATGCAACTGCTCCTGTCTCCAAAACATTATCAAAGGAGGAAAAAAAGGACAAGAAATAATAATTATGAAAAAAAAACATGAGTAAAGCTGAACAAACTGACAATCAGTGGATAGAAGAGAGTGCTCTTGACTCCAGACAACCGGGGCTGCATCGCACATGCTAAATGCATGAAAACTATGTTTCTAAAAACAACATGGAAACTAAAAACAACTCATCTGATCTCTGGGCATGCAACCAGCCTTCTGTACCAGGAAACCCCCATCTGATGGGTTTAGAGGTATCCTTGAACTAGTGTTGGAGATTTTTAAAGAAACAGCAAATTGTGTGGTGGCCTTACTCAAAGCCGGGAGGAGAAGGTTTGACTGTGATCTCAACTAATGAAAATACCTCAGCATCTTGCTTTTGGACATACATTTTAAAAAGCAAAGGGAAGAACAGCAGGCTTGTGAATATTGCTCTACTTGTTGTAAAAGGCTTGCTGGCCCATGTGAAAAATTAATCTGAAAGGGAACATATTTTGGAATGAGTCTACACTGAAAATGAAGGCAGAGGTGAATATAAATTAAATACCATCAGGGTGTAACTAAATAGTTACTCTTAATACTTTGGGAGGCAGTTGGCTAGACAAGGTGAAAATCATGACAAACTGGAATGTCTCACTGAAATATGGGGCAAAACAGTCAGGGAAGCCTGAAAACTCAGCTTAATATCTAGGCTGGATATATTCCTGACAGCTAAAGTCTCCTGGTTCTTATTTGAGACTAGTTGGTGGGGTGGGATTTGACAGTCCAGATATTTTAGCCAATTACACATTCAGGTGATTTTCTTTCAATTTTTTTAACCCCCAAAATTTATGATCAGTTTAAGAATTTTGTTTGAAAGGATCTAAATAAACATCATTCAAACAGCTTGGATTCTGTGATTGTAGTAAATACTTTTTTTTTAATTTATAAATAGAGAACTCTGAAAGAAAGACTTGAGTGAACATTTTCTTCTCAAGTTTTAGGATTGGTCTTCAAAGGCTATTTAATAGGGTCTTTTTAGATCAAACATAGACAAAATGACGACCTAAGTAATTAATTTGTATTCTGCTACCTTGACAGTCTGCTTCCTTAATCTCTTCCATTTTCTCACAAGTCATCCCCATAGCCTCAGCACTCTCATAAGGGAAGACATTTCTGCAGAGCATATAAACCCTTGTGTCTCTTAAAGAAAGTGTAGCTGCAGCTGTAAGAGCATACCTCAAAATGCTCATATCCAAGAATGACTTGGACTTGAACATTATTAACTAACAAATAAGATAAGTAGGTGCATTTCCCATTAATTAAATCAAGTCAGGAACAGGGGATCATCAGCTCTGAAATTTTAAATCCTCAATCACATCACCACCAGTGTCCTTAATTGCCTTCACTCTACAAACAAATCTATTTTCCACTTTCACATTCTTCCACTTTCTCTGGTCACATTCACTGCTGAAGGTTAACTATGACTCTTAAGACAACAGGAGATATATCTGATGCTTCCTTTAGCTGGAAAAAAATGTTTAATTCATTAAAAGCACAAAAAAAGGCTGGTGCCCTTGAGTGAGCAACTGAATCAGGATAAAACATAAGACCCTGAGAATTAAAATAAAACAAATATCTGTCTGACTGCACAGAGGCTCAGCTGTGCCCTTAGTGTCACCTGCCATAGTGACTGTCACTCATTCTTTCTAATACACAAAAATAAGAGAACATTCTGCTGCAGCACTTGAAAGAATTCAGAGATTAAGGTATTCAAAGGTGGAGATGGAGACAACAGCTGCATTTTAGTGACAGCAGCACTCGTGAGCTAATGCCAATATATAAGTACAAGCAGAGCACAAAGTGCAAACAAAGTGAAGGCATCCTGAAGGAGTCACACAAGGTTAATCATAGGGTGTGATCTTGCTCTTTTTAAACAAAACTGCATCATCACTGCCATGTACTATAGAGTTTTAAACATCTTAGGGTAGTTTTTTCTTTTTTCTTTCTTTTTTTTTAATCTCCAGCACAACAATGAAGGCTTATTTGTCCTCTTGACAAGCCATGAAGAAAAGAAGGCACCAGAAAAGTTATGTAAATGTGCTCCTGATCAACAGAACACTGATGCTACTATCTGAAGACAGTGAAATGAGTGGTCTGTCCTGGAAGAGCAGGGATTGTGCAAAGCAAGAAGACAGTCATAAGAAGTTTGCCACCTTGCAGAGAGTCTTGGCAGAAATGATGGCATCAGCCTGTGTTGCATGCTTTCAGTCTCACTCTGTGTCAATTGTGTGGTAAGCATTGCTAGGGTTAAAACAGCATGAGGTGTGATGCTTACCAGGACAAGACTCCAGGGAAGCCTTTGGAGCAGAAAATACATTCACTACAGCACTGTGTGCTCACTGGTAACTTTGATCACAGGGAGCTTTGCTGCTCTGGACCATGGGGGAAGCAGTGTCTCTCCAGGTCTGCCACTGGCCACTCCACACAAGTCATTGGACCATGGAGGGATGGGATTTATTCACCCCCCCTCCCCCCTGCCCCATCCTGAAACCACAGTGTGATACAGAGCCATACTGATAGAACTGGCAAATGACACTGAGGAAAATCTCTATGGGAAATCCCACACTAACAGTCTGCTGGGAATTTGGGATGTGCTTCTAGGAATTAGGTTAATGCCAGCAGCTGCTTTCTAACGTCCACTGCTCATCTCTGTGGGGTCCTCTCAACCCACATGCACTTATACACTGCACAAGTGTCTCACCACATTTGAGAAGATCAGACTCCCAACACAGACTTTCACAGATTACAACTGAGGTAGTAGCAGTGGTCTTGACTACATTATTTTTCCTCACGTTACAGAAAATTAAAGAAAATGTTAAATAAATGCAAATAATGGCAGTTCTTATGTTTGTACAGAAAGCCTTACTTTTTTAAAATGCAATTTACATGAAAGGAGACAAAGTATTGTGAACTCTTTAGCAAAAAAACAGCCCAAGGAAAAAAAGGTGATTGAAAAGAAATTACATCCTGGCTACAGGTAAATTACATTACAGACAGCTAGTTGTCCAACAGGAACATTTTGGACTGTGATACACATCAAAATAAATCTAATTACCCTTAAAAAATTGGAGAATCTGTAAGTTTACTTAAAAAATAGGAGATGAGCTTTTAATTGTTTTCACTGCAGACACAAACAAAAGATGCTGATTAACTTACTGGGCTCGAGAGAGGCAATTATTTTGCAGCAGATGCATCTGTAAGAGTAATTCTGTGACAGCTCCAGATTTAATCTGCCTTTGTTTTATGAAGACCATCTGCACAAATTATTTTTTTTCCCTTAGATTTTAGGTTTTGAGATGAACTCTGCTCAGGCAGAAAGCAAAACTTAATTACAGCCCAGTATCAGGACCTCTTGATGCTCGAGACACACACTACAGACTAAGCCTAATGAAAGCTCCCTAGCTGGAAACAGAGTTTAATTTCCTTTAAAAAAACAACAACAACAACAAAACACACTCTGTAGTTTTGGAAAAATATTAAAAAGATGATGGAAAACAGATGAAGAGATTACTGAGCACTTATGAAAGGGAGGAAAATGTAAAACTGTTTTGCCTGGAAACAAGCTAAGATGTATTTTAATAAAATACTCCCTGACAGCTAATGTGCTGTTTCATTCTGCAATATTACCTGAGAAGCAGAGCATCTAGATAACAATTTTCTGTTAAGCTCTAAATCCACAGACTCGCTGGATTTAGTGTGTGTTTAGCAAGTAATGCCAACATCTTCACAACAGCTTTCCCAGTGCTGTTCCCCAGGTCACTACAAACTGTAGCTCAAGGGTAGCAGTGGAGGAGAAAAGTGCAATATCGTAACACAGTAAGTGTGGACTGTGCACACATTCATCATGTGACCCCAGCCCATCCTAACCTGGGCCTCAAGTCTTTCCCCAGCAGCCACTAGACTTCACAGTGCTCTCACACTGGCCAACTTGGCGGTGGGACTGGGCTGGGGGGTTCTTCTGATCAGAGCAAAGCAGACTGTGCTGAGGAGCCATCAGTCAAAGACATGGAGAGACAAAGGCACCAGCATCAAGTAAGGCCACAGGGTAAGTCATTAGACAAGGCTGCAAACTTGAGCCTCCAAAACACTGCCCCATGCTCCCTCCCTTGGATCACCAGCCTCACAAGCTATTTAACTGAAATGCCAGCTGCAACCCAACGTATCAGCTCAGTGTCCCACTCATATGTCATCTGGCAGAACTCTTATCTCCTTGGATTTGCTGCCTCTGACCTGGACTGTGCTAAGATTTTTCTGTTCTCAGTGCACTCTGTGCAGCATCTCACAGGGGGTAACACGATGCCCCAGCTCACGAGCATCTGATTTTTTATAGGATTGTTAGACCAGGTCAGGGTTATTCATCTGGTTTTGACACTGGCCAGACCCACAAATAACTCAAAGATCCTGAGGTGCAGGAAGCCCTCCAGCTCCAAACCAAGGCAGTAGCCATATGGCCAGCACTATGAGGAAATAAGCCTTAGCAAGCAGAATTACAACCAAAGTCTCCAGAATAGCAGAGGAATCCTTCTTTGGACAGCTCTCCCTCAGCCAGTACTCATTTGCCCTCATCCTTATTTTAAAGGTAAATTCCCAGGTTAAAGGCAAGGTAGAGCACATGGGTTTTGGCAGTTTTGTCAAACAAAAGCATTAGCCTTGTGTGACCATCCTTCCCAAATGCATTAATAGCTGCTACTGAGAAATCAAGTCATCTCTCAGGCAAGGCTTAAACTCTTCTCTAAGCAGCCACACCCATGCCCCTTCACCAGCACTCGTTTGCCATGCATCTAGCCACTGGAGCTCTGCACAGATAGGAAAAGTGCAGTAGATTTTATTTATTCAAATTAATCCACTGAATGAACTAACTCATCCATGTCAAGTCTCTAATGGGCATTGTGCAGTATGACTTCAGGAGGCATCCAGAAGCTAAGACACCATACAAAATGAACCCATCAGTACTCACTTCCATGCTCTCCTTTGGAGGCAGACCTCTACAAAGCGTCACCTACCGTATGCCATCCAGCCCCAAGAGTGCTCTTTGTATCAAGGTACAGCTAAGGTTCAACAGATGGTTTATTGCACCTCCTTTGTCTTCATTTTTTTTTTTGCCTTTAAGCAGGACTTAATGTGCACCAAAACACATTTGGGACAGTCAAAGCTGTCACATTTTTCAAAGACCGCACTGAGCTTTAGGGAATATTCGCATGAATGTTAATGAAAATAGAGATGTTCCTGCAACACTGCTAGAGGAAAAACAAAGACAGTTTTGGGCACAGTGTTATAGAAAAGGACAAAGCAAGAGTTAAATCAGCATAGACATGTAGATGATGTTCTAACAGATGCAGAACTGAAAACGTTAACCTCTTCTCCAGCAGCAAAAAGAGGCAGGGACAACTATCATTAAAGTTTTAGTGAGTTACCATCAACCAGATGTAAGTTCTAGATACCATTTATGTTACACAAGTTAACTTAGCTCTTGCTTAATTAGCTACATTCTGCAATAACATGCCGAAATGATAACAACCCATCTGGCAAGACCAAACAGCACCCAGCCTCATGCTCATAGTCCAATTGTGTGAAGAGGATACAGAGACCAAAGAGTGCTACTTGGCACTCCATTGCCTTTCACGTTTTGGTTCCTCTCACTGTGGCAGCCTTACTAGCAAAGCAACCTGCCACAGCTAAGGGTAATATGCCCTTCCAAGTGCATTATTCCACAATAACTGGGCTCCAGATAAAGCCTTCTACACAGATAAGCATTTGAAGTACTGAGTTGATAGTCAATATATTCATATTCCAAATGACATGCACTTTATAGTCCCTACAGTGTTTACTCTCACAGGATTACTCCTCATGCAGGGACGAAAAGTGCAGAGAGGGAAAACCTCGCCAGTACTATATGTGGCATTAAGCTATCCAAGCAGAGCAAGAGGTGCCTGCAGTGTTCACCCAAAGCTAAAGTCCTTGTCGGGTTCCTGCATCCCTGAAGAAGATGGGTTCTGCTTCTGCTTTCTCCCTTCTTTCATCAGAGGTGGAAATACATTTCCAGAGCCAAGGCACAGTGATATTCAGATACGTATCCACACTCTGCGTAAGTTTTAAGCAACAGGCCATTTCTGTTGCTTATACTGATTAGTCACTAAAGCAAGAGTAATTAGGGATACTATGGTGTCCAGAAAAGAAATATAATCCACAGGAACACATTTGGTTCCTGAGAGGGGAGCAGAAACAATTGTTTTCAAATTGGCAGCAAACAATGTTTTGCAAAAGGAAAACCCCAGACACATTATCAGATGTAACTGCTTGCAAAACAGCAGTGAAGTCTGCTTACATTCTCATGAAATAATCAAGAGAGGGAATTAGACTCCTGTCACAAGCCAATAACTTGCTGGCTGAGAAAAGCTATGAAGGTCTGTTTGAGAGCTGACAAGAGAGGGAGGGCCCAACTATTGCCTGGCAAGGCTTCAAAAATCTTGGAAGATTCAGAATAAATCCCTTCACTGAGGCTGCTGAATCAAACCAAGCTTCCCATCTTCTCTCAAATTTGGCCATCCCATTGTTTTGAGATCACCTTGTTCTTACTAATATTTACTCCAAGACCCTACAGGAATCAAGATGAGCAGGATCTACAGGCATGTAGAGTTATAATATTTCTAAGGAGGCCAAATTTGCCCCTAGCTGAGGCAGTACAGCTCTGTATTAACGCACTCCTTTCTGTGCCTTTGCTGCAATGAGATTTTGGCTAAGTTTGATCACTATACATTCATTAAGCACTAGTTTGGAAAGGCAAATTCTGGTTTTAGTGCACAGCTGAGAAAAGGTGAATCAGCAGGAAAGACTCCTGCAGATCCTTTCACAAGGATTTCCTTCTGAAATCAACTTACTCTTAAGAAGTTGTTAGACTGATTTGTTGTTTGTTTTCTTAACAGGAGGCTCAAGAGCAGGGGAATCATTGCTCTGATCTCAGAAAGGACAGCTCCAACACTTGAAAGAAGGCAGACATTGGTACCTAGAAACAGCACAGTGGTTTTGTTCTGCGCTACAGGGAGGAAGATTTTAGCAAACTAAGGATGTAACAAAGCAGATTATGCGCCTGAAGTATTAAAAACAGCCAGAGGCACTTCTTAAAGGTGGGTCATTGCCTGAAAGACACCATTAGGTTCTGGAATCATCTCATTCTACAACTAGCTCTTCAGCATGCTGTAGAGATAGCAGTCAACTAAACCATAACTGAACAGGGAGTTTCATCTACAAATATTTCATTGGCAGGTATTGTTAATACAAGAGAAGTCATGAAGAATTTAAGTGACTAAATATTTTATGTACATTTGTCAGAACAACTCAGGCAAAACCAGCATTTCTGTGTGAAGAATCACATTTGCCAGCAATGCACATTCACCCTCTTCTGCCACGTGGTTTAACTCATCCTGGTGGGTATGTGTTTCACAGGTGCTAATTGTGGAGCCTGATGCTTACATTCTGAATATCAGATTCAACTGTGAACCACATTTTTTCTTTTATCTTATGCAAAAGAACAATTATTCTTCTTTCTCTTAAGAGAAAAAAAAATCAGAGCTAGATCCTCATCAGCAATAAATCACTGTCCCCATTAATGATCAAGCATGTTGTTGAAAGCTAATAGCAATATGTGATTTCTTAACAATGCAAAAATATTTCTCTTTATATTCCAAGATTGCTGGGCTGAAAAATCCTAATATTTCCTCACATTTAAATTGAACACAGGAACAAAACCCACTGGCACAAACTCAGTGACTCAGCCACTAGAGCTAACTTCACTTCTGGAATGCTGCCACAGGCTCTGCAGATGATTCACACGCACACACATGCTATTAGACAAATTCCTCGTATAAAATAATAATTAGCAGCAATAACAAACATCCTACCACAAAGCACTGGTGCAGCATGAAATGGATTTTCTCAAGCAATTTTATTTTGCATCTTCTGTTGCCTTCATTATATTTTAATTAAAACTGCATCAGGAGAAAAATTAACCTAGAAATAACCTCATTAGACATCCAGAGAAGCAGCAATGTAGAGCAATATTAAATTCAGCTGGGAATGCAGATGCTAGCTCTGTAAATCAGTTCTGGTTTGATTCAGCACTTCAGCAGCAAGTTCACCTCTTCAAGAAATTGCTACTTAAATTATAAGACCTCACAAAACAGATCCCACTTGTTCCATACCATGACCGGGAGTAAAGACAACATATTTCTCTCCGATCTTTATAGACCATAACTGCTTAAATCATTAAATTCAGAACAAGTCTGTATTATGAATAGCACAGAAGTACTTGGGGCTAGACAGAGCAGCATGTTAAGGGTGAGCATTCCTCAGACTCATTCAAGTTAGCATACTTTTGATATATGTTATCTGTGGGTTATCCATTAACAAAGCAAAGTAACACTGTAAAATTTACTCGCACACAAGATAATCTAATTAGTGGACCAGAAAAGTTTGTTCCTTCCTCCAGCTCTTCATTGCTTGCTTCTCTATTCCAACGACCCCTTTATACTTCTGCTTTTAGGTAGGTTGTCCAGGAATTTATTTTCAAATAAAAGTACACAAGAGGTACAGATTACTGAATGCAAGAGTTGTAGGCATTACAGAATCGATACTAGCTTTGACATCTGCAGAATAGGAACATATCTTTTATACAGGAGAAATGAAGGTGGTGCCAGGCAAGATCCTATCAGAAGTAGATCTAGTCTAGTATGTCCCCTTTACTTGTGGTCTGTTGTAGGTGGCAAGAAGGAAATATGCTAATGGGGATATACAAGTATGATCTAACACTTGAAATTAGGCAGTGATTAGTACAAGCCTCAAAACACCACCACCCTATGTATCCAATATCTCACACAACAACACTTATGTCAGCAAGAACTATTGATTTAGCTTGTTCTTAAGCTCTTAGTCTCAACAATTTCTTGTAACACTGAGTTTATAATCTAATTACCTGCTGTGTAAGGAAGTGCTTGACTTTGATTCTACTCCCCTTCCTTTTCCTTGTCTTCCAACAGATTGTTGCAGAACCAATATTCAGATTCCTCTCTAGATTATTATTTTCTAGATATATTTAAAAAAAATACAAGTTTTGCATAATTCTTCGAGATAAAACAGACCACTGTGGAAGTACCAAAGCCCACGTTCATCTAGAACACCTTATAGTGTTTTTGTCTGCTTTCTCATGCTTACTCTTTTCTGGTTATTTTTGTCTCATCTTCCCAGATTTCTTTTTCAAATAGACACCTTTTCCTGTCAGATATCATAGCCTGTACAAAGCTGGGACCTCCTTTAGTACTAACTACTTAAGAGATGTGTAAAGTAGTCTGTGGGTATTTATGGATGGCAGCATTGCAAAGGGCTTACTTTTTTGACATACCCAAATAACTTTCAGAATAAGATCACCTTTATGACACAGGCAGTGCTATCTTTATTAAACACTGTCAACTTGTAAAACTCAAGCCATCATTTGCTTCTATATCTACCCAGGAATGAATACAAACAGAACACAGCTAGAAATATCTCAACATTTTGAAAAGAACAGCAAGGAGCACATAGCACAAAATATTGTCATTTGTTTGCCAGTGCTTATTATGGCAATAAATAACCAGCTGCCTGCTACCCTTCACGTATACCCTCAGTGTAGAGGCTTGCTGTAAACAGAGAAGCACTGCTCAGCCTGACAGCATTCCATCTGTCTGTGGAGGAGATTTTATAAGAATATGTATGTGCATGCATAAGCCAGCCAAGGGCTTAAGTTACTATGAAATCTACAGTATCCAGCACAACGAAGAAAACGGAATGGGTGGTTGTTAAACTTACAAAGGGAGAACACAGACATAGGAGAGCTCCGGGATAAAACTTCACGTACCATAACCCACACTGATGCTGAATCACTGGCCTGTGTTGTTTTATTTACAAAAAAATCTGGATGATGAAAGTATGTTTTATTTTATACTCATAGTCTGCTACTAAAGGGTTGTGAGTCACTGTTTTTTTGTGTTTTTATGCTGCAGCCTCATCAGCTGTAGACCAATGAGGTCAGCAAAGTAAAACAGAGAAACAGGCAAAAAACCCGAGGCCTGAATTAAGACACACAAAGAACTGGTTTAAACCCACTGCCAGATCCCCCACTTACATCATTTATTATTTTGATAGGTGCCTGAGCTGGAAGGCTTTAGGAATATTTCATCTGAACCCAATGCATGTGGTGCGGTACAAGCCAGATGTTACAGAGGGGGAGCAAGGACACATTGAGAGCAGCGTGTAAATGCAAAGACAAGGGACTAAGCAACTACACAGAAAACCAGGAAGACACTCCACAATGATTGCCACAATCCAGGATTAATCCAGGATTTAATCCAAACCTGGCCTAATGCAGACCACATCACAGCAGAGACCAAGGACCTCTAGTCAGAAGGTAGCAGTGGCTGTTCAGGTAGTAGCATCCTACCTCATCATACAGCTACAGAGCAACGATTCTCCAGGCATTGGATCCACTGTAAGATCCACTAATATGCAGAGAATTAAGGCATCCCTGATCACAGGCATCATTACTCTGCTCTTACTCCAAATTTACCACAGCAGAATTAGGTGGGAACGAGTTGTATTCTCTAACAGTATTAAGTCTGGCCTCTCCACTAAGCAGTCCTGTGAGCACAGCAAGGAATAAAGCTTCTCATTTCAACAGCTTCGACATCTCTTTTTTCTCCCCCTCCCTGTAACCAGCCACAGATAATTCTCTAAGATGTGTTTTTCTGTTGCCAATTCACAGCAGCACCTAAAGAAGCTTCAAAGTCTGGGAATAAATTCATAAGCAATGAAGAGACCATGGCTATCAGGGCAGATGGATCTTGTTTTCTCTTGCTGCACTTCAGTGACAACCATCGGTGCAGAGCCTTTTGGGTCCAATAAACTTTAGATCATTTTTCTAGTCCACAGTCACACTACATGTCAGAGAAAAGGCTGAATGACAGAGAGGTAAGTGTAGTGAAAGCCTCCCAGTGAAAAGGAGAAAGTCATGCTGTGCATAAATGGTCAATGGCGGAACAGATGCCCAAAAGCAGTTAAACAGAGAATTTAGGTCTCTGAGGGTCCTCCAGGGTTTTCTGTGCAACAGGACAGGTCCATCTGAGAAATTACAAGGCAAAACCCCTGCACAAGGTAAAACTTCAGACCAGGGAAGAAAACAAAAAGAATTTAAAAAAATCTTCCTGATAATGAAAAAACATCCTTCATTACTGTACAACTTCACTGCTTAGGCCGTGCAGGTACTTCACACAGGCTCATATACCTTATCTCAGTGACATTCAGACAAGCTCAAGAGATACCAGTACTTCAGCACGCAGTGATCTGGCACATGTTGTTTATATAAGCTAACCCTGTAAATTGTTAGTAAAAGAACATCCTCTGATTATTTATTTACACAGCTCCAGGGGGCTGTTTGCTATCTCAGCAGTAACTATGCTGAATTACATAAAAGCATCGTCAGAGAGGGAGGGACACTCGTGTACAAACAAGCTCCAACACGTGGCACAATGCAAACCTGTCTTTCCATGGACTACACCAGAGACCAAGGCTTCTGAACACAAGCAGCAAAGCTGGGTACAGGTCAGGTAAAACATGCATCTATCAGAGGCATACACTTGAGAAAATCAAGCAGAAACAAAAGCCAGTGACTTCAGGAGTGACAGTTCTTATTTGTGTTGGATCGCTAGAATATTAAATTGCCCCCTACACTACAAACACTGCTCACAACTACATTGGAGGTGGTATGTACCAACGCATCTGTGGTTAAATGTGTGAAGCTCAGCATTCACTGGAAGCCCTGTAGCATCCTTACCTAGGTTCTCTGCCTTGAGTACACCTGCATTTCAGGTTGGTGGAGCTATACTGCCTTCTCAAATGGCCAAGCTAACCTGGTTGACCCACACAGTAACATGCTATCAAAGAAATATCCTGAAGGATGGACCCAGTATCACTTTCCAAGCCAATCTGCCCTTTTTCACTGTTCTGTCCTAGCCAGATATCCTTCATGACTTAAATTGGACTTTTTAAGCCATTTTCATACATCTTCACCACCTACACCAAGTGTTGCAGCTGACAAGCTTGAGACACCAAGGCAAGCTCTGCAGAGGAAGGGTAGTGCTGCTTTTACATAACAAGCTAATCACAAGCATTTCATGTTTTGCCGCTTGCTGGCTGCTCAACACACATATCAATGTCTTGGGTCATTTTTGCAGCATTTGCACTACAACAAGTCCCTAAAACCAAATTGCAAAGAGCAGCTTTAATATACAAGAAATCAGCCAACATCTTGGAAGCTGCACACAAAATAATTGAACATTGATGAAAAGATGCCATGAACGAATGTCCAGGTAACAGGAACAGTCACAGTCCTACAGAGCTTTCTCTAGTTCTTTCAGTTACTTAAGGATTCATGGCATCCATTTTCATTTTTCTTCAAGAAAAATGTACAGCAGCTCTTGCACTCCAAAGTGACTGGAAACATCAATGAATAAACCAGCATGTTTCACAGCTGCTATTACTATATTATTGTAGCACTTTAGTATAAAAGCACGTACCCTGGCTTACAGGCCTTCATGACTGCTTTGTAGCTTTTCCTCTCCAACTGTTAAGGAAAATGGGAGTTTCACTAAAATTGTTTTCCACAAAAGATGTTTGTCTTCCTTAAAAGCAGGAAGAAAAATGGGACAAGTCTAACCTGGACACCTGACAGCAGGGTCTACAGGAACTACAGTCCAAGTCCTTTGTGTTCCCATTTTCCGCTGTGGACTTTGGCCTTCGTATAACTCTCATGCCTGTGATTTTTTTAATGTAAACTTGTATGATTTTAAGCTAAAAATACATCCTAGAGGTTGTTTTGTTTGTTTTAAAAAAAGAAACCAAATCTTTTTCTCCATGGTAATAAAGTTAACTTCTTTCTTTGCCTCTCAATGTTTCAAACATAAGAGTACGTACTGCTTAGACACACATTGAAATCTCATTCATATTATCCTGACATACAGCAGCACAAAAACCCATTCCAACTTTTACAGGAATACAGCACTGCAAGAGCACTTGCAGAAAAGAGAGACAAAAGGAATCAGATATTGAGTCTGCTGCTGGGGGGGGAGGGGGGGCAGCTCCCAATCTAGCACAGAAGTAGATTTGGAAGCATTTATCTCTGGGACCCACTTGCAGGTGTCATAGTCACTGTATATCAGATCATGGAGAAATCCTGTTAATGCTCTGGTGTTTTAAAGAAGAGTCACTTTATGAAAGTCTCTCTTACACGTCTTTGGAGATTCTCAAAGTCGGCAAACAACACAGCACAGAGGAAAAGTCTGCCCTCCTGCAGCAAGCCTTCATCTCGACTCTGCAAAGAAGCCTGGGAGAAAAAACAATGATTGTGCCCTTCTGCTGCACAGAAGTGCCACCCAAATTCACTGCTACATCAGGAAAGCAGAGGACATTCTCCCAGCCCTCTAGTGAAATACTTTTTGGATACCCACATCCAAACAACATGAACACGCTAATCAATGGTAGGAAGCACAGCCATGGAAGATTATCTACAAATACAGCACAGAAAAACATAATTGTCTGAAGAAGAGAAAATATACTGCAGTGAAAATGGCAACCTGAGGTGACAGGTAAAGATGGAATATGCTGCTCAGCTCCCACACGTGTGTAAAATATTCTATCCATCACTGCCATTGCTATCTGTCATCCTGTACCCTGCCAGCCTCACAATTACAGCAGTGCTTCCTAGAGCTCCTCATTAATGACTTGGAAATAATGACTAAATTAATCAAAACCTATTAGCTAGAGATTAAACAACAAAATCCATTTTGCACAGGATTCTGGCCTCTCACTCAACCTCACAGACACTTTAATTTCCTCTTTCCCTTTCCTGAATCCTGCACTTTCATTCAACCCATATCCTTTCTACTGGCACTTCAGTGTGCTTGCAGAGTCACAATATTGCTGAGGGGAATGGAGCCCAACAATGAAGCAGATGAGGATCTCTGCAAGAGCAGCCAATGCTTTTGATTCTATTCATGTGAAGGCAATGGCTCCTGATGCTTGCTCAAAGCCAGCACCTGAATGAGAAGCAGGTGGTAAAAACCATTCCTGGGCAAGATCAATGAGCATCAAAACAAAGTATTTCTCTCTTTTCTGAAAAGAACTAAAGGAACTTGAAGAATTTCTACTACAATTTTGCTTAAAATAGCCGTCACCAAGAAATAAGAATCTCTAACCTCTCCCTGCCATGACAAGACAGACTTCACTGCTCTAGAGCATTTAATAAATGCCTTGCAAGCCATACACAGAAGCATGGAAGAGCACCAGCACCAGTGTGTGCAACTGGTATGATAGGCATTAGGGCATTTCATAGTCATGCTCTTGAAGGAGTAGACAAGGAATGCTATTTACTTGCTGAAATATCATCCTAGGTCATGGCTTCGATGTTGGCCACTCAGAGACATACCAGATGCCACACAGCCTTTCCCTGAAGACTCTGAAACCCAAGTAAAGACAATTTACATGCAAATTTGTTTCAGCTGGTGGCTCAGTATAGTGAAGGCAGCCATCCTGAGTGCACCTTTGTTTAACAGCAGACAATTAACTTCATTAAACACTCTGTTCCCTCCAGTGGCATCAATTGACTACCAACATCTGGCATCCAGTTGCTCCAAGATAGATCCATTTCCCCTAATGACTCTGAGGGGTCTGAGTGAGGCTCCAAAAGAAAGCTTTAAGAACAGAAGAAATTCTGCACTAAATATGCAATAAAAAGCTGTTTAAAGAACAGGGGAGCCTAGAGAAGCACCCATTAAAGAGGAACCCAAAGAAAGTATTAGCTTTTCAGTCATGTTTGGACTGTATTTTGCAACTTTACAGAGCCAGCAGCATCTGGCTACCAAAAGATACCCTCACAGTGAGCTGACATCAGTCTGTATCTTGGTCAGCATGAATTCTTGAGGTCTACCTAAGGTACTACCTTAGAAATTCTTATTTGTCTCCATAATATTTAATGGCATCATGGTGGTTAAAATAATGGCTGAAAGGCACAGGCTTTATAGAACCTAAACTTGCCTGTTATTCCTTTGTAAATCACATGGCTACCACTCACTAAGTAGCCTGATAAAACAGCATTGGCATAAGTGTGTACAAAACTGCCTCGAAGCCACTGTAGAACAATTGCCATAATGACCTTAGGCAGCTTGAATCAAATTAGGTCACAGCAATGGACAAACACTGGTGGCTATGATGAAAGAAATAAAAGTCTAGGTTGGAATGACAGTTTAGACCACAGCCACATGGTAAGGAGAGATGAAAAGACCCCAGTCCCACTAGTGGGCAAGATTTAGCTCTACCTACCTATCACTGGTCCCATTGTCTGACACAGATGCACACTGACAGCATGGGTGTTACTGCCAGCAAAGGAACTAGGCCCCTCTCACATCAGACAACTGCTAAAAGACTAATGAGATCTAAAATAGATATAGTTTGTTTCTGTATGCCAACTGGGTACTTTTTAGAGCTTTATGACACTGTCTAGCTAAGAGCCAGATTGCTGTCACCAGTCCAGTGTAAAGCAAAGCACTTGTAGTTGGTCATCTCCAGTAGATGGAGCTTTAAGAAAAGCTATAAATGCATTTGTTGTAATAGTGAAATTAGCTATATGGCTTTTGTGCAGCCTCCTTTTTGAAATGAACACCAACAATGGTTTATTATCATGGCATCCTACATAGACAGGCAGATTTCCCTTCTCACCCAACATTCAGTAAATCCCAGCACTGGCTACTGAAGTAGGATAACATTTGTTTTCCTAAACCTGACTCACAGGCCTATCTGACCTTTTTAAATCTCTAAAACACTGTCTTCACACTTTGGTTTTGCCAAACCCTTGAGAGCCTTATAAGCAGGAAGGACCAGAAAACCATCTTGGAAAATACAAGGACTACAAGCACAGTAAACATCAGAGGCAGATGCAGAGCAAACACTTGATTGAAAACTCTGCCCACAGGGTTTTAGAAGTAAAGCCAATAAAAACCATAAAGTTTCCAGAAATAAAAGTCCAGCACTAACACTTGATTTAGGGATCATATTGAAGATTCAGCACACAGCACAGGGTGGGAAGATAGCATTTAGGACTTCTGCTCTTTAATTACAGGCAGACACAGGCAGAGTATATATTTCCATGCTGTTTTCTAGGACTATCTACTGAAAGGGGTTTTGGGGGGCAAAAAAAGGATCTCATTACCCAAAATCCATAGCAGGTAGATGGCTGTATGCAGACAAGGGAGGTGTGGGGGAAAAAGCACCACCACAAATCAGCACAGGAGACGAGGCAGTGAAAGTGCAAGAGTAAGGAATATTGTAAGAGAAGGAAAGAAGAGAACAAAGCATGTGAACAGACTCCAACGAGCAAAAAGAACAGTAAAAGAGCAAAAGTCACCTGCAGGGATTACTTATATTAAGACTTACAATACTAGGTAGTAGAAGACCTTTCATGAAAGCACCTTTTCCAAGAACACTGTACTAGACCAGGCATAGTTCAGTGCACAGCAAATACTTCCCTTCCTCCAATACAGGTACCAAACCAGAGAGAAAAAGAGAGAAAAAAGTCTATTAAAACAATGCTCAAAGCAAGGACAGACTGCCTTGAGCCAAGTCACAGACACTGAAATGTGCACAGCTCTTGTCCCTGCATCTCTAAAAGATGACATACAGAAAGATACTCTAACAGTGCCTAAAGTCTTGGAATGGCTTTTCTTTAAGAAGTAAATACAATATACCAGGTTTCTTTAGCCTGGACAAATACAACAGGGAGAATGTCTAAGATGTCCATAAGACCACAAAAGGCTTGGAGAAATAAACAGCAGTGATCATACACAGTTTCTTAGTCTGCAGGAACTTGGGAGATTCAGCAGATCAAAGGAAACAAAGGATGCAAACCAAAGTGATTCTCCACAGTCCCATTCCCACGCTGACAAAGACAGAGAGATCCAAAGCACTTAGACAAATTCCTTCAGGAATTTCATCAGGAGATAGTGACATAGAGATATGCCATCTGTGGCTCCTAAACAGAAGTCTTAGAAGCTAAGGGCTTGGAAGGACAGGATCACTTTTGTTTGTACTGCTCTTAAATATATCACTGTTACTCGCTGCTGAAGATAAGTTATTCCTCAAGCAATCCTCACTCTGACACACTTTGAGCATTCTCATACTACCTTGTCCTGCATTTTCTTCCATGGAAATACTTTATGTTGTATTGTGTGTCAATTAGAACTGACAAAAGTGCTTAAATCCAAAGCTCATTTGTGTGAGGCTTTTTCAGTCAAATTCTGACACCTCATGAGTAAAGTGGCTCAGCATTTGCAAATGAAAAGTCTGAAGCATATAAGAGAAACCTCCACAACGTGGATGGTGTCTAAAAAAATAAAATAACCTGACGCATTTTTGCACATGGAAATCAAAGCCTCATTTAAAGTCTTTTAGCAATGTAAGGGAGGCGGCAGCAAACATTCAGTTAGCAAGGCTCGCTGTGTATGAGCACATTTGTCATCTCAGTGTCCAGGCTCTAGATCATATAGTGCACCACAGCAACTCTGCATCATTTTCATAACATACGGACAATGCATTTACGATGGAAAAGAACTTAAAGAGTTATGAGCTACATCAGAAACAGGTTGTGTTCTCAGTGCTGAACAGGATGAATGTGTTCTCTGATTCATAGCTTAATGGTTCCATTGGGAGTACTGTTCCTTACTGTGAATCTTGTTTCACCTTTTCTGACCAAACAAGGATTAAAACTTCCTTCAAGGGTTTAAAAGAACAGGTTTAAAAACAGGGTTAAGAGCAGAATTTGCCTTTGAACAAACACATTCAGTCTTGAATGTGTGGTATATTTGTTTGCCTCAATTCATTAACTGGTATAGAAATCCTACATACATCATCACCCTATTAATACATGGCAACATCTTTGCAGAATGGTGATCTGAGGAAAAGAAAAATGACCACCTCTGCAAGTCTTGCTCAGACCACAGGTCTAATTCATTGCTGTTAAATTTCATTTTAACTACTTCCTGGGTCAGAAATTAGCAAATCTTAAGGTCCATGCATCTTCAGCTGCAGGACTCTAGCATTAAATACTAGAAACTTTTCGCTAACTTGAAGAAATGTATCGATGTAATGCACAGAAAATTTTCAGTCCTGCAAGGAACTGAGCAGCCAACTCCCTGGACAGTCAGGGGAAGTGCAGTCACTCACCTCTCTGCATGGCTGTATTCTACGGACCCAAACCAGTATTGATTGGCAGCAGCTGGGAGCTTTGCATCAGTTCCGACCTGAAAGTCGCTGCCCAGTACCAGGAATAAAATGAATCCAGCCAACACATGCATATATATACCATTAAAAAGAACCCCCAAACCAGTACCCTTGTTACCTTCCACAGATACTTAGTCTGTTGCATTTACTAACAAAAGATGACTCATGAAGCACTGGCAATTTGTCAGGCCCACTCATAAAGCTACACACAGATGAGCCACAAGCTCCTGGCTCTACAGTAGTCATGCAGTAGTTACATACAAGACCACAGCACCCAGATACAAATTTGACAGGCAACTGCTTAGGACTGGCTTTAGGGATGAAACAGAATTCCTGACAATATTTAGAATCACTTAAGAAACATTCAGAAACTTGGAACATTTAGAACAATTTAGAAGCAAGTTCACTGTTTTGAAGTTTAATGGGAGCATTCCAAATCGTAAATCGACCCATTTTCTTTCTGCCTCTACACACAGAGGCTGACAAGGGTTTCTTTAGCCTATACGCTCAGTTAAAAAAAGGAATGAAAGGAAGCATCAGTGGTCCCTTCAAGTCACTCTTAAATACACATGTTCCAAATTCTGTATGGTGCCAGCACAGTTGAAGGATTTGTGGATAAGATTCAGAGCACATATTATGCTCCTTTTCCTATCAAAAGGCTTGGCAATTAGATTGGTGAATATAGCTGAAGCTGTATGGTTCATGTGAGCCTGATGAGAGCAAACCTGTCAAATCTTGGCAGGTCAGAAAAATGTGAGCTGGGTAGCAGAAGAAAACTGCGAGCAGAAAACACAACTCCAAACAAATCAATACAAAACCTCAGACTACAGCACCTAATTGTGCTCCACAGTTTTTCCCTGGCACCTCCAAGACATAAACTCCCAAGCTCTACTTTGTGCAAATAACCACAAAAATCCCATCAGACAGCTGCATTGCCCAAGCACAGTTCTTGTCTTTGTTACTAAAGCATTTCCTCCAGACTTTATTTCTAATTATTAACGGTTTAGTACAAACTGTTCATTTCCACAGAAGTACTTTAAAGCACTAAAATCCAAAAATCAAGTCACATGTCTTATTTTTTTTCCCCTTACTGGTATTAGCGCTCTAATTCTCCTTAAAATAGGATTAGTTTTCTTCCTTGGACTGTGAAGAATAAAGCAGTGTCTTTTTCTCTTCCAGGATTTATTTTTGGCTGGATGCTTTATGTAACACAGTCTTGAAAAATTAATTTACAAAAGATGTAAGACCTTCAGTGACTCAATGGTGTCAAGTGCTTTATTTTTTTCTGTCATGCCGTTCCCCTGTATTCCTTTTATGTAAGGTAGCATGAATTCCACTTTGCAGCTTCATTCAATATTCAACACAACCCAGCCACAAAAAGCTGTTTGGAAAATTAGTGCTGCCAAACTCACCAGAGCCACGTAGTTACCTGACCCAAGGGCTTGCTCATGACTTCAGGAGAGCTACATCAATTACGTCCACTGAGCATCTGTCCCACTGAATCACAAAATCTATACAAAATCATTAGGATTTGAAATATTTGACCTTTTTTTGTTTTCTTCTTCAGAAGTCTAGTCTATTTTTTTTTTAAATCTAGTATTTTAATCATATTTGAGACTGTATTCAGTTAAAAAATCATCAATAAAGTATACACTCACTTGAAAATATGTGCTTCTTTGCCTTTGATAAGCTAAACAAATGACCCACTTTGACAAATAACAGGATGTTTACAGCAGTATCAGGGATAAAAGAGAAAGTTGCAAAAACCAGCACTTTTGGAAAGGGTAAAAGGTTGACAGATCAAAAAAAATGCATAATACAACCAAGCTTTAAAGATTCTTCATTTCCATAACAAAACCACATCTGTAAGAAGTAGGAAGGCTATTTCCAGTCAAAAATACTTCACCAACAGACAACATCAGGCACCTTGCAGTAAACAAGATCCATGCAGTAAACAATGAGCAGCCAACGCTCCTCAGAAGTATTGCCACATCAGGCTTGGGGATTGTTTAGCATAATTTCTCAACAGCAGTGTGCTGAGACAGGACTCAGCTCCGTGCGGTGACACACATCCCACCACTGGCTGAAAACAAGAAAATAAATCACTAGCCCTCTAAGTTCCAAGCATGCAAGGCTGGTGACATAAGAAATGGGTAACGCTGCTCACTAGAGGGCAGCAGGACACAAATCAAAACCACTAAAAATCCACTAATTCCTAAAATAGGGGCCACGATCTTCATCAAGGTCAAGGCAGCTATGCACAGATCATCTGCCTTAAAAATCCAATTCTGACTTCTTTTGGGATCACAGTACAAACCAAAGTGGGTTTGCAAGTGGGAGAGTGCCTTAACTTCCTGTGATCAGAACAGCACAAGGCACCTTTGTACAGCACTCTCCCCTTCACCTCCACATCGAGCCAAAAAGTAGCACATTCTTAGGGCGATTTGTATCTTTTTGATCAAGAGACATAATCAGGAGTTCCTGTACCTAACTGTAGCAGCCTGGAGTGCAAGCTTAAGTTCTTTTTAGCTCACCTTTGACTCAGTCTAAAAGTGATTTAAAATAGCACACGTTTCTGATTCACAAAGTTAGACGGACCTCTTAAATGTGGCTTCATATAGAAGTCTTTAGCCTGCCAATTGTCTTCAGCACAGCCAGACAAAAAGCCATTTGGGAAATTCTGCAATTTTTAGTGGTAGTTCAGATGGCCAAAATATTTCTATACCAAGTAATGAATGAATACACTGAGTTCTGGGCTGAACTGAAGCTCTCAATACTCATCAAGTGCCAGCCCTGAAAGGTTGCTGCTGACATGACAAGTACAGCCTGCTCCTTTCATTTTCAGCTTCTACGTCAGCACTTGTGGACAACTCCCATACAGAAAAAGCACAAACCATGCCAGATTTCTTCAGTAAACACAACTGGCTTTTGCAGAAGAGATTAAGCAACTCTTGACAGGCAAGTGGACATGGCAAACAGGAGAGAGCATTTAAGGACAAGTCGGAACACAAGCATCAACATTGGCGTGACTCCTCTGTTGCTAATAAAAGACATAACAACCCACTGCAAAGCCAGGCATGTAAATTCACTAGGTATGTGTGGCAGGTTTTTTTTTCAGAGGAATCCCAAGTGCCTACAGAACTGACAGCTGTGTTACCAGGCTGGAAACCTCTGCTTTGTTTAACACACGTTTGGTTGACTGAAAATCCAGAAAGAAACTGTAACAGTTAAAAAAATCATGGTATTTTAAAAGTGTCCTCTTGATTTGAGCAGCAATTTCAGCAGCAGTGTCATAGCCCAGACACACTGATTAGCCTGCAGCCAGGGAGCAATCAGTGAAATATTTCAGCTGCATTTCCCCTCAAGCTCTCATCATTTGTTCCAAACAAATTTTTTAAGGAAGCCTACAAAACCCACAAATTACTAAAAAGAACCTACGACCTGGCTCTGCACATGGGAAAAGTAATTAATACTCTAACATGATTTTTTCCAGAAACAACCATTCTGTAAAGACCATAACCCAGAGAGGACACATTGCAGATCAATGCATCTTGGCATGTACCTGTGTTGCTGCCAGAAAGAGCAGCTGTCTCCATCTCATCCACACAAATATTCACGTGGCTGCATAGCAAGCTGGGCCAATTCCCTGAGCCTGACTCCTCATGTGGCCACCTGAGTACCAGTGCTAAGGATGAAACACAAACAAGAAGTAGGATAAAGTGCAGCCTGAGACTCTTGCTGCACTAGCGAAGTCAGGGCAGTCTATGGAAAACAACCAAAGGTAAGTGTGGGCTCAAACATGAAGCAAACTGCAGGAAAAGAAGTAGTGCTTTCAGAGAGGCAACAAAAGGTTTAACACCTCTGTCCTCCCAAAATGCCTATTCTTTTCACAGAATCTGGAATGTCTCCAGAGAAGGAGACTCGGTAACCCATCTGGGCAGCCTGTGTCAGGGCTCCCTCACCTGAATAGGGAAGAAATTCTTCCTTGTATTTCTTTGGAATCTCTTGTGTTCCAGCTTGTACCCATTGACCCTTGTCCTATCACTGACCATCACTGAGAACAATAGCCAGCTTTTAGGCCTGTGTAGGCCTCTCCAATCACACAGTGAACTCTCCTTTCACCAGCCCATCATCATCTTTCCCCTTCATCATCATCTTTCCCCTTCAACTGTGACATCTCCTCTATTTTCTCCGTTCTGGTGGTAACCCTGTCTACCTATCCACTCAGGATCCTAAGGACACAGGTTTTTAACTACTTTTTCATTACAAAGAAAAAGCTGTTAAGGGAGAAGCTACAGAGGGAAATGGCCACCAAGGCAGATGGGGCTGAGCTGTGCCCACGAGTCAGACAGGCAGCCTCCCAAGCATGGTGCCACAGGTGAGCTCACACACGCTGGTCCAAGCTTGGCAGAATCACTTCAAGGTTGCACCGACAAACCTAGCTGTGTCAGAACACGGAGTGTGGGAGAGCCCAGGACCCTGCCTCCATCACTCTATAGAGCACATCTGTAGTTTATCCTCTAACACTTTTTTAGACAATGACTATGTTTTCACGGGCTCTGGTACCCTCTGGTTCAGTGCCCTACAAGCAAAATTAACATTACCAGTGACTCCTTTAAGTGGAAACGACCTTTATTAACTGCATTTCAAATACTAATCCAAATAATCTAAGGCTTCCCCACACACATCTGAACTCTGCTACACTGGCAAGTAAATACTACTGCTGGCAACTTTTCTTAACCCAGAAGAAGTAAGATGTTGCTGCAGTATTGTGAAACTGAAGGATACAGATTAATAACATGATTAACATTTTTTACTTCTTCCCCAGTATGAGGTAAAAGGAAGAAAAGGAAGCATACTCAAATGTTCACTGATCTGATTATTTTCTCAGTCTGTCACCACTAACACACTTGAATTGCCTATGACAATAAGTTAAAAGTATGCATGTTTGTTGCAAGAACAGAACCAACAGTCCTGCACAAGTCCCAAAACCACTTATTTATACATAACTTAGACATTTAGTAGTATTCTCACAGGACTACTCTCTTCCTGCCCAGGGATGTCTGCTTTCAGAAGGCCCTGTTTTCAGGGCTAATGGGTCTATTGTTTTCACAAGTGATGGAGCCTCTCTAGAGGAGTAAGACCTATTACTGGTGACTCAGGCACCAAGAACGTCTCCGTATCTATTTCCAACTCCTGAGGCTGGGATGGCATGGTATTTCAGTCAGTCTCTGTCCAGTTCATGTGACAGATGATGGAAAACACAGCCTGTCCTGTCAGTCTGCTTCTTCCCTGAGGAAGCTGTCACATTCCCAGAGACTTAATGGCCTTTTGGAAATGCTTTTGAATCACTAAGAAAGACCTTCACCCTGAACAAAAATCTTTCAAGCTTGATGAGAAGACTCATAATCCATCCTGCCCAAGCCCCAGGACACAATCTTCTGATCATACTGTGGGATGTGAGCTACAGTCACCCCCTCACTCTCCTGATTTATCTTATGTCACAGCAGCACTTTTCAATGTCTCATAAGAAAACAAGCAAAGGAGCTTCCTTTCCCAAAATACATTTGACAGAACTTGCTTGTTCAAGAATGTGACACAGGCAGATTGCTTTTAAAAACATCCCTTGGCTCCCCTGCTACACTGACCAAACATAATGGCTTAGCAGCTGAACTTGTGTCAAAACACAAAGTTTACACATGTATATTGGTTTGACGTTGTTTTAAGGAGAAAGGAATCAAGATGTTCAGAGCATGAATCAGGTCCAATGTGATACTTGGTTATTTCACTCCCAGAAGCACAGGGTAAGGAACCATTTTACAGCATGCACCCCACAGCCATTGCCAAGTGCTTTCAGTTGTGAGAGGTCTCTAAACCAAGCAATGAAAAAGAGAGTTCATAGGCCTAACCTGCCCTCCTCAGCACACACAGAATCTCCACTAAAACCAGGTAGGTGTTGCAGACAGCAAGGAGGCAGGACCTGGCCACTCAGCCTACCTCGGTACTGAGTTTCAATGACGTATTTCACACATGTACCATAAACAACTTGCCCAATGCTGTCATTTCGGTTTGGAGCTGCTTATCTTCATTTCCGCCTACATCGCTGCTGCTCTGCCTCAGACCAGTCTTAGGGCTACTGAGTGGTCATGCAGTTCTTCTATGCATCCTATTCATCAGAACAATCAAGACCAGTTGCCCCAAGCCACACTAAATAGTGTCTGAGCAACTAAGCCACAGGAACTGCCCCAACAGCTCCCAGAATTTCCTCATATCTGCAACACGGGGCTTGTAAAACTTGAGTAGACAAATGCCTTCCAGCCTGGCTCACTGTTAGAGGAACTTCCCCATCCTCTTCTCCCACAGCAGCAGAAAAGGCTTGCTCAAAGGACATTCCCTATAGTGCTGGTCACCACTCTTATGCACAAAAAAATAAAGCAAAACCTCAAACCAGGTACACAAGTCCTCTGATGTCATATAGATCATGGAGTGTGCTGTGTATCATGGTTTAAGGTAGTGGTTACAGTAGAAGATTTGCATCATTAGTAGCGTAGGACACATGACTTCCCAGTCTGCATAGGAAAACCGAAGCAAGGACTACTATCTACTGTTTCCAGGCTTCATTAGAGTACTGGATGTCCCACAGTTAGGAGTGAAAACAACTGCACAGGCAAATAGTCAACATCAATAGAGCTACACTGGTTTGGTAAATGCCACTGCTTACCTGTTTAACATGAAAAATAGTGGAATTCCCACTAAAAAACCTCACCCCTTGAATTCCAATATACTTTGGCCTAGTTCCAAGATGTTAAACAACACAGTGCCAGAGGAAGAAGAGGAGCCAAACTCCACCTCTACACTACTTAAGATTCCAAAGGAACCAAAAATGTCATCAGTGACATTTCACCCCCTCAGGTGCCTTGTCAAACCATCTCCACACGTTATTTGCTGATCAGATTTTATTTTCTCCCTACAATACTAAATATAATCACTACAGCCTTCAGCCCAGTCAAGAAGTGTCACTGAGCCAGTGCATTTCCATTTCTTACTTCTTGCTATATATTCACACTGACTGAGCTGAGAGGTGCAGTAATCAGAATGTGCCATCTATCCCTTGATCTTCTCAGATATATTACTTCTAAGAATATGGAGTAGTGGCTGACCTAAAATGCTGCTTCTACGGCAATCACTCCTCCAAGCAAGGAAATTGCTGTCTCCAAGAGTTGAACTGAGGCAGTTCTCATCATGCTCATGTCATTAACAGAAGCAAACATTCACTGTTGTAACTTTAAATCAACAGGCTACCAAGGCCAGATCCTGAGCTCATGACTGGAAGATACACAGTGAGCACATTAACAATATAAATAAAAGTTTAAAAACATTTCTTCGTAACTGATAATTTAAGACAGTATTTGCTACTGATGCCTGGAGTATTGTTCTGTGGGTTAATTCAAGTAACGCTCTTCCTCTGAGAAGACATTAAACATGAAGAAACAATGTTTTCAAAACATTAGCAGCTGATAGCTCTGAACTCCTCTTCTGTGTCTCATCAACCCACAGTTCACACTGTATCTGGAACCGACTGTAGCTCTGGTAAACTGTGTTGTAAGACAAGGCAGATGCACCAGTATCAGACTGCGGTGACTTAAACAAATAACACCTTGACTACATAGATAATGCACGAATTAAAGAGAGAGCATATGGAAAGGCCAAAACTGTTACCTGTGGGTGGAGAGGGAAAAGTATCCACAGAAGGAAAAAGCTCCTCGCTGGTTTCATAGCTGTGTGAAGGTAGAAAGTGCTCTGCTAGGTCACAAACAGAGGGTAGGTCCAAAATGCTGCTCTCCTCTGAGTGATGACTCGGTGATGTCTCTTTTCCTTCCATGGTCCCACTGCAGAGACACAAATGTGACTGAGCTGGGTTTATGGAGCATGAAAATCCAAGAGGAAGTCAATACCAATTATCTGGCATTTTTGTACTGCTTTATGAGCCGAGAGAAGTTGTTCTAGCTTGTATTAGTATTGCATTTAAGAAAATAAGAGCAAAATTTAACCTGTAAAGGAAGAACAACCACAACAGAACAACAACCCATACAGAACAGCTCTCAGAAGAAGGATAACTAAGAGTCCACCACAAATCTGGCTCCCCTAGAGGCTTTCCAGAAGTAGAGATTAAAGTTGCAACATGGAAAAGTTACATAGTATATTCACCTCAAGGTGTATCATGCAAGCTATTTAAGGGAAACATGTTCTGCAGGGTCCCCTCCCCTTACCTCATATTTCTAGACATCACAAGTTAAGTGCATCCTTCCTGGCTCTGTTCATGAAATTCATCATGTTCACTAGTAGAAGGAAAGAACATCTTAAAACTTGGTAGACCCAACTCCACAGTGATGGCAAGGATTTCTTGGTGTGGAAACACAAGGGAAGCTGTGTTGTGTATCCTGTGCACTGCACTCTGGAAAGCTGCAGATGAAGCACCCCCACATCCCAACAACCTTCTCTTGAGCCCCCTCAACCAGTCCACTGCTGCAGAGGGTGAGAACATGTGGTTGAGTGGAGAGCACACAGCTCTGCATCAAGAGCCACAATGGACGCGTAACCTTTTGGAGAGTATGAAATGTTCCAGTCCAGCACCTCGAAGCACAGTCATGCAACTGTCAGGGCATGAAAGGAGTGAAAGGCAAAAATCTGGTGGGGACAGAGCTCACAGAATGACAAATGGAGAGATCAAGTAGAAATCCTTGGGCCAAAGCATGATTAGCACTGACTCACTATGAGGGACTCTCAAGAAAAGACATCTGCAAGGAAAGATGCAGAAAAGTCTCAAACATCCTCAGTTTCCACATGGTACCTCAGCCACCAGCCTTTGGCCACCCCGCACAACCCTTTGTGAGGCAGCTGAGACTCTTCACTATCACTAAAGGCTCTGAGCAGAGCACTGTTCTACTCCAGCTTATACCTCTAGCAATAGCAAATAGAGGAGGAACTGACCTAGTCCTCATGCCCCAAGGACTTCCAGGCAGAAACTTCATATAAACACTGAGTACTGAGGATGAGACTGAGTGGGGTAAATGTGAGTCAACATCATAGTTTCTTCCCCTTCCTTCAAGTAACAGATGAAGCTTTTAATGGAAAAAACATGGGACAGGAGTGTTTTTTGTGACATGTGAATTTAGTTCCCAGCTCTTGCACAGACTTCAGGAAATTTCTTCCTTCATCTGTATTGTCTAGTTATATGTGATATTTTAGAAAGCAGACTGTGGCTTTCTGCACTGTCCCCTCCACCAACTGCATCCTTCCACAATTTTGCTAAAGAGTGACAGGACAGAGGAACCAGATTCAGTAGTCACGAAATGGCTTGGGAACCTCCAGGCTTACATTTATTTCCTCTTCCATAAAACAAACAATGCAATAGTCTTATCTCAGCAGTATTGTCAATGAGCAATGTCATAGCCACAGGGGCTAAAAAATACCCAGAAATGGATTAGTAGTGAAAATTAAGTAAACATTCACATGCAGAGTGTTTTTTAACAAACACTGTTCCTTAGGTGCTTCTAAGTTGAGTAAACTTGTAGCTAAGACGCACCTCTGACCTTTGCAGAATACTGACTAACTCACTAATGAACAGAGCAGAGATGTTGGCTGTGATACAGGAGACCAGCTGTCTCGCCTTGGAGGGACAAGCAAGGTCAGTGCATTCACAGAAAGTTTCCAGGAAAAGTGGAAGTTTAAAACCAAAACAAAGTATACAATCTTCTGCACCCAAGAGTCACTTCACAAGGAAACATTCTCCTCCATTACCCTTTATGTCTCAAAACACAGATGATCTGTGTGTAAGGAACACAGAGGAAGAGAAACTTTCCTCAAATGTTTTATGGTTTGTGCTACTTTTTAAGCACATGAATTATTTTAGAGAACAAAACTGCTCATTTCGGTTCTTGGTCTGGGGAAAAAATAAATCCACATTAAAACCCTAACTAAGAGGAGATTATAGTAAGAGGAGCTGTTGGTCTGGTACCACAGTAGCTTAAGGCTGTTGTTGATATAGGCTGCTGTGACCCGGGGAATCTCTGGCAGCAGCCTGTACTGGCCTCTTTCCATTGTCATGGCAGTGCTAACACCATGTGCAGCCATGTGATGATCAGGTTCAGATAAAACAAATCACCTTTTCTAAAACAAGAAGTTTCCCTTGGATCAACTTCCTCTAGTCCTAAGTATACAGCAGTTCTGCTCCTAAAACTGATGGTGAAGTGTTTGTGAGGATAATCAAGACCTCAGCTCAGCCCCAGGCCTTCAGGCATGTGAGAAACAGTTACTTCTGTGCCATACCTCAGAAAAGCACTGACACGGAAAGAGCCTCCTTGGACAGAGTCCTGGAGCAAACAGTGTGTTACTGCTTCAGAATCCTCTCCTTCTTCCTTCACGGGCTGCCAATCCCAGATTGCTGGAATGAAACAAACAGGTTGGTTGCATGCTCTGTATCAGCTGACCGGGCTGACAGATGCTGTGAGTTTTCAAAGCACAAATGCCTGCTGATGTCAACATTCAGTCATCACGTATATCACGGTTTGTCAGGTCTGGCAGACAGAAAGGGTTTTTTTTCTAGGAATCAGAAACAGCACATGTAGCAGTGCCCTTGAATCTTTTGACAGCAATGGAGGCCTCCTGCAAAGGGGTTGGTACACTCTAGAAATAAAGCCAAGATTTTCTTTACAAGAAGGTGCCAGATGGGTTGTTTATTCAAACTCAATAAAACAGAGAAGTGAATTACAGCTGGCATCCTTCCTTCCTCCTTTCAGAGGAGGAAGTATTTCCCCAACAGGTTTATCTAGCGATGCTTTGACGCCAACACCGATAGCCTGTGCTGGGTCAAACCTCGACAAGAAAATGTATTTTAAAAAGGCCTCATAAACCAGTGTGTGGAGCAAGCCACAGTCCTGCCAACCACTGTTTCCCACCCTCTACTATTACCTCATTATTTTCAGTGAGCAACAATAAGCACAGTTTCAGAAGAAAACTAGATTTTCCTCCAGGCCACCCTCAACTGGTAGCATTGCACTGCTACAAAAAATTTCCCATATGCACAAACACAATGGGTTGATGGTGTATTGTGGGATGTTCCATGGTGGGTGCAAGGCACTGACCTTACCGGCTGCCCTGCTCAGCTGCTTTTGAGGGGCTTCTCTTCCTCCCAGTTTCTTTCCCTCTTTCCTGCAGGCAGAGATGCATTATTTCAACAGCTGCTCCCCTGGCAGCACAGGGAACAAAAGCAACACAGCGCTGCTCCCCACGGGCCTGGGGCAAGCCAGGTGCCCCCAAAGCCAGAACCCCCTCTGCAGCCTTGCCACGGCTGCCGCCTCTGTACCCCCCCAGGCACTTTCTGAACAGAAAAGCAGGCTGCAGCATCCCAGGGACAGCAAAATACCGTGGAGGGGAATAAGAGAAAGCCAAAAGCACTCCAGGGCTGCCTCAGGCCGGGGCGCAGCCTCATTGCCCCTCGCAGGTCCTACTCCCCGCTACCGCGCGTGAGGAGCGCGGCCCCGCCGCCAATACCGGCGAAGGGCGAGGTGAAGCGGGCAGAGCCATGTTGGCTACGGGGAAGCGCTGCCAGAGGGGCCCCAGGCCCGGCGCTGCGGGGCTCTGGCGGGGATGCGGCGGAGCTGCCGCTGGCACGAACCCGCGCGAAAGGCGCTGCCGGCTCGGCTCGGCGCGGCGCGGCTCGGCTCGGCTCGGCTCGGCGCCCCGCGGCTCGGCACAGCGGCTGCGCCGGCGCTGGTCCCGCCCCTGCGGCCGGCTGCTCTTGGGGAAGCACAGAAAAGAGCGGGAGAAGAGGCCGGTTTTTCTTCAAAACACGTTTAACTCGGTTTTAATTCTCTGAACTGGAGGAGGTTTCGGTACCTGCCCCCCTCATCCGGGTGAAGCAGTGCAACAGCGGGGCTGCCAGGGACTGGCACGTGGATTTTTGTCTGGGCTGGCTCAGGACTCGTTTATTTTACACCAACACTGTACAAGCCCCGACCAAAGAAACCCCTGAGCAGCAGTGAGTGCAGGGCTGTGCTGGGTCCCTGGGGTGGAAACACCTGAGTGGGGCCTGGAGCAACAAACAAACACAGTTCTCACCTGGGACGTAAGCAGGTGGGTAGGCTGTGAGTCTTCCTCCAAGGCCTTACAGAGCTCATCTACAAGAACCTATGCAGAGGTCAAGGAGATGTCACATGTTAACAAGCAGCACGGTGGAAGCATTGCAAACCCTGGTGGGAAACAGGACAGAAACCACACTGAATTTGTGGCATACACATCACTTCGGCTTGTGTTGTGATGGCCACGACAGGCATGGTGACAAGTCATGGGGGAGTGACACAGACATCTTGACCCTCAGGTCAGACCCTGCACCTTGGGAGTGCAGCAAGTACTCCTGGGCATGTGCCAGATGCTTTCCCAGCAAAGAGAATGTCACAGCCAGGCATCCCGGGACACTGCGGCCGGCAGAGGTCAGGGAGCAGCCCCTTCAATTGTCCAGGCAGGCAGTCAGGGAGAAAAGGTGCTGGCCAGCCTGCTGGGGAGAAGTGCTGCCAGGGGAGAGCTGGCTGCACTTCTTGGCATGCATGCTGCCAGGATGACTGGGAAGGAGCTAGTAGGTATTTTTCCAAGAGCCTTTGGCCTATAAAGTTACTGGTGGCTAGAAGGAAGTCATTAAAAGAAAGAAAATAAAGTTTAAGTCCTGCGGCTGCCAAGGGGGCTTAATTTTTCTCCCAGGTGAGCTGGTTCAAGCAGTGGAATGTTCCCTCAAGGACAGTCTTTCAGTCTGCTTTTCAGGCACAGCAGCTGTAAGTCTGCCTCCCTCAAGCCAGGCCTGGGCTTTTGGGGACACAGCACAAGTAGAAATGCAACATCCTGGGCTATAACTAAACTCAGACACCGTTCTAGTGCCAAGCTGTCTCTTTTTATTTGCAATCTGTCCCCGAGTTCTACCCTTTCCTCTGAGGAGTGGGATAGCACGTTTTCTATAAACTGGAAGGCACCACCTCAAAGCTTCATTTCCTTGCAGGGACTGAGGCTGGAGCAGATCTGCTTTATTTAGCTGTGAGAGCACATGCAACATTACAGCATCGAGAAACCAGACATCTCTGTGATTTCACCCCACTGGATCATCCCAAGTCTCTGCCATTAGAAAAAGTTCTGGCAGCCAGGAACACCACTGGTAGCTGCTGCTGGCTCCTGGAAAAGCAAGGACCTCCAGTGTGCAGAACTGACAAGGAAGCTGTAGTGCTTATTAACAAACAACTCCAGTTTACCAGTTTCTATCTGTTACACCAGAGGACAACCAAGTCTTTATATTTACATTCATTTCTCTCCTCTCCTTCACCATAAGGGAGAGTTCCTCTGCTCTCCTTATAGAGGGTGCACTCCCCTAGTTCCCTGGCCATTATAATCTACACTCTTTACTTTTATTCCTTAAGGACTGCATTATCAGCAAAAAGATTACATTTGACTACAGTATGTAGGGGAATTCTGCTCCCTCTTTTTATCAGCATATTAATATTAACACACGATTGAACTACACCAGCAGCCACGTCTGAAGTAGGTTAAAGAGGAAGATAGAAGAGAGACAGGAAATGCAAAATTAAACCCCACACTTGACATTTACCAAAGATCAAACTGCTGAGAGTCACACCCGAGGAAAAGGAAATACATTTTCTGACTGCTGCAGCTCTGTTGCGATGTGAGTTTTCAGAGTGTTGACAGTCTCAGGGACAGAGTCTTAAGCTGTACAATTTCATATCATTCAAGCTAATGTGTATTTTACCATCTTAAAAACTTAATCATAGAATCACAAAGTGGTAGGGTTGGAAGGGACCTTTAGAGATCATCTAGTCCAACCTCTTGCAAGAAGCAGGTTCACCTAGATCAAGTGGCATAGGAACATGTCCAGGCGGGTCTTGTAGACCTCCAAGGAAGGAGCCTCCACAACCCCTCTGGGCAGCCTGTGCCAGGGCTCCCTCATCTCAACAGTGAAATAGTTCTTTCTTATATTTAAGTGGAACTTTTTGGTGTTCCATCTTCAACCTATTACCTCTTGTCCTGTTACTAGATACAATAGAAAAAAGGGATGCCTCAACCTCCTGACACCCACCCTTTAGATATTTGTAAATGTTATTAAGATTCCCCCCTCGGTCTTCTCTTTTCTAAACAGCCTCAGTTCCCACAGCCTTTCCTCATATGAAAGATAAGTAACATGAAGAAAAAAAGTCTGTCTTCATAAAGAGCAAAACTAGCAAGTCATGTCTTAAGCCTTTTCCTGCTGTCACACCACAGGAGAGAAATGCTGTCTACTCACTTCCTTCTTTCACAACAGCTACAAATTAATTTAGTACACAAAAGCAGAATAACAGCTGAATAGTTTCTATTCAGCAGGAAGTGCTTGGGGCAGAAGGGATGCTAAGGGGACACGAACAAGGTTGATTTTCATACTGTTGAATTATATAGAGATTATTCTGGTTTTTAATAGAAGTGATTAAACAAAAGTTTGTAGTCTGCATATTTAAATGTTTTGAGTTCACTTCCTCAAAACAAACTAGCCCTTTGCTCTCAAAAATGAAAGCAAGGAAGAATATCAGTATATTTAAATCTATTATTTGCATGTATTTTATGTCACAGCTCTAGAGATTGTTACTAAAACATATGGAAGATCGGGCTATACTCATTCCTGTTTTGAAGTTCCCCTCAAGCTCAGCAGATAGTGCTTTAGTTGGCCTTTGCTTTGCAGAAGTGTCTTGAGGTTACCTCATGTGTGTTTTCAGGCTTTATATAAGCCAATGGTAGAAACGGCTCTTCAAACCCATGAGATGAAAAACTGCAACTGGTAACTCATCTCCATTGCTTCCAGACCAGTGAGGTTTGCTGGTGGTACTGCAAATAGCAGAGGAAGAGGAAGCCTGAAAGAAAAAGCTCCTTTCTACCACCCCACCATCCCATAAAAGGTAAGATATCTGTCATTCTCAAGTAACTTTTTGAATGACCCTCAGCCCTTCACCTATAGCTCTGCCTGTTGTGTGAACACCACAGGACAGCATGGAAAGGCAGAAGACATGAAAGCTGCATTACAACAGCAGACATGCAAGGAGCATCTCCAAGCTCCCTGGTCTAGGTGTATTATCCATCTTGATTCCTACCAAGGACAGACCTGAGTTAGCATACTTGGGGGAATAAACTTGCTTACCTGGGAAAAAAACCCAGAACAAACTACACCCATGCAACTCCCCACAAAAGAAAGGCTAATCCAGAGGGACTAGTAATACTGTTCATCTGACAAATGAGTCAGTTTTAGGGCAACTGCCACTGTTAAAAAGACATTGTGTGTTTCATGTTTTACCACACCAAAGACAATAATTCAAACCGGCCAACCTCCCTGTAAAAGGTCAGTGCCAGGTAAATGGAAATGCGCCTCCTTGTCATCACTATCTCCAGGCAGTAATAACTGCATGGCTAATGCCTTGCAGAGTTTGGACTGAACTATCACAAAGCACTTATTGCTGATTCAGGTTCCTGCTTAACACTAAGGTCAACATATAAGCTATCCTACTTGTCTCTCTTTTGCATAGTCAAGCAGGCATCTACCAAGCTACTCCAATCCCTTAAACTGTATTCCCGTAACTGTACCAGACAGGTTAAGGTTACAAACAGCAAGCAGTTGTCTGCATGACAAAAAACGGGTCAACCAGGCATATGAAAAATTCCTGGCCTTCTTTTCCCTGACCATAAGACAATGGTTTTTTGCTTCCTCTAGGAGTTTAAGCCTCTTGCTTGCTGCAATCAACACCCTATGGTACAGGAAGTTTCAAAAAACAAAAGTTCTTTCTGCTCTACCACAAGCCAGTAAATTGACTTTTTTGTTGTTTTCCTCCCAAGAACCTGTTGCTATGGGTCTGCCAGTAGTGTCTGACTTATTAAGGTGACACTTCTAAACTCAACATGAAATCATGGCAGACAGTTTATGCATTGGTACCATGTCTTAAAACGTTGTGATTTCTGGAGAAACTCACCCTCTCTTGAAAAGTAGTTTTCTGTGGCAAAGGCTTGAAAATGGGAATGTTGGGGATACTCCAGTACAAGCAAGAGGCAAATTTTTCTTCTTAACAATCTTGTTCCAAATCCCATCTATCTCCTTTGAGAGCATTTGCTGAAATGAACATAGAAGCCTGGCTTCTACCCCTCTGATTGATACTACCTCTCTTCTTCTTTGGGCTACCTTCTTTGCATCTGCTGCTACTAGAATTGACTTTGAAGGAAAGTTTTTAGGATGCTAACACAATTATGCTTGTTCTGCTTAAGCTTTTAGCACAGTGAATGCACACACAGGGTTCTGTGGGGCCTAATGTCCTCCTTACAAAGAGCCTTCCCGCATCACCATTCACTAACCATAAAACAAAAGCCTTAATGTGACTCCAGGAGAGACACGAAGCACACTGTAACTTAGCTCTCATCTTCCACATCTTGGTTCTGCCTTAACTGGCATTGTATTTCCTTCTTCCAGACTTCCCCCTCTTGCAATGTATTTCTATTTAAGTCTCCACACCCACGCTCTCCCCTTGCATTCCTGCTACCCAGTGATTCTGAACATCCTAATTGCCCTGCCTATGCTTGACACAGCTGATGCCTGATAACAATGCTGCACTTTGCAGCTGTAATGAAGGAAGCTCATAGAAAGAGCAGAGACATTTTGAGTAACAGGACAGGTCTTATCTAGGCTCTGTCTACCTTTGTGGCAAAATAACCCTTTAAGCATTGGTTTATCCTCTGCTGTTTATCCTCTTTTGTTCTTATTTCTACCCTATGAACTGAGTGATCTACAGTCTCTTCAGCTCCTTAGTCATCACACACACCAGCCAGCAACTAGATGTTTTTAATTCTGTGAGCAAGCGTGTGTCTGAGTTTCCAGTTCTTGGTACTCCTGGGATCTGGATGGAAATTGTTACAGCTGGACCAACATACGTCTACACACATAAATATCCACCAAAGATTTATCATGTTCTCATGCTGTTGGGCCTTTAGGGAATTTCCAAAAGATGCTTCCAGGCTTGAAGTAAATAGTGCCAGAAGAACAGGAAATAAAAGTCTGGCTAGAAGCCTAGATTTTCCAGTGCCTGATATAGTACAGAGGTCCAGCAAGAAGTCTCAGTTGCAGCATTCATGCAGTTCTCTCCACTAGAAATGCTTCAGTGCTAAAGAGCTGAGCCACTTCCACTTTCTACACTAACAGATGCTTTCCCCTGTCTAGTAACTGACCTTACAGCAAGCCCATCAGCTCCAAGATCTAGATAAAGGTTTAGATAGCTCCAATATCAGATAGATCTCCTGTTCAAAAGTAACTTGAAATGAGCACATCCACATTGACTTTGTTTTTCCTAAATGCTGGGCTCAAAATAAAGAGAAGAGTCATGTCTTTCATCCAGAAGGCTGGCGTCCTACAACTGTGTTTATGATGAATAGAATGAAACTGAAGGCCAGAGAGCATGGAGTGTTGAATGGAAATCACCCTCTGCTCACACACATTTTGTGCTCCCTGAGCAGTTATCTCTCCACTGTATTGCTTCAGGGAGCTTCTAAACAGTTTTTGCAGTTGTGAGCATATCATTTGACTTGGACTTAGTTCTCATTCAGTTCTCATGGCTTTGGTATTAATTTCACACATCAACTCTAGGAGAGCATCTTTATAACTTACAAAAGAGGCTCCATTCTGATCCTGTTCAGTGTATCTCAGTTTGAGATGACAGTCTTATTATCTGCTCCATACATTATGGTGGTGTGGGTTGTGGGTTTGGGGTTTTTCTTTTTGAGTAGTTATGCTTCTTCCTAGAATTTCTTTTTATGAGGTTATGGCTGCTAAAGTCTGGCCCTCTACTTAGGTCCATTCAAGAAATGTCCACTTTTAGTTCCTGCATTCTGTCTGAGTCCCAGCTAAAGGACTATAAGCCCATCAAAAGCTGGTCATGTACTGGTGCCCCTAAATGAAAGGGGCTCTGCTGAGCTCCAACTCTCTGCAGAGATATTCTTGCTGAGGCAAGAAAATGCTCAGTTTCCAGCTCCTCTCTACTACCCCACCTGGGCAAGGCAGGGCTCTTTTCTGAGCTATGAAATGCTCACAGAGTACTGCTGGTTTTCTTGGGAGGCCTAGCAGTTATGCCAGGAGCAAATGAAAAGCTTTTCTTCTCTGCTAACTTTTTGCTTTGGGCTATTCATGGGTAAGAGAATGGTTTTGGGCCTTCCTCTTGTGAGCTGTTAGGAGAGAAGAAGTGCAATGGAAATTGTCCTCCAGCATGGAGATCAAGAGGGAAGCAAAGCTAAACCTGGCCAAGCAATAGATTAATCCATAAACTGATCTTCCCCTCAGTCTGTGGCAGCCTTCAGCTTGCTTGTGAGTGTTTACACAAGCTACTCTGATCCAATGTCACCAACAGTGAGAACATGCTACATGCAATAAATCAATGTGACCACCTCAGAAGGAACACCAAGCACTCACCTCCAGCTTCAATCCTTACAGCTTCAAAAGCCTCCATGCTACTGAAAGGTGTAAGCCAACAACATTTTTTATTTAAAGAGATTGCAGCTTTGTTGCTGGCTTTAGGCTAGTATTTTTGACATCTTTCTAGTTGCATTTATTCATAATCTCCAATTAGTATAGCAAGTCCTTTTTGGAGCAGGAAAAGCTATGTAGCTTCCAGGGCTGGCGTATCCCCACTGCTGCTCAGCCTGCTTTTCCACTCCAAGCACCAACACAGCTTTGGACTTGTGCTGGTGCAGGAGAACCCTACAAGACCTCTGCCCTGCTGGAGCATAATTTCATACATCACATTCCTGAGTCAGCTGGAGACAGCCTTGAATTCCTTGGGTAAAAGCATCTGAGACTGCCTTAGGCTCTGCATATGAACAAATACAGAAAGGACCCTGCCCTCTGGCCTAAGGCTTATTTACTACCTAAAAGCAAAGGTACATTGCAGATAGAGTGCTGTTCTTTGTCTCCAGATGTAAGCTCCTTAACTGCTTTTTATGAGAGCTCCCTCCTTAATCTGTTATTTTTAGATTAGCTATTTATAAGAGCTTGCTTGATGTCTTCTTCCTTGGTCGTTTTTGATGCTCATATTTCTCAGTACCGAACGCTCCGTTTTATTTGCAGTTATATTGCATTACTTTATATTTGTGTGGCTCACAGACAGAGTTTGGGCTGGGCATGCATGGGAACAGAGACCTCTAATAAAAAAAAAAAACAAAAACCAAATTATTAAAAAAAGAAGAAAAATCAAAGCTGTAGTGACTCACTGACGGGAGCACACTGCTCTGGGAACAGAGCCCATACCATGGGTACAGACCTCTTTTCCAAGGGTGATGCAATCTGTGAGTCCTGGCCTCTCAGCACTTTCTAAACCAGGGTACAGTAGATAGAATTTGACACGTACCTCAGGGTTATGTTATGCTGACAGACAAGCAGATTATTCCTCTGGTATTTTCAACTGTATTTTCAAACTTTCGACTTTACTCCCTAAAAATCAAGGGGAGGGGGGGATGTGTGCAGGGAAAACCCTTTATTCCACCACAAAAAAAATCACATTTGCTGATGGAAATTTACTAACCACAGTGTCCTGCTGGACCAGTATCACCAGTTCCCAGTGCCAGCCACCTCTTCTCTGTATCACACAAGCCACTTGTGCCAACTTTCCCTCCTGTCCCCTCTGCCAGTTTTTCATTGCCTGTAATTCAGATGGACAAACCTACAAGACCCTGTGTGGGGCTCCCTGGCTCCACACAGTCTTGCCTCTGCATGAGTACCTGGCCAAACTGACACAGCAAAGGCTTGGATGAAGCACAGCTAACTGCATTGCTCAGCTCCTCTGCCTGTGGAAGTTCTGCACCCTTTTCTTTATACAAAACAGGAAACAGACATGGATACCATTTTGGTTTTAGTAAGAGATAACCTCATTGGGGATGAAGGAGTTTGTTACCCTTCATTCATCCCAGGAGGGCATCTCAAGTGCTCTGTAACACAGGCTTGCATGTTTTTATGCTGAAAGTTTCCATTAGCTGTCACCAAGTCCCTGATCCTAAGACAGCAACAGGCCTCATGTTTGTTAATGTGTTACCACCACTTCTTTTTTTCCTTCCATTCTGGAGGAAAAATTGTCAGAGCCACGAGCACCATCTGAAACCTGAGGAGCCTGAGCTGGCTGAGATTCTCTGCTTCAAAATCAAGGGAGGGCAGCTCCAGAGCTTGGGAAGACATAGCTCCTCTCCAATAATAAACAGAGAGCCTGGGGTATTTGTGTTTAGAGGCAGGAGAAAACACCCTGAAAGTAGGATACATCTGTCTTCTAATGAGCTACCTGGGCAAAGAAAATCCCTGTATATTCATGAAATACTCTCTTACCTTGTTACAAACCCACAAAACCCTATCAGGCTGTTCTTACTAATTTTTCCTTCTAATAGAGACAGCCATGCTGGATCACAAGCACTCAGATTCACACAAATCTCCTTTCTAGGTGGAGAAGACAGCAATCTTCTTCCTCTTCAGCACCACCATTCTGCCTGGAAGTTACACAGAGACTGAACCATGCAGCCAGACCCTCCAGCTTTGCACTGCAAGATTTTTGTACCGCAACCCAGATGATGGAAGTCAAGTGTTTTCAGGTCTCATGGTGACTGAACTTACAGAAGATGCTGAATTTTTGGAATGCAGGTATTTTGGAGGAAAGTTTGCAGCTTTTCAACTTGTTATTACAGTACATGAACTTCTATTTATGCATTCTATATAGGTGTGTATATATATATGTATTCATAGATACATATTCAACCTAACAAAAGTAAGCTTAGCAGCTTTTTGCTAATCCTTTCAAGGAAAACCAGTATACAGTAAGGCTCCTGATGCTTAATGACAGCATCAACAATGAATCTCTGTAAGAAAAAAACTATGTCCCAGCTACACTAAAAAGAAAAACAAAAAGGTTTTGTTATATCCCAGAAGTTCCAGCTAGTCCTGTTCTTCTGACCCAGGCTATTCAGTGCTCAGCGTCAGAGGGCAACTGCTGTTCATTGCAGTTTCTGCTGCAACTCTAAATGACTCAAGCCCAGAGTTCATTCCAAATAGCAGCACCAGTAAAGGCAAGCAAGCCAAGAGATTTGCAGTGTATTTTTGAAGACCAACAAAGAACTAACCAGTAATTTAAGAGACTCAAGGAAATGCACTTAGGCCTTCATATCACTGCTGAAGTTTGTATTTAAGCTGAACATAAGGGCTTCATATTTTTAATGCAAAAATCAAGGGCTGGAATGGTTTCTCTACAGTATCCATTTTTACTTTTGTACTGTGGTTTCTTCTTACTAGAGCTAACGTACCTTCCTTTCTTCATTTATTCTATGGTGGGAAATACGTATTTGCGTCTCCAGCTGGAGCCTCGATACACACACAGCAGCTCCAGTAACTTCAAGCTGAGAGACGTTGACCAGATTCTTACTTTGGCCACATGAAAGTCTGTGACTCTCTTTCCAGTGTCACAATTGTTGTTCAGAAAGCAAGCCAGCCTCTCACCCTAGTGCATTAAGTGGTTGTGCCTACTATGGTAAAACTGTCACAGACAAACCATGCACATTTGTATCTTACAAGTGCCAAGCACATATTTTTAACTCCATTTGACCTTTTATATCTGAAGTTAGAGCAATGATGTATTTACTATTTTGGTAGGATCTGTCACTAAGTCTAAGGAACAGCTCCTCTCTGGAACAGCCACTCCACCTACTAGGACTATATTGCCATAAATCAGTCACTTCCAGGTAGCCAGGACTGTTCAATTGGTAGATACCACTGGGGACATGGGCTAGACACCAGAACTGGATCTCCACCTAACTGTAATCTCCATGACTCACATTATTTGACAGTGAATGAACATTAAGGGAGCCTGGGGTTACAAAATTACAGCAACTGAGAGCATAGCATGTTTCAATTTATAGGAATTAAAACAGCTACATGATTCTTGCAAGACCATTGCTCTGACAATTCTTGCATCCTCCCTTCCTCCATTTCCCCTTCCCTTTCACTTCCTGTCCACCAATTTTTGAGGAAAAGGATAACATTGGCAAAACAGGCTTTGTTTCCTTTACAATATCCTCATTCTTTTATAAAATCTCTTCATTTCTTGGATAAATTAAGAAAGTATTTCAATACTTAGGGTAACAAAAGTGCAAAGCCATAGAAACTTATGAAAGCCTGAGGGAAGAAATTTCATCTAATAAAAGCACTGATGAAGGTTTTTGCATTTATATGAAAGGGATTCCACCTTCCACTTTCCTCATAAACATTATGTCTCATGATGTTTCCCTCTCACTGTTAAACTCTGCGTTGGCATTTGCTTAGCTGTTCCCTGGCATTAATACAAGTTTCCATAGCAAAGGATGTTAAATGAGACTATAATCACAAACTCAAAGGACTGAAAGGCAACTAAAGCAGACATGAAGCAGCATAAAAATGCAAAACATCCTTGGAATATCTCTGCTGAGAACTGCCTGTTAGGACTGAGACATGATGGGAAAAATATTTCCTCTGGAAACCCTGTCCTGAGCATCCAGAAGTCTATGAGGGACAGTTAAAATTGCCAGATTAAGCCCAAAGCTGTGACTGGATCAGACACAAACACCAAATCCATCGATTCTAATCCATCTTGAGAAAATGGATGATAGTGGAATAAAACCTGAAAATCTATGAGACTTTGCCTGCAGAGCTCTAAGTGGAGCACTGAAACCATTGGCCATCAGAGCTCAAGCTGGCATCAGGTGGCATGATTCATGGGCTTCAGTATAAAGAAGGCTTCAGAAATGAGTGAAAGCTCTATTTACGACTCTTAATGCCCCTTAAAAAGGGCTTATGTGTAAGAAACCCCCACCTATACTAGCAGGAGTGCATCACTCAAGGCTAACTTTAACCCTAATGGCAGCAGAAAAAAGATATTCCTTCCACAGGGAGATGACACAGTGATGTCTCCTTGAGTGCCCAAGTAACTTTCAGTCAAAATTGGCAAGGAGGAGAAAAAACAATCATTTACTTTAAATTTTTTTTAGGCAAGTAGCAAGCCTAACACTTCTTAGTGAGTGGGATCTTCCATCTCTGAGAGCTACTGCGAAGTTTAAGAGAGGTGTAACTGCCTTCCCCATTTATTGCAGTGCCAGGGCTGGTGCTAGTCTCTGTGACATTCATACTTGGCACGGAAGGGAAATTTGAGTCATAAGGATTTAAAAGTCTAAAGAAACCATAGGCATGGTCTCAGTGGGAGAGACATCCTAGTTTTAAACTGTGGCAGTGGTAAGAAAAGATGTTGGCAGAGGGCTGTACCCAGCAGCTCCGGTATCATGTCCAAGCTCAGGATGACAGAATGGTGCATTTATGGCTCCATCTCAGCCCCTTCCATCATGATCCTTGGGCTTTTGGGTGCCATTTCACAGCTGGCTCCCAGCAAAACCAGCAGCCTCACCCTGTTCTTTGCACCCACTGTAGTGTTTCCCAAGCTCCTTGGTTGAACCAATTCAGTGTGCAGGACCACCAGTCTGCCTTTTCTCCTTCCACAGCAGGTAAGATTTGTTCCAGATAAATCATCTCACTGTGGAGTACTGGAGGTGGCACACAGCAGTAGAGGGGCTACACAACCAGCTTTGGTGGTAGAAGCTGTTTGGCACTGGGGAACCATTTGATCAACTCCAGCATCTTGCAAGATCTCATCCTTCAGCACGGCAAAAACATGTCTCTCTTCCTGAGCAGCTGCTGGTGAGCAGACTCCCAGAGGCTAAGGCCCTGCAGTCCTGTTTACACTCTGCAGTTACCATGGCTCAGGAGATCCATACTACAGGGCCTGCAGGAAAGTGGATCATAAAGACTGCTAAAGGCAACAACAAAAACCCCAAACCAAACACCTTGAGTTCAATGGAAACGGCAAAGTCTGTAAGAGATGACTTGCTGAACAGTCATAGGTAGGGAAAACCCTAAAGCAGGGAACAGAGCACAACCAAACCTAACTCTTCTGCCTTAAAATGGCCAGGACTGAATAATGAAGCAGCACAGACAGGTCCAAGCCAGGGCCACTTGCCCCAATGACAAGCAGTGATGCAGAAAACACTCAGATACATTGGGCTAAGAAATGAGCAAAGGATGGACTTCCAAAGACCAAAAGCTGGTGGCAGCATACCCCTTGCACTGAAGGCTGAGAGCTGATTCAAACAGTTGCCAAAATTTGCCTTTCCCACCTGGGGTGCACTCAGAGGGGCAAACATTCATCAGGCAGAGATTGCTCATTGTTCCTGTCACCTAGCACTATCTCTCAGAAGAAAATACATTACTGCATCCAGGACAAGCATGGATATTAATTCATTAATTTGAGACTATTTAGTGCTAATGTCACATTTAGCTGCCCCTGAATAAAGTGGATTTTACATCAGCAATGAAAACAGTTATGCCTCTTATTCCCTTGTGTAAGTACAAGATGCAAGAGTCATCTGCATTTTCACCCTGAAGATGTATTTTTGTACTAAGCCTTTAAAATTGCAGGTAAGGTTCCATCTTCTTAAAACCAAGGACTAGCATACAACTGCCTCCCAGTAACACATCCTGCTTCTGTAGTTCTCAAATTCCACATCCAAGGCCTAGCATACTTTAAATTGAGCTACAACACCCTATTCCTCCTCCTCCTCCAAAAAAAAAGACATACTGTTTACATGGTCCCTTGCCCATTAAGCTTTTAGGTTATATATGCTGTCTTATTTCAAACATGATTCAAGACAGTCACTTTGTTTCCCTGCCAAGAAATAATTGACCACTGGTTCATTAGATTGAATGCCAAAGAGGTGAACAATCCTTAATGATACAATAGATTTTTTTTGGAGGCATTCAAGTACAATTTTTGGACAAAATTCAGCCCAGAATAGGCCCTAGATAATGTGCTGCATACCTCTGGGGATGGTATTCCATATCTGGAGGTAGCAGGACTTCTGAATTACTGCAGTCATTAGCCTTGATCAGTTAATATGTTACACATCAGCATAAACTTTAAGCAAGCACACATCCATAGGAGCTGGACAGACTTGGATAAGATATGAGCAGGGAGGGTAAGGCTGGTATGATTGCTTTTAATCAACACTTGAACTTTCATACTGGGTTTATTTTTTACTTGCAAAGAAGGTCTGACTCACTGACCATGACACTCTTTAGAATTTTCTCCCCTTGCCTCTCATGACAGCATCAGAAGTGGGCAAACATCATGTCTGTCTGCTCATAGTCCTAGTGCATCCCATGCTGCAAGGGATGCTTTCAAAGTACAGATCTGTCCTTGCAGCTGCTTCTGTGTAGAGAAAGGCCAGAGGGGTTGTTTGCTAGTGGAACAGCACGCGACCTGCTTGGGAGACAGATGGTATCTGCTGCCATTTGGGTCCTTCCTTTCTGCCACTACACAGCCTCATCAGACTTGGCAGTCACAGAGCCACAGGCCCCACTCTGGGTCTTCCCACAGCACACACCAACAGGCAGGACTGCCATCCTTCTGAGTATTTGGGTGGAAGAGATCTCTGCAAGTCTCTGTTCCAATCTCCTGCTCACAGGACATTTGCCAATGCTAAATCAGGTCAGCTGCAGTTTTGTCTAGTGGATACTTGACTCTTCTCCAAGGATGACAGTTTCCCCAACCCCTCTAGTACCCTGTCCTAGGGCTGCACACCTTCCCCATGAGGAAGTTTTTCCCCAGTATCTAATCTAAACCTCCCAAGACACAATTTGTGAGCTTTGCTTCTTCTTACGCCATCTGCCACTACCGAGAACAGTTTGGCTCTGTCATCTTTTCAACTGTCCTTCAAGAGGTTGGAAGCTACTATTACATTGTCCTTTTGCTTCCTGGTCATACCAGGACTTTGTTGCTAGTGCCAATGATGGGACATTCTTCACAAAGTAGGTCACCAACAACAATTCTACTGGATGCTTGTGAGCACTTGCCACTTTCTGACTGGAGTCCAGTATTTGCAAACAAGCCACGTAACATCCACGTAAGTGGGTGTGTGTAGACAGAGCCAAGTGATCAACGTGCCTTGAGTCAGGGTGCCAAGGGCAAGATCCTCTGCCAGGAAATCTCTTAAGCAACTGCCTATTCAGTTCCCTTGAACCCTCACAGAGGGGAGGGGTGGGAGATAGTATTTCTTTGTGCTAAGAGGTTCATTAAGCCTCACTACATAAACAAAAAATACAAAACTTGCAATAAAGACAAGAAGCATCGCTGAAGGATGTCTCTTTCCTGGATGAGGTTAGTCAGTCACAGAAATCTTGTGCAAGGATATGCTAAGGGACATCTCTGTGGAGCTAAGCCAAAACAAACATCACGAGGCAAAGGTCTTAGAAAAGGCTGTGAGGCTCCACTGCTTATCTATGGAGTGATCAGAACAAGGATGTGCTGCTATCTGCCAGATAATAGTTTGCTTCAGTGATTTGCAGTGATTCAAATAGAGCTCCTTGCCTGGTGAGTCAACATTTCATAAAATTTGGGTACAGGATCTAACCCTCAACTATCTTGATGATGCTCTTCATGAAAAGGAAGAGATTCTTCAAGACTGTAGTTAACCCGATTTTAGCAGTTAGTTAACACTAATTTTAAAATGTTGCCTTTCTGTGCCCTTCCAACTGTAATAACCCTCACTATACTTTGCCAGCTGAGAGGCAGATGATGTAATGCAGAGGAATGTGCAAAGGATGGGATGGTTTGAGTCTGCACTATTGTGAACTTGCTAAAGTCATTTCATGTCCTTGTGCCTCAAATGGCTGCTTGTGAGACAGGATTGAACTAACGCTTCCTTTCTCCCACAATGCAGTCATTCTGCCTGTTCAGGTGGCTGACTTTTCAAGACAGGGGCAGTGCCAAGCAAAACACAGTCCATAAAGAATAAGAAGGCAACAATCAATGTCCTGCATTCATTGGTGTCAGTTTGCAAAAGGGTTATAAGTAGCTGTGGGCCCAAGGAAGGAATCACAGAGGGCCTTGGTTTTCAGAGATGAGCAGAAATCTGTGTTTTTATGAAGAAGTTATAGATGATCAGTCAGATAAATCATCTTTTATTTCTCCAACATACAAAAAAAGATTAAATAAAATCCTGATGTATCTTATTTTCAATAATGAGAAATCAAAGCAAAAGTTATTAGTCTGAGACACATATGATTAAAACTTCTGGGAGGAACAACAGGAAGAAACTCAGAGGTAGTTATAGTCTCATTAAGGAGATAATGAGTTATCATCAGGATGCTTCTGTAAACCTAGTACATTTTCCACGAGGTGCAAAATACTATCCCTCAGGAGCACAGCTCTGACAGGTAACAGTGAGGTATTCAGCTCTGCTTCCACGTGCAAGGTACTGGCTTGGACTCACTACATGGTTCAGTCAGACTGGTGCTACTTGGATCTGCTGACTGGCTATGCAGCAAAGCCTGTGTCACCCTTCACATGCCCTGAGCTGGGCTCAGTCATTAACCAGATATTTGGTCTGAGCCAGAAGGGCTTTTTCCTCTTCTAACTCATAAAGGAGGAATTATGTTTGCGTTGGAAATTACTTCTTTTTTTTCTAGTGTGTTCATTATTTTCTTCTAAGTTGCTAATTTAAGTGCTGTGGATCACATGGAGGACTCATTATACGACCGGTAATATGGATGCTAAAAGATCCATAACTGGTTGATGTCAACTTCCCCCCAATTTCCACTTAAGCAACACTTTAAACTAGGTCACAGCATTAATTAACTTTTGCATGAAAACTCTCTTTAGCCCATCTTGCCTCACATTGTCCAGTTAATTAAAATCAGTACCAATATTAGGCTGCTATTTTGCAGGGGGGAAAAAAAGCTAGTAATTATCCTTTGGAGGAATAAAATAACTGTAGGTTACTATGTCTTAGTGTTCAGCTGCTCTCCTGTAGCTAGAAGCCAGAACCCCTTCTGTCCTGCTTGAGTTTCCTGAAGGTAACTGCGTCACAGGAACACGTCTTGGCTTCACCCATTGCTGTATTTCAGCCTGACAAATCTTTATTGAAGATAATCTCCTTAAAACAGAGGCTAGTTTCCTTCAGCTTTTGTGTTGGAAACTGGCTCGCTGAGCACCTTACAAGGACATAGCTGACCTTGGAAAGGTTTTGTGTTCATGCTTGCAATGAGCTAAGCTTTGCACTCATGAAGCAGGGAAGACTCATCTACCTTTTCTTGAATTGCCAACAGTGTAGGCTCCTGGGTGTAAGCAAGCTGAGCAGATTTTCAGTCAGTGGAGGGCAAGGAGTATGATTTGCTGCTTATTCCATCCTAAAGGAAACATCTAAACAATTCAGAATAACCCTGTTCTGGAAATCCTTTCTCTTCCCTTGATGAGAAAGGGAAGCTAAATGAGATGCTTGGCTGTAGACAGATATTATGCACAGTGGAACAAATCTTACCCTTCAGAGCATCCCTTTCTTCTGGGTAAAATGATGTTTGCGCCCTATGTTGTCCCTGGGAGAAGCATGGCAAGATCATTCTCTGCCTGAGGGTCTTTTTGTCTGTGAATTGTAAAATAGCTACGTGTCTTCAGGAAACTGTACATGATATTCTTGGTCAAGAAAAGACTCAAAACTTCTCTGAACACACAAAAAGAAAATATTTATAGTCAATGGCTTGAATTGAACTGACCTGGGTCTGGCAGCTCCAATTCTTTTCTTAAAATTGGCGAGCCAGGCTGACACTCCTCCCTTACTCGACAAGGAAAAGAAGAAAATGAGCTGGCAGTTGTTTCCCAAGGACAGAGAGACCATCCTTCTTGAAGTCACCCATCATGACAAGAAAATCTATTTATAAATATAGCTGCCTTTGCACAAACAAGACAGCAACACAAAAAAGTGATGTTGCTGAGACTATGTATGTGGGTTTAAATTTGGCATCTGAACCTTTTCCACAGCTTTGGAAAAAATGTAAGGAAATACAAGATCTTATCACAATTTTAGAAGTCAAATGACTGTATCTGAACTCCAAAGATGTGCAGACAGACAACAAAAGCAAAGGGTCTGGAGTTTGCTGTGTTTGTCATTTTTTCACTCTTTCCGGGTAAGCGTCGGCCTCTTCAGCCTGTTTTCATTTATTTCCTTCCCCATTGAGTACACTTGACTTCAAGACCAGGTGACTACCTAGGCAAATAACCAAATGAGATTAATTGCTTCCTGGGAAAAGATTTCTGCAGTTTCTTTCAGTTTGGGAACTGTGCAGGTCACTTTGGGAACGGTATCAGAAAGCAGTAACTTCCAGCAACACAGCCTCATGGCAAGGCTTGAATAAGGCAGCATAAATTTTTGATGCTGGTTCTGGTCCATGTTAGAAGCAAATGGAGTTTTGCCAGCGAGCTCAACAGGAACAGGACTGAGGTTTTGATGAAAAACAAGCAGAATTGTTTAACTCACCATGACATTTGGGTGATTTTAATTCACCATGAGATGTCTCCAAATATTTTTTCCCAGGTTTTCAGTCTTTCACCAACACTCCAGCTAGGGGTGAGAGAAGCATATAATCAGTTTTTAAAACCTATCCCCAACTTATTTTTGTTATCTTGCAGACAACATTTGTAACCTTTTCTTGATCAGTTTCCAGAAACAAAGGCATGGGCTCTCATAAGGATTGCAGGCCACCCACTGCACACTCCTCCACAGGTATGCCCCAGATGCCTGTTGTTCACAAGTATTATCATACCAAGTTAATACCCATCAGATCTCATTAGTGCTGATTTAGCAATTTCTAGCAGCACTTAGGCAAGGATCTGCTTCCTGTTTTGGGACAGATCTGTGCCACTCAACTGGCAAAAAAGTGCTGACGGTGACTAGTTCTATAAAAGTGTGCGCCTAAAATGTCACTTCTTTCTTGAGTGGTGACTTTAAAAGGTAAAAAAGCTATTTTGTGAGTTAGATATATGAGGAAGAACTGAAGGGATTAAACGAGGTAACTGTCAAGGTAGTAAACTCAGAAACACCATGGCAGGCAGATAGGCTGAACTGGGGAATAAAAGGAGAGATGTATTGAGGGTTCTCCCCTAGCTGTCCATCAGCACAGTTTCCCTACAGTTGAAGGAACTTGCCCATGTGGCACTATGCATTTTGTGCTGACAATACACTTGGGTCCTAGAATCATGCACTGCTTTCTCAGTTCTCCACATGCACCCGTTACTAACAGTATCCTTTATGCAGAAGCTCTGGGACTGCCCACCACAAATTTGTAATTGAACCCTGAATTTTTGTCCTTGCTAAGCCTTTCCCACTAGTAACTGAAGTCCTAGTGCTAACATTCATTCCTCTTCCTCCTCCTCCTCTCTACAAAAAAAATTGCTGACAGTTTTTATGACAGGTTGTATAAATGAAATCTCCTTAAGCAGAGAGGAAATTGTATTTATAAACCATAGTTTAAAAGAGCTCTCCCTTAGGAAAATCTGTGGCATTGCTGCAAGGCAGAGATCGGCTTGGGGTTAAATAGTGCTCTGTTTTAGGAGTTAAACACACTTGGGCTATCAAGTAGTGGTAAGACTTCACAGAGGCTGTCTCTAAGTCCCTTGGAAAACAATAGAGACACCCATCTGCCTACCTGTCACATCACTGGAGACATCACTGCCTGTAACTCAAGTCCTGGCTGCTTTTCTTAAGCCCACAGAGCACAGTGGCCAGGACAGCACTCTCAAGTGCTGGCCTAGCACAGCTGGATTAGAGTCCAAGTGCTACATTCAAGTTCTGAGAATTCTAGGAGGGGTCTAATGAGATTTACTGAGCTTTCTGGAGTCTAAAATCTTCCTAAGTTGTCATGTCAGCTTTCCTTTTATCTTTCAACAAGTCCATAAAAGTATGTTCCTCTAGAGTGCCATCACAGCAAACAATATGCATGTTTAATATTGAGAAGAAGAGGCACTTCTTCTCGTCCTTAAAGTGGTAATGAGTATATGTGTTGTGACGCAGCTCTGGGATTTAAAATGATCTCATCTTTCTCCTAGATGAAAACCAGAATACATTCCCTTGCTGAATCAGGCATTTCATTTGTGTTTCTTTGTCTACCGAGCAAAGGCGTAACATGGAATCTGAGAATAATGTTTCCTTTTTCCAGAGACTTTTACCGAATTCTCTTTACATTATAAACTCAAAATTAACCTACTTGACAAGAAAGAAAATGCACATGCATTTTCGATTGAGAGACTGGTCTTATGATTTTTTCTAACTCATCCAGGAAAACTGCTTCTTGTATTTCAAGAACAATTCTGCCTATGCTCTCTGGTCTTCCCTTATGAGCCAGCCTCCATACCCCAAGCTTCCTTTGCTATCCTTATCCAAGATACTGTTGTTGTTATGCTAGCTAACTTAGAAATGCAAAATATGAGGTAGCATTTTGTCTAGGAAAATAATAAAACCATGCCTATTCATTGCAATATGAATATGATTCAAGACAAATACAGCTCTTTCCAAAGTGTCAGCTTTCCCAAACTCCTCACCTGTTTCTAACTTTAAGATTATATCTGCCTTTGTGCAAGACTTGATCATACCACAAGAAATAGACACAAAGATTAGACACTTCAAAAGGAAAAAATATAGTTACAAAACACAGATTATCCTAGGACTTGTTCTTCTCACACAATAGTTGCAAGGCGATGGCTGATGTAAACAATGATAATTACTTCCCCTTGCCTTTTGAATACAGGGAATTGCAGTAAAAGCAGTACTTGACTGTTCATAAAGCACTTCTCATTTATCTGTTTGCACACTGAGATATGAAGCACTCAAACATCAGAAAACAGAGTTCAGATCTAAAAAGGTATCTATTATTTCCATTTTCTAAATGAATCATCAACAACATGGCTTATACTAGTGTCTCAGCCACATTCTGAAATTCATTTCTCTATCCTTAACAGAAGATACTACCTCTGAATTAATTCTTCTGTCTCCCCAGAACCAGTAGCACCTCCTGAGGTCACTGCAGAAAAGGTGGGAGCTGGTGGAGCAGAGCTCCACTCCGTGTTCTCATTTCCTAAACACATTCCTGCTGGCACGTGGGCACACATGGCAAAACCACGGCTTCTCTGACTTAAAGAACCAGACGGGAGTTTTCTTCTGTAAAGGGAAACCTGCACCCCCCAGCTCTGACTTTACACAATCACAGAGGGGTTGAGGTGGTAAGGGAACTCTGGAGGTCACCTGAGCCAATCTCCCTGCTCAAGCAGGGCCACCTAGAGCTGGTTGCCCAGGGTGGATGGAGAACTGATGGCTTAACCTGCATAAACAATGAAGAGAGACAGAGGTGCTGAATAGTTTGGAACATTTCATTTCAGCCTAATTACCTTAATTTCTTCTCCATTCCTTTCCACCTCTTCCCTGGTCAAGCTGGTCTCCTCTTGGGTGGAGTTGGTGCCCAGGAGGTGTATAGCATAGTACAGACACAACGGATACCCTGTGGGGAAGAGCAGAAATAAATGGGCAACAAAATGTGGAGGTGACAGAGCTGAAGGCTTTGTCCCAAGTGTGTGCAACTTATCAACGAGGCACGTGGGGCTCAAAGGAAGGCTTTGTATTCACCATTACAGCAGTCATGCTCAGATCATGCTGAGTGAGCCTGATGCAGTTAGAAGGCTTTGTGTGAAGCCAGTGATAGGAAAGCACCTTGGCCTTCAACTATTTTGCAAACTCCAGCATCAAAGGAATATATTTCCCTGACACTTCTGCACCTTATCCTGGTGTTACACATGTGACACCAGCCTTCTGCCATGTTAATCAAATGTTTTGGAACTGCTGATGGAAAAGCTGTGGTTTCACCTCTTAAATTGCTTCCTGGATGTCATGGCTTAATCTCAGTCAACAACTCAGCACCACCCAGCCGCTCACTCACTTCCAGAAGGATGGAGAGAGAATTGGAAGGGTAAAAGTGAGAAAATTCATGGGTTAAGATAAAGACAGTTTAATAGGTAAAGCAAAGGCTGCACATGCAAGTGAAGCACAATAAAGCATTGCTTCTCTACGTCCCATCAGCAGGCAGGTGTTCAGCCATTTCCAGGAAAGCAGGACTCCAGGACACGTAACAGCCCTGAGATAAGATGCAGCATAAACAAAATGTGATATTACACCTATTAATTAATGTTTAGAAACAGGCTGATAATGAATTCAGGATGACCATGAGTCACAAGGCTTCAGTGGTTCCTGAGCTTGCAAGCAAAACTGTCCTTAGTCCAACGCCACGGTTCTATTTTTAAATGCAGCTAACTGTCCAAAAATTTATGGCTGAGGTTGTAACTTATCTATGACTGGGCAAAAAAAAAGTGACAATGTCACACAGGGCATAAAGTTTTTGGCAGGAGCTCGGTGTTATTCCATGCAAGTCACTCTCTCTGCCACCTTCACAGCTAGTGCCAATTTTGCTTTTTATTTTTTTTTTAACACGCTTCACTTCTTTATTCCAATTCACTAAGAAATCCTGGGTTTAGGTGGCTAGGCTGTGTGTATTTTCTTGCTTTGAGTACATTCTGTACCCATCCATTTGTTTTGGACTATATTGATACAGTGGCAAGTGTCTTTGAGATCTGCATTGGGAGCCTCACAGAGGCATTTTATTTAAGGACCATGAACAGACCATGTCTGTCCTACTGGGCATTGTACACAGGGCTCAAGCAGCTCTCATTTAGCATGAGTAGCCATTGCAAAGGAATCTTAGGGACTCCTCAATGCCTGCCTCTGGTGTGCACTGATGGGTGTTACCACAGAAGTAACAATCCAGGCTACCTGGTTTTGTTTGTTACACAAACTAAAAGGCACTATGGCATGTGATGGAAGCCGAGCCTCTCCACGGATGGGATCTGCACAGCATGCCATGGGAAAATCCATCTGAGGTCTGTCCCATGCTGTTTGCAAGCCAGATTCCCAGCACTTGAAAGGACCTCAGATTTACTCACTATCTGTACTTCTATTTTTATTCTATTGTATTAAAATAGGTATTTTATTATGATACTTCTTGTTGTGATTTTTCTTATTGAGGTCCTGAAAAAGCCATGCACTGTTTACTCTCCCAGTACCACAAAACAGGACCTTATGAGGTGCATAGTCAGGACAGCAGAGGCAGAACTCATGTGCCACTGCTGAGGAAAAGCCTGCATCATGAAATCAGTCTTTAAAACACACAAGTGAGAAAGAGGTGCTGACAGTCAGACTTTTAAAGCTCCATAGTGTGTAATATTTTATTTCACAACATTTTTAAAAAACAGCCCTTTAATAAATATAAAAATATTTCTGGGTACTGCATTTTATGCAATTCCATGAGTTGGAAGAACAAAATATCTTTGTTTCCAATGATACTTTGGAAAATGCTTTCCTCATTGAAGCAAAAAAAAAAAAGATTTTCTGAATATGTAATTTTGCAGTACCATCTGCTGTGTGTGAAGTTATTTGACAAAATAAATGATAAATCTTTAGATTAGAAATATTCAAGATCTGGAACATGTAAACAGAAATAAACAGGAAATAAGTGACTGAGTAGCCACAACATTTTAAGGTCAATTCCCCTTCCTTTGGATTTAAACTGCATCCTTTCCCATTGTGTACTTTTTTCCAGGAATATTTTTCTTTTTGGTGACTACTGCTTTTCCTTTCCTGCTCTAATTGAATCATTCCCTTCTGTCCTTTAGAGAATTTGAAAAAACAAACTTTTATCTGTGCTCTGCAGCTGGAGGCACTGATCTCTATCCACAAGTAACAAATTGTGTTTTAGAATATGTCAAATGTTGATTCATTTACTGTCTTTTCAATTACTTTAATTCAGCCAGACTTTTGGCTTGGCTCAGGATCCTTGGCAGAAGAGTCACGGGATAAAGGAATTAGAAAGCATATATAACAGTTTGTTGAGGCAAGGCAGTCCTCTTGTCTCAGAATCAGCCCACTGTGTTCGAAATGCTCTCAGTAATCCCATCACTGGGTAGAAAGAATGAGATTTTGCAGGTGTCTTTTAACAGCCATTCCCTAAAAGACTCCTCATTTCAGTCAGCATCTTAGAACATTCGCAGAGACTTCATGCACACAGTCCTGGGGCTTGGGCCAAAAAGAGAAACCCACTGAAAGATCATACTTGTTTCTGTTGTTTGATTCTCAACACGCATTAATATGAGCCCTCTTACAGCTTTTCCATATGTAAAGGAGACTTCTAAGAAACAGCAAGAGACTTTTTATCAGGGCTTGTAGTAGAGAGACAAGGAATAATGGTCTTAAGCTAAAGAGAGTAGACTTAGATTGGACATGAAGACGAAATTCTTTACGATGAAGGAGGTGAGACACTGGAAAGGGCTTTCCGGAGATGTTCTGGATGTCCCATCCCTAGGAGTGTTCAAGGCCAGGATGGATAGGGCTTTGAGCAACCTGCTGTAGTGGAAGGAGTCTTTGCCCATAGCAGGACCAGGTGCTCTTCAAAGGTCCTTTCCAATCCCAACCCTTCTGAAATATTAATTTCACTGACCAAAGGTGAACATTTAGTCTCCAAAAAGTCTTTCCAAGTGTCATATGATCCCTTAATACAGTACATGTTCTGAGCCCTCCTGATACTAGAACTCTAGTTTGTTTTGCTAAAGTTAAAAACTGGCTCATTTTTAAGGGGTATAACTATTTCTGGAGAGACACTTTGAAGGTGAACAGTAGAAATAATTAACAGTTGCATCTTGTTTTGAAAGAGTGTAAGGAAACACCACAGACTTGCCATTAACACTAAAAGAGATAATTTCTATGCTCTCACTTCACTCCTCATGCTGACACATTTATTTGTACTTAAAAAGCATGAAAGTTTTTTTAATGCAATGCACAACTGGCCAAAATCCAACACCAACAGAATTTAAAGGCAAATACTTTTCCACTGTGGAAGTAGGTGGGTGTTGTTTATGTAGCATCATGCCTCTCTGCAGCACAGTCTCAGCTCACACCAATCATTAATAAACTTGGTAGGAGCCTCAAACTACCACCCTGCAAATAAATAGAATTTTTTTTGCTGCTCAGAGAAATGCAAGGTGCAACTGAAAGATATTTTCTATTCAAATGATCTTCTAGAGTAACTCATGCAACTTGAGTTTTTAAGTGACTGGCAGTTGCACCTCAAAACAGTAACCCATTCCCTGCCAGTAGCACCACTTAACAAGAAACATGCTTGCTGAGTTTTAGGGAGTGCTGGCCTTGGGTTCAGAATGACTAAACTCAGCCTGGCACTGCAAGCACAGTTCTTCCTCATGGGGAGCCTTCCCCATGGAGTATTTAATCATTATTTCACCAGACCTCTCCATAGGGTCATCTCCCAAGAGGAAGAGTTGCAAGACAGCATGGAGGGTTACTCCTTCAGCAGTTGTTTTTCCAGCAACAAGCAGTTTCCCTAGATTGTGATGAGTGGCTGAACATGGCTGCAATCTCACTGGCAGAGTTGCCAGCACCAACACAACAGAGCCTCACACGTTTTAGTTAATCAGTCCTCTGTCTGTAGCTTTATTTGCACTGCCCTTGCACACAGGCTTGGGAATAGGCCAGTGCTTTTGCACACCCTGACCTCTTCTGCTCTCACAGCTGACAGTAGCTGAGAAGATTTTCAGCACTCTTCTGTCATCTACAGAACAGTGTTCACACAAACCAACAAGCTAGCTTTGGGATCTCACTACCTTACCCCACTTACACCCTACAAGTTGCAGCTTTTATTTTGCTGCTGTTGGTCGTGGTACTCTTTTTTTTTTGTCAGAAAGCCAACCAATACTCTCAATAGATCTCATATTGTTTCAAAAGTCTTTCTATCCCTTTTATGTCCAAAGGCATGCTGGGATGCATCAAGAAGAGTGTGGGCAGCAGTTCAAGGGAGGTTCTGCTCCCCCTCTGCCCTGGTGAGGCCACATCTGGAGTCCTGTGTCCAGTTCTGGGCTCCTCAGCTCAAGAGGGACAGGGAACTGCTGGAGATAGTCCAGTGCAGGGCCACCAAGATGATCAGGGCACTGGAGCATCTTATGAAGAAAGACTGCAGGATCTGGGGCTGTTCAGCTTGGGGAAGAGGAAACTGAGGGAGGATGTCATTAATACTTACAAGTATTTAAAAAACTTATGTCAAGAAGATAGGACAACACTTTTTCTGTAGTGTCCAGTGATAGGACAAGGGGTAATGGACATAATCTGAAACAAAAAAAGTTCCATTTAAACTTAAGGATGAACTACAGTTAGGAACATTGGAACAAGCTATCCAAGGGGCTTGTGCATTCTCCTTCTCTGAAGTTTTCAAAACATGCCTGGATGTGTTCCTGTGTGACCTGATCTAGGCAGACTTGCTTGAGCAGGGGCGTTGGACTAATTGATCTTTAGAGGTCCCTTCCAACCCCGACCATTCTGTGAGTCTATGATTCTATGTCTGGAGTGAACCTGATAAACCAGTTTCTGCTGCTGTTACATAAATGCTATGTGTTGTTCAGTGGCACAGTGTGTCATTTTTATCACCAATTTTGCATTTTTTTTCAGTGGTTGCTTTTATTGTTTAAAGCTTTGACTAAAATGTGAATGGGAAACTTGTCAACAGCTTCATGTGGAGACAGCCACTGAGGAGAATTGTCAGCCTCCCTGGAACAACAATCTACTTGCAAATAAATCTAGATTTGTATAACAAGGAGTGCTGTCATCTTTAAAGTTACACACATCTGTACACATCTTCACAAGTCTGGAGATGAGACTTCTTAATTCCTCCCAACAAGGAGGATAAGAGCCAGAGTTACTAAAAAAACTGTCCTGGTTTGTAGCTTGTTAGCCTTATTTTCTTTTTTAAATCTACTTTTTTGACATTTTCAATGCTGTGGGAGGAATAAGCACGTTCTGCTTACAAGAGGTACTGCCTGGCTGTGACAGAGACAGCCAAGAATACAGAGTAGGTATAAAGTAACTGACACATACTTATGTTTTCCTACAGAAGTTGTCTTTGAGGTTTAGTTGTCTGTTTTAAACCTCAAGGGATACATCTGTCTCTGTGCTGCTTTTTCTACCATTCCATTGTGGCAAGCAAGCAGCTCCCTGATAGCTAGAGAGGATTTAACCTTTAGCTGCTTATGTTCTCACTTGAGCCAAGAGAGCTCTAACAATCATTCAATCTGATTTTCAGCCCACCGAAAGGACACAATACTAACCTAACTGAAAAAACCCTCAAAAATCAAAACCTCTAAAAAACCCAAACCACCTACTTTCGCTATAGCTCAGTGAAAGATCAGACAAAAGCCAGAGAGAGTGCAAAGGGCAGGCAGGAGTGCAAGAGCATGTGTTGTAGAGCAAAAATGCTGCAGCCAGATGTTAGACTAGTTTACACCAGGGTGCCTTTAGCTTCTCCTCAGGCTGAACTTGCTCACTAGAAGGAAATTGTCCCTGGGCTATGGGTGCAGTCCCAGGAACAAAAAACTGTGCAGTAAATCTAGGGTTACTGCATAAGAATTAACACCTATGTAACAAATAGAAAAGAAATTTGTAGTCCTATATGACTAAATATTATAGATAATACATTATTCTGGATAACACATTATATAACATATACAAATGTTATATAAGTGTTAATTATGAAATAAATATTAGAAGGAATAACTATCAGTGACAGACAGGAGTCTGTACTTTTAAAACATTTAGTGTCAATTCCTGAAACTGAAACATGTTTCTCTGTCATTATCAGTATGTGCAGTAGATGGAGGAAAACCAAAAGTGACAGACCATAATAAAAGCTAACATTGTCCCCTAACGGATTTGAGGTCTCCCACTTACTTTCCTTATGTAATTATATTCACTACAGGCACACTTCAAGATATATTGAGTCTAGAACTAGAGAGCTCTAAGGGACATATTTCTGCCACGTTGGGCCCTTTAGTGTTCACATGGGCACTGGGAACACCACTGTCCTTCCCCCAGTCAAACACTGGGCGCCACCATACTACAAGCCCACCTTATTGTTAACCCTGACCCGTGGAGTCCAAAGGAAGCACTTGCATAGCTACTATTGCTATGTGGCAGAGCATAAAATCTGGTTTCACATTTCATGTAAAGCACAAACGTGACCTTTGAAACAGGATTTTGAACTGCACCAGAGTCCTGTCTTCCTGCTGTCACAGGAAACCCCTCCTTGTCCTTAGGGCAGGTGTTGTTGAGACAGAAAAAAAAAAAGGGAGAAAGTCCCTAAACATTATCTTTGGCATATTCCATAACTGCTGCTGTTCTTTATTTGCTGGCCACCTTTGTTCGACACAACAAAATGGGTGCTGCCGGCAAAAGCAGCATGGGAGATCTTGGGTACAATTTCAGAGACAATAAGATGGAGATTGTAACACAAGAAGATATTGTGCCAGAACACAAGAGAATGCCCTGTAATTGACAAGACAGAGCTAGGAGTTCAGAGAATACCACGTGTACATTTATATATGCAAAAATAAACCTAAAAATTATGTATAGAATGTACTAGATAAGTTACATATACACATAAAACCTCCTATACGACTTTTCCCAGAATCACAGAATCTTAAAGGTTGGGAGGGACCTCAAAAGAGCATCCAGTCCAAACCCCCTGCCAGAGCAGGGCCACCTAGAGTAGGTCACACAGGAACTCATCCAGGTGGGTTTGGAATGTCCCCAGAGAAGGAGACTCCACAACCCATCTGGGCAGCCTGTGCCAGGGCTCCCTCACGTGAACACGGAAGAAGTTCCTCGTTGTATTTCTTTGGAACTTCTTGTGTTCCAGTTTATACTCATTGCCCCTTGTCCTATCATTGGCCATCACTGAGAGTTGTTCTAGTTATACAAAAAACCCAGGAGTTTCACACTTTTAACAGATTTGTCCAACTTAAATGTGGTGCTTTGATGGTGTAGTACTTCAGTTCTTTAGATCTTTCACAATGAAACTTAAACATGTTTCATTTTAGAATCTGTAAATCAGCTTAGATCAATCAGCAAATCATGCTCAGGCACTCTCAAGACCAGATGCAACACATCTCATTTCTAATTTGAATCTCATTTCTTCAATACTATATTAGCACCTGGGCTTTTTGAAAATTTTCTGTTGGAACATGTTCTACAAGTGGCCACAGATTATATGTGAAAATCAACAGTGTTTGAAAATGACTCATTTTTCTACAGAAGAAAGTGAAATACCATAACATTTTATGTCATAAATTTGATAATAGTTAAGAGTAGCCACATAGAGGATTCATTTTATGTTACTTGATACTTAGTGATGCACTCATCCACCTTTTTGCTTACCAGAACAGCTGGTCTTTGTATTGGGCAATAATTACCCCTAGTCAAAGAAATCTGAACTATTTTAAATCTAGAGTAGCATTCCTCCTTGCACACTTTTTGCTTACCTTCTAGGCTTCCCCACTGTAGGCATTGAAAAAGTTTTGAACACAGCCATATCTTCTTGATTAATTCTTGTCACTCACTGCCCTGAGGTGTTTCTATGCTCCCTATTAACTCATCCACAGAAATATATTATACTGTATTACAGTATGCAGTAGTGAAAATGCCATTACACAAAGGGCCTTCTTCTTATAACCCTTTTTCATAATTTTCTGGGACTTTTGTCTGAGGCTTTTGTCACGTTAAGAACAGTTCTGCTGTCTTGCATTTTTTTTTATTCTTGCTTGATATCTTCCAGTCTCATAGCATCACTTTTCTTCAGTGCTTGTAAATTGTCCAGATTTTACATTAGATAATGACATAGCAATTCTCTCACTGCCAGAGAAAAGGTCAGAACTACATTTTCAATAAGTGATTCTAAAAAACCATGAAAAATAACGAGAAGCTGCATGCCTAATGCTGTGCATTCATTTGCATAATTTTATCAGCTATTTTTAGTCACAATAACCCACCAGAGAGAGAATAACTGCAGGAAAATCAAATGCAGTAAAGTAAGGAGTGGAATTCATCTAAATACATGCAGATTTCATCAGCTGTGAGCACTCATGTCAATGTAGCCTCTTCTCTGGTACTGGTAATGCAAACAATAAAGGAGGAAGAAGCACACCTGTAATTTGATGTTCACAATCTTGATAACTACTTATAGTATGAATGAAACTTGATTTATAGGTTTAATCTATAATTCTGGCAGCTAAAGAAAATACTACATTGGCTACAGAAACAGCAATAAAACCTCAAAGGCATTTCCTAGTGCCTTTTTAGATTAGGTTCACTAGTGTATTCTATACATTAGCCTCAACCACTTATTTCCTGCACGTGGGAAAGTATTCTTGTCATTATTTACAAAAACAGGTTGCATAAGTCCCATCAGGCTTTGTATCTCAACTACTATAGCCTCGAGGCCACTTTGATGTTCTGCTTGTGATACACACCACCTCCAACCTTGCTTCATACCCTGTCATGGCTGGCAGCAAGTTTCAAGGCAGCTTCCACAGAATTCAGGGAGGCTGCAAACACAGGGCATGTTTTAGCTGTTTCATTCCTGCTCAGCAACTTTGTCACAACACTACCACTGCCATAACAAAGACTAAGCAGTCTCCTAGACAGGAATAAGAATTCATATTAACTACTATAGTGGAAAGGGGCAAACATGCTTTCCAAGGTGTGCACAAATTGTTTAGACAGAGTTTGTGTTGGTGTATCTGAAAGACATCTTGTAGCCTTGTGTTTCTGGATCTCTTCAGAAGACTTGCAAGCAGCAATTCAGCTCAACTCAGACTGTGTGATATAAACCCCCATTTCCTTTCTTTTCATTTTGTTGCTACATAAATAAGAAAAGCAGACTACCATTCTTAACTTTTTGGACAGAGTACTATAAACTCATCTAAATGGTCTAATTACTGTAGGGTTTTATCTTATCTTAAGGAGTAGTTGAGACTTGCCTGCTGTGTCATGGCAGAGTATGACCTAATCTTATCCAACCATATTGAAGCAACTCCTTAAGGAGAAGGAAAAAAAAAAAAGTAGTACACTGGCAAGCTTAATTAAATGTAGAATTTTTTTTTTTCAAGTTAAGCCAAGACATAAAAATATTTACCAACTCAAGCCTTTTCCTACTTGCTCTACACTGAGCACAAGGTTAATCATCATTCTTAATTAGCTGGTTTTGTTCTATTCAGCAACATCAAAGACATAGTGCAGTAGAATTATTTACAGGAATAAAGTTACTAACATTTGTATTTCAGTTCTTAAGGAACACAGCAAGATCGCGATCTCACAGGTTGAGGCACAGTAGAGAGGGAAGACTTGCCTCAACCCAAAAAGCACTCCTGCTGATGCAATCACAGTAACATTGTTTAGAGAAAAGAATCATACAGCTAAATTAAACTTCTTCCCTTTGAAAAGGCAGTTACAGAATGAAGAATATAATTTCTGATTTTGACAAACTTAGAGTTACCTTTAAGGAGAAAACTGATCCTTGAAAGTTGCTGTGGCAAATTATGCTGTTTGGAATCAGCTGTTTCTCTATAGAGATTCTTGTTCACATTCTTCCCAAATGAATGCGTTACCGTTTTACATTAAATGAAGAATTTTTAAATGGTTTATTTGACAGAATGTCATCTTTTAGCTGAAATCAATCACATCAGTTTAAAAGGAGAAACAGAATTCTAGAGCATCAGTTGTGCTGATGATATTACTGTGTCTTAGTGAAGTAGGGAGATGTACATCTTTAGAGTCTAAATTGCAATTTTTCTCTGTAATAAATTATTGTAGAAAATGCAATAATAGTTTTTGCTAGATAAAGGTGGGGTTTTTTTGTTTGTTTGTTTTTCCAATAAACATTAGGGCTGAAGGAGACCAAGTGTTACACATGTAGTTTTTAACAGAAATCTAATGGTACAATTTCATTACAAGACTGGCACCATATCAAAGGCCTGCTTTTGAAACATTTAACACACCCACACATATTTGGAAGCTTTCAATTATATAACAGCTTTGCAACAAATTAACTGAACTAATACAACTTGAAAATAAGCAAGATTTAAAAAAAAGTAGGCAAGTACTTTTCTAAATAGTATTCTCTCTAAAGTTTCTTCTTCCTTTTTCTTCACCTCCATGCTGATTACACTTGCAGAGGTGATGGCTCCTAGCATTTACTTAATTACTAGAGTAGTTCACATTCATGTTTAACAAGATCCTCAGTTTCCAACAAGCACTTTTCACCAATGTTCCCGTCCTCCTTACCCAGAGGATTTCTCCTTATCCTTCTGGCTTCAAAACGAACTGTTTTCAGTTACCATTTCCTTATGCATATCTTCCCATAGCTTCCCTCCCCATTAAGAAGTGTACTCTGATGTTGCAATACTGAAGTCAAGACCTCAGCAATTCAGAATTATTACATACTTTTCTGGTATAGAACATCTGACATTAACGTTATTTCTCTACAACATCCAGGGCTGGGGTACAAAACGCTTATAAACATAGCTGGATTTGCAGCAAATGAATGGAGATTAGCCCTCTATTAAACAACAGATGGAATGACAACAGAGAGGCATAGCTGTAATTGTAATACAGCAACTCCTAATGCCAGACAGGATAAGGAGTTTCTCTGCACACTCAAACTGTAGCTGCTTTGTCAGTTGACACTGGCTGTATAAAGCAGAAGCTAATTGCTTACCAAACTGTTTATGCTATCTTATTATTAGAGTGAAAGGACTGGTCATACTGTTACAACTCCATAGCTCTGACGTAAAATGGAGCACAAGCAGCTTCAAAAATGCAGAAAAAAATACTTTCCCTTTATTTGTTAATACTTTTTTTTGGAGGGAGAGAATTCCAGCAGGATACCTTGTCATAAAATCAGGTCTCAGAAAGGGCACAGGCTTGTAATACCAAACACTGTACTACCTTTTAGCTCAGCAAAGCACTCCAGGGTCTTCACTCAATGACCTCAGGTACCCTGAAATACAGACAAGTACCATGCTTAAACTTTGCCTGCGGCTTTGTAATTCCAGCATGGACATTCCCACATCAGTTTTCCTTGGTGTAATTACTGTGAAGACGTGTTTTTACCTGTACCATGAATTACAGCCCTCTTGCTTATGGGTTACATCAGCAGTTAGAGGAAGTTGCAGATATTGCTTTACAACAGAAAGGGCTCCCTAAGAATGCCAACCCCAGGCATATGGGGAAGCAGAGGGCACCAGCTCTTGCCACCTCACATTTCAGTGGTGACAGAGGCCAGAGCCTGCCAGCCGGGCTGAGACACCTGCAGAAGCAAGGCCTCAGAAAAACAGAGACACAGACGGTCACCATCACATCTGCGTATCTCAAAGCTTTTCAAGAAGAACACGCCATGCTCCCTCCCTCATCATACCCCAATAAAAGCCCTCATAACCCTGATGCCGTGAGTTCACAGCCAACCTGAGCCCTTACAACCCAAGGGAAACTAGATCATCCACTCCTAGAGAAACCCTCTCACTTACAGGCTGGATACAGGGCACAAAGCCTGAAATGAGGTGTCCTCGGGGGTTAGGAAGACAGGAGAGGAAAGCCTGTGTCACCTCAGCAAAGACCTTAACCCCTCACAGCTCGACCTTACCCCATAACCTTCCCTTGCCCTCACCTCCCTCAGGAAAAGGGGTCCCCCGGCTCAGCCCCTCCCTCAGCCCCAGCGCTGTCGAGGAACGGCCGCGCTCTCCCGCCGCCCTCTCTGCTCGCTTCTCGTTGGCTGCAGTCCAAAAGGCGGGACCGAAGCCGCAGGAGGTCACGTGAGCCAGCCCCCTCCCCGGTGCGGCGGGGGGCAGCTGGAGCCGGCGGGCGGTCACGCCGCCCCGCGCCTTGTCACCGTGCTGTCAGGCGGCTGGAGGAGGGGCGGCGCGCTCCGCTGGCAGCCCCACACGGAGGCGCTGGGGTACGGCGCTGCACCAGCTGAGCCCACGCCGCCGGCCGGGCCCGTGAGGGAGACGTGGGCTGCGTGGCGGCCGCGAGGGGCTCTCTGTACGCGTCCCTGAGGGGTTCGGTTCGCGCCCCGGGGTGGGGAAGGGGGGCGCTGGGGGAGCGGTGCCGCTCGCCCCGCAGGAGACGCCGAGGGAGCTGCGCTGGGGCACTCGGTGGGTTGCGATGCAGCTGGCGCCTGGCTCTGAGGAGAAATGGGGGGAGGGGGCGGGAGTATGTAAATGGAGCGCTTTGCCCGGCCCCACAGCGGCGCCCGCCGCTTCGCCAGCTCCCACATCTCCNTTCGGCCGGGGGCAGCTGGAACCGGTTGTCGGCCGCGCCGCCCCCTGCCGTGGCGCCCGCCCCGCGCTGACGGGCGGCCCTGGGCAGCGGCCGCGGACCCCGGCCGCCGGAGGAGGGGCAGCGAGCCCTGGCGGCGCCGCCCGCAGCCCCACACTAAAGGGTCCGGGAGCGGCTGTCGGGCAGGTTAGTCGTGCGCAGGTGGCCGGCTGCCGCGGTGGGGTCAGCAGGTGCGGGACACGTGGGGCCTGGGGGGGGTCGCGTCCCGGTGCCGGGGCAGCGCAGGGAGAGCGGTGCCGCGCGGTTTTGGGCAGCGGCGGCTGGTGTGTTGCGATCTGAGGGAGCGGGCGGCGGGGCTGCCGCTCAGGGACACGCTGGCGCGCCCAGTCTGTCTTACTGA